>CM031238.1:772031681-772631681 GCA_018340775.1 Taxus wallichiana var. yunnanensis | reverse complement strand
CCTTGAAGGAGAATCTGAATTTGAGGGTGTAATCGATGCTGAACAGATAACAACAAGGTTGGACCACCTGCTTGTTGGAGCACTCAAACAGGCTTCTACTACTGCAACATGCCTGCTGCCTAGCTAATTATTGTTGCAGGTAGTTGCTGTGGATCCCCAACAAGAACACACCATACAACACCCAATGAACGTGGAGGTAACACGCCTACTTCCCTATCTTGCAGCTTCAACTGTAACCACTATATCAAACCCAACTTAGAGCAACATAACTGTCACCAATAAGCAAAGACATTGGCCTGCAGCCTGGCTGGAAGTGACTTTCCAAAATGAAAAGGTAAGACAGCTCAACTAAAACTTTATCTCGTTCTCCTACTACAGCTGCAAGATTTTGCAACAGCTGATCATGGCTATGGTCGCGTGTAACCAGAACAGTAGGATCAACACCAACGGCTCCCTGGGATCGCCCTGCAGCAGCTGTCGCACTTACTCACTCTGAACCTCACAAGCAGGGAGGAAGGAACAGTGGCTCATTCCATCGCTCGACTCCATCCCAGAAAATGATGCTACTCGCAATAATGTAGAGGGAACCCTTTACTACAACATTATACACTGTCTCGCCTAAACCGACTCCCAGCGCCATTCTTCAGCATTGCATAAAATGACTTCGATGTAACACACAAAAATATACAGAAGAGACGACAATACATACAAAGACAAAAGTGATAGACAGACGCATGGCCATGCTATGCAGACATCAAAGCTAAACAAAACGAAGGCATTCAATAAAAAAGGGAGGGCAGAAGCGGTCTGCGGAGATGAGACCCTCCAAAAGCCACAGCCGAAAATCAAAATAAACAAAGACAGAACGTAAACCAAACCTCCTTGTTCACGCAGCCACAACATTTCAAACGGAGCAGGTAGCACGGGGCGCAAGGAAATTGCAAGTCAACGGAATTAAAGGAGGTGGGGCGGCTGGCAGAGGTAAGGCCAGTGGGGGATGGCCACGTGCCAGGTCTAGAAGGCAGGAAAGGGGGGAGGGGGACAGTAGGTCCTCATGTGATCATAGAGAATTCATGTCCGATATACACATACAAATAAAAGGTGAAAAAAGGAGTCTTCTTAGTATCAAAGACATGGAAAGTAATTATTCATTGCATCTTCATAGCGCATTAGTTCGCGTACACGGCAATGGAAATCATTTTGGTGGGTTTTCTATGGTAAATCTTGATAACTATATAGCCACCGCTCCTGCCATAATTGACACGGATATGTGGCCTAAAACATTGAGGTTAAATGAATGTAATCATGAAAGAGACTCATTACAAAAACTTTATGTCGTAACCTCTAACATTCCCGATGTAATTATGAACAAAAAAATGGAACAATTCAGTCATGAATCAAAGCATAGTTGATATTCATTTAATGGTAAAGCTTTTTGGTTTGTATTTTTACACAAGGTGACACATGAGAGATGTGGCTTTTCTCAAGTTAATGAATTACATAATTTTGTATGTAGGTTGCAGAGGAGATGTTTCATCTGGTGGTTTGTCGGGGCACACGAGAAAGATAGCTCAGGAAAATGATCAGATATATGAGGATTACATTTGAGAATCTGAAGCGAAATCACGTGGACATTCCAAAAGTAATGTCAATAAATGCTATCACAATTTTAGTGGGGCAATGGATAACATGCATTCTATCGTAAGTGTGAACAGGGAAGATAAGAGTTATGTGGATAGGAAAAAATATAGAATTATATGAAAGAGGTTTAACTCCAAAATAAAAATTATGACTCTTTTAGAGATAGTATGTGTGAAGGTGGTTCAAAAGGAAATAATCTAGAATCAAGACCTAATTTTGACACAGGATGTAGCTTAATAGGGGTTCAGACTAATGAAACTAACGTCTGAACTCATCAACCCTTGTCGATGGGTTAAAGTCCTTGGCTCGACAACGAACAGGAGCGGGACGAAAATGGCTTCAAGGAAGGTTACTAGCCCAATCAACCTTCGAAAAGGGTTTACCGCCAAACGGGGCATTACACATATGTTGATTGATCCATCTTAGGACCCCTATGGGATAGATAATGTTTACTCTTTGACTTGCGTCAAAGGTAATCATTACCCATCCCATAGTCATCCTAAGATGGTATGGTCAAATTATGTTTAGATTAAAAGATGGGACTTTGAGTCCATGCCTTCTTAACATGCAAGATGTTTATAAGTCAATATTTTAAGTCAAACTATAAGGTTGACAAAAATAATTAATAACACCTTCATTAATGTTGTTCCATGTTTTAAACTCTTAGTGCCACTTTATGAACTTTGTTGTTAAGTATCATTTTAGATTAATCATCTTATTAGGATTAGGTAATCATCCCAAGTCTTTCTAGATAATGTCACATCTATTATGACAATGTCTAACCAAGTAATCAATTACTTTGTGAAAAATTTCAGTGATGCTCTACTAAACTTTATTCTTCTTAGATAATCAAATTTATTGAATTGCGGTAGTTGTACTAATTTACTTTTTCTTCATTATGTTACTTATCTATTATCATATCAAGTACAATAATACCATCCCTTATTAATTATTTGTAATATCTAATGAAACAATACTATTTATTTTAACAATATCGAGTCTTAGAAATATAAATGTATTTCACAACTCTCTTACCGATGTCCCAAATAGTGTTGTTTGATTGATTCCTTAATTAATCTTTCATTACTGAAATCATGGTTATCATTACTATCATTTAATAAAGAAGATTAAATGATGTCGTAATTATAATTAATTAATTAATTCCAATTTATTTCACAATATCATTAAGTACAATAGTTGAAAAAAAAAAACATCATTTTTTCACCTTATATGAATTATAATGTATTACATGCACTAAATTTCAATAATTATGTCTCAAACTTGCAACATTTATTTCGAAGATAAAATAATTGGCCAAGGGTCATCTACAATATCGCAAACTAACTTTTTGCTCAATAAGGATTACATAATCCAGTTTAATATACACATTAAAGTAATGTTTACAAATTATAAAATCAATATATCACATTAAAGTAATATTGAATTTACCAATCCAATTATATCCTCGTAATACTTAATCGTTGCATAAATATGAAAGATAAAAATGATTGATTTGCGAAGTCGATTCAATGAACCGACATGGCTATACATCTCTAACATGGCTATACATCTCTTTGTCTAGATGTTTAATTATGAGATAGATGAATTCATGTTGACTATATTATTTTCATTAAACTAATATCAACATACAAGTCATAGAATCTCAATTAAAACCTTACGGAAAACAACAAACTTTCACAAACCATTTTAAGATTGTTTATAAACAAGGAAAACACAATCCATTAGAATAATCCTTAAATATTCTAAACATTAAATCATCAATCAAGAGAACATGATCATTACAATAAATCATCCAAGTTCATAATAATGCTTCTACATAATTCCTTTATGAATATAAGTAGCCAAACATTCATTATTCGAACTTAGATTTACACCTTCAATTTTATCACAATATTCAAACCAAACTGTTATGACTTAATTCATCCTTAATACTCAACTAAACAATATGTATGAAGCTCTAGCAATAGTGTATAATAAAATACGACAGAGATCTATTAAATGTAAGGTTTTATTCTTAAAATTTCAATCCACAACACAAGCTTCCCCAAAAAATCGAGTATAATTATACTAGAATCAACATATACACCTTAAGTACAATATGTTCCCAAAAAGTCATTCATCAAAGTTGTCAATCAAGTAAAGTAAATCAGCCAGAAAATCTAGCTTATCATAACAGTGGCTTAAAATTCAACAACTCGTTCATAGTATCTGGGTTTGGATTGAACCCAACTCATGCAACACAGTCACCCAGAGCCACGTTCCTTTACAGAAACAGATACATTCAAATCTGTAGCTTACATAGTTGCATTTCAACATAGGTTTATGTCAAAATTCCTCAGTTCGATTCGAACCATACTGACCAAGGAAACCAAATGACACCTTTAAGCCTCTCATACAAGTGTACAAACCAAAAACACGTCCATTTTCAATATTTGATATACCCATATAGGTTCATTTGAAAATTTATATTGAAAAACAAATAACCATCCAAGATCAAACTACAGACATTAAGGAAACCCAATTGAAGTAACAAAGTTGTGTCAACTCATAATAGGTCAAGTTTTGTTTTAACAATGACTCACCAAAATAAAACAGTCCCTTATTTCCACTAATATAGATATATCTTGAGCTTAGTGAGTTGTGCATAACCAATATCAAGGAAGCATACAGAAGTAATCAAAATCCATGAAAATGCGAGAAGCAAGCCAACCTGTAACGACTTAAAACCAATAGTACAGGTAACCAATACGCAACTCACATAAAATTAAGAAAAGCATGAGGATATCGATTCTCAGACTGAAGGTCCATACCAAAGCCTCCAAAATAATATCTACAAGCATAAATACGAATGCCTAGAACGATGTATCAACCTAGCTAAAAATTATGGGCCAGATTCAACTAAAAAAACACACAGTTGGAATATAAAGCATTTAAAATTGAATACTCGTTCAACTATAACTTTAAGAAATATCCAGACGGGGAAATATAACCATGCTTTTAAACTTGATGAGGTAACCTGGACGCTTCCAACAAGATCCTTCTATTCTTTTCTCCAAAACCCAAAAGAATAAATCTAATGCAAATCTAGGAATGACCCAAACTCATCCTCGACTTTATCTGTTAAATCCTCCATTATCACCTTCAAAGAATAGCTCAACCAACTAAAAAAATGAAAAATTCATGCAACATCTTGAAGAGAGATGGAGGAGCGCGCATGCATGCATGCAAGAAATATCAAAAATGGAAAACAAGTTTTGCATAGTAGCTTCTGGAGGAAACATGTTCCGTGAGATCCATTGGATAAATTAAATGTAATTAATATAAATAGGTGCCACGTAGTGGTTTTTCATCTACCTCCACTTGGCACTTGTATTTTCCTCCAATTCTCAACTCGATGGATATTAGCCGTAAGAGTTAGTAAATTTAAACAATAACGTTGCATGGATGGTGATTCGAAAGACTGCATATTAAATCAAACCATGCTAAAGACCATTTGACTATAGTCAAATTGGTGTTAAATATTAACCAATTAAGGCCTTAACAAAAAGTAAATGGTTTAATTCAAATAAATCCAACAATATTAAGTATGATCAATGCCATATAACACAAAACTCATGCATTCGAATATGGTCTAAGACTATAAACTAAGCCCAATTTTAGGAACAAGTCATATTCATGTGTGTTCATCCAAGGGTGTCTTAACAACTATATATACCCATAAATCTATCATGTTAAATGGTAAATATAATTGTGAAAATATTATATTGATTGGTCCAAGAATTTAACCGACTTTATATGTTAAATCCATGTAAATGATGATATAAATAAACACTTTATGATCATAATGTACAACATTTTAATAAGTAAATTTAATCAACAAATTGTTGTGACATTAATGTGATTATACCTTTACTTAATCGAAACCAACTTTTTACCTATACAAATAGAATATTCTTTCTTGTTGTTCAATCAATGATCGTTAGTATCAAAAGAGTTATTACATACAACAATTATCATTATTTCCACATAATGAAATAATATATAGATTCCTCAAATAATTTCAATCATGTTTGCAAATTATTAATTCCAATAAGAAAAGTTAGTCATAATATCCAAAGCGGTATAGGAACAACAAAGCATCCCAAAATGGAATCATCAAACATAGAAAAATAAACATATTAGCAGACAAGAAAATAATAAGATAATAAAGCAATGTAACTCATGAGTGCTTGGTGGTTATAAATGTTATTCGGTAAGCTTCAGTAGCTCCATGTAAGCATGTTTATGCTTTTCGGGATAAATGTGTGTAAACCTAGCTGCGATGTTGGCTAGGTAATTATTATCGCCATGAAACATTCGTGAATCACTTTATCTGAACTAACCCATCTTGCAACAATTATAAAATGAAAATGTGGGATGTGAAAACAAGATCTCGTAGCATGGCCACCAACATGTGAGCTCATATTGGGCTTTCCATTAAGCTCATAAACCCAAATGCGTCCACATCATGTTATAATAAACATTGATTAATTATACCAAGTTTGTGTGAAATAAAATGCATAATATTTTGTTATGTGTTAATGAATAACATTGTCCCTTTCTATGCTATCGAAAGACACAGACACTTTTTTAAGCAACAAATACCAAAACTAACTATATTTAAGTTTCATATTTAATATCTCTTTCCTTAAGGAACTCACTCTATTTCATAACAACTCCCACATCCAAATTCATAACCATAGTATCTCGATGAATTTACAAAGCACATACAACATTTCTTATCAATACTAGGTAAATAGAGGATGGTACAAAATATTGGCTTTTAGGAATTTTATTGAGTTGTGCATGTATCATTTCGTTCCACTGAGTTGAAGGTATGAGTGAATGCTTGTATGATTCCTAACTTATATATGATTTTATCAAGGATTTTATTATTATATAAATATGAACTAATCAAACATTCACTTTACAATCCATTTTTTTTTTTTTTGGATAAGATAAAAAATTTGGTTTTGAAGGGACCAAAAACTCGACAAAGAAAGAAGCAAGGTTTAACGGTGAAACCAATAAAAAACAAAGGAGGGAAAGTCGAGAAAAACTTGACAACGAGCCCCCACACAAAGTAGAGGTATACCACACCAATTTTGGATATTAACCATTACATTATTTATGTAGGATACAAAAGAATGATACTAAAATAACTAGGTCATGATCCATGGGAACAAGAAAAAATAAAAGGACCGCCATTATTTCTCCTTTTACTTGCTCTAAGTTCTAGCATTGGGCCCACTATCCTTCTTACTAGCCACCTTGATGTGCACATGTTTTGGTCTTTTTCCTCCTTTTCCACGGGTTGTGTGTCCATAATCATAGTGTATTTTTTTATTTTCTACTCCTTTTCAAGAGCAAGACCACTTTACAATCATTTTTCATCAAAGAGGGAATTTTAGAGTCTTTTTATCAATACCCTTGATGTTGGTAAAAGAACTAAAATTGTAACCAAAAATGAAAAGTGAGAATTCCCATTTTAAGATAATTTTGGTTGAACTTTAAACATAGACATGCTTAAAATGTAAAACAAGAGTTGACATGTACTTGCACTTTCAGAGTAGACATAGGTTTTGAACTCTTGTTAGAATCAAAATAATTAATACCATCCACAAATCCATGCACCAAATACAACCTTACATTTGTAACATGCAAATACACAAAGGTATATTTATATATTTGACAATGATGCACAAATGACAAAATTATTTCTTTCATAACAATAGATAAAATGTCTTATTTTGAGATAAATTTTAGTTTATCAACAAATGTAGCAAAAATTTCAGTCCTGAAACCAACAAATTTTCATCAATTTCATCTTTAAAAGTTTTTGGAAAGGATGCATCAAGACAGGAAATTTGAATAAAAATTCCATGCAAAGACCACCTTGACAACAACCATAGATAAGTTATTTGGAAGACTTTTGTAGGAAACAAATTTTTATCTATTCATTTATCATAAGAAATGAAATATGATTTTTAATGAAACAAAGGATTAAATATTTTGAAAATTTCAATACAACGATCCAAAAACTATTTTCCTTTATATGTTTAGAAAAAAACATTCTACGGATTCAGACTAATCTACGACACTATGTAAGATGCAACCCAATTTGAACCCATAACTAAAATTATCAAAAATGTGATTGATGTTCAAAATCTAACACCTACAATTTATTGTCCAAAGAAGGAAAATAAATTAAATACAAAATTGTGTTCAATGAAGAATATGTAATAGAGATCGACCATGGAGTGGCAAAGGTGGTTGAGTATGGAGAGGATTACTTTGGATTGTAAAGAACTCATGAGAGATTGAATGGGGATTTGATGGATACATTTGAATGCATTAAGGATTGAGTGAGGAATGCCTCTATGGAATTTTCATTCAATATTGTTATAAAATAATCAAGACACATGCCACACCGACAATTCCACTTTGAATCTCTTCTAAAAATCGATGCACATTTGGGATCCCACTAAACACTTTAGTTTTCCCTTTTTATTGTGGGGAAACCCCCATATTTGGAGACGAGCGTGAGCTCAATAAAAGATTCATTAAACATGTTACTATTACAAAGGTTACACATATATATTGGGAAAGTTAAACTTGCTCCTCAAACCTCTCTCATTAGTCTAGGGTGGTTATTCTAACACCCAAGATTCTCTCCTACCACTAACCATCCCTAATATCACTCACTTAAAAATTTCGTGAGTGTTATTCACATATAATGATAACATTAAGTTATTTATAAACAACTTAATATTATCTTACATTCTTATTATTATATTCCACACATAAAACACCTATGTTAGGACTAATTCCTAACATTACTCCCCTTAGTGTTAACATGGGGAGAGAACAAAAAATAAGGAGCGAGTGCCGTTGGTTGGCCTTGTTCGTGGAATTCTTATCGACGTTTGAGATCAACCTGCTTTACAATTCCTCCCTTAATGAAAAACCTTTGGATGTTGATATACATCGATAATGCATCCAAGTACAATATAATGACCCTTTATAAAAACAAAAAAAAAAATTGAAAATTTTCCTCTATGGAAAATAATTCCTCCCTTTCAAAAAATTTATCCCTTTCAAGAAAATTATCTCCTATATTTCCATAATAGGAGAATATACTTTATAATCCTCCCCAAAAAAAATTTATCCACTTAAGAGGACCATATCAAAAATTTTGATGGCATTCCTTTATCCTTTGGAAGGCATGGATTTTTGAATTAAAAAATAATAATACTTTTACCCGAATAAGAATGGAAAGTTCGGTTGTTGCACAGAACTGTCACCGGTCTGTGAGGACTCATTGAATGAAACACCAAGTAGATCTTCAGAAAATAAATTAGTCTTTTGAATGGAGGCCGAGTTGGAGAGCTTTTTTGTGCATGGTTTTCCAAGATTCAGAGAAGAGAGATCAAAGTCAGATTAGGATCTTTTTATTCGATACATTGCAAACCGACGTGGTTGATTCATTCAACTCACGATTCGAGAGCAAAACTAATGAAGCCCAAAAATGTGAATATGTGCTAAATGACGAGAGGGGTGGAGACAGATCTTGACGAGGATGCATGGCTAGGTCAGAGCTACAAACTTCACCATATTTCTGATCAAAACCAAATCACAAGTCTATGAAGTCTTTCCCAACTATATGAAGACACGGGTTTGAACGGTGCCTTCAGAGAGGAGTGTGAGATCGCCCAATGTTGGGAGGACTGAGTTGTTTAAACTCAAAGATATAGATCACATATGGATTCTAAGCGGACTAGATTTACCAATCCGCAGATGGAGAAATATTTGATTCAATGTTGAGAACCACTGACACGTTCAACTGTCTAGATTTTTGCATGAAGCACAACCAAATCGCAATTGTTGAGTAGATATCCTTCAACAAATCTGTGGATGAATGGAAGTGTGGTTTTGGCAGAGACCAGGAGGTGTTTTGGAGGATCTAAGTGGAATGCAACTGTGCGTAGCCTTTTCCTATGATGTATAATGACACCATTTGACTGAGACAAGTCATGATATGGAGCTAGATTGACAACTATGCTGGGTGAGGAGAAAATCTTGATATGTCGTGGGTTTCGATGCAGCTCCCCGTGGTTGCCAAGATTTTATTCGCATCAAAAATAGAATATCCCTTGAAATTTCCAAAGAATTCGTGGCATCCGACTTTGAGATATGTTCCAGTACAACCTTTAATGGTACGTCCATTGTAGATCAATAAATGCAGTTGCAGATTTTCCGGCTATGCACTAGTATGAACACCAACAAAAATATACTGCCAGAAATCAAAATCTCCAAACAGTTACACCTACAAAACCATATACAAATATATATCTCGTTATTTTATAAATAATATCCCGATTTTTATAAGAACTATGAACAGGATGGTCAAAATACTGTGGGAAGGAGTGAACGAATTGGAAGAGAGATGACAATGCATGTGAATGATGGATGTCAGTGGGTTTGTTGCGAGTTCCATGGTGTCCGCTAGTACAGATGACAAGTATGCAAGAAGGGTGGATAATACAAACTCAATATTTTGCGCAAGGTCCGTGGTATCCCGCTAGTCTTTCATTTGCAATGCTTGACTTCACAACAAATGAATGGTCAGGAAATAAGGGAATGGGGTCACAAAGGTTTGTGGGATCTGATAACCCATTTTCTTTCATCTTGACAAACAAATCATGAGTGGAGAGATATTCAGAGAGGCCTCACAGGAAACTTTCTCTGATATTAGATGTGAGGAAACCCCCATATTTGGAGATGATCATAAGCTCAATAAAAAATTTATTCAACATGTTACTATTACAAAGGTTACACACATATATAGGGCAAGCTAAACTTACTCCTTAAACCACTCTCACTAATCTAGGGTGGTTGTTCTAACACCCAAGATTCTCTCCTAGTCCTAACCAATAACCATCCATAAAATCACTCACTTAAAAACTACGTGAGTGTTATTCACATATAATGATAATATTAAGTTATTTATCAACAACTTAATATTATCTTACATTATTATTATTATATTCCACACACACAAAACACCCATGTTAGGACTAATTCCTAACATTTATAATGTATTGTTGAATATTTATTTTATTCAACATATAAATGTGGGCCTCCTTTCAATTAATGATAATAAAGCTTATTCTCTTCAAACTCACAAGTCATAAAAATGATCTTTCTACACTCCATATTCAAGTATATGTAGTCTCAAGTTTGTGCAATGAAAATTTATCTCGATATATGAATGTTAAAACAAAATTAGGAAATTAATTATCACTCAAAATAAATTTAAAAAATAAATGTATGAAATGTTAGATTATTTCCAATATAATTGATTAAATAGTTTTGAATACTACATATTTAAATAGGTTATAATTTTACTTAAATGCTACCAAAATTTATAATGATATTGTATCACTCCAATTGTGGGGCATAATGCCGCAATTAGTTTTCATACTAATATGTAATTTCGAACAAATATTAATTTATCATTGAGATTAAGAAAAGCGTAACACACCAAAAATACCAACACAATGACAACACAGTGAAATACAGGATAATTTTTTTTTGACTTGCTTGACACATAACAAGACGCAACATGTCGTCATCAAGGATACAACTAACACTGTGAACAACCTGATACAAGGATGACCATAAAGGCAGCACGGAAACGTTCACACCTATCAAGGACAATCTACTTTTCTCTTCTTGACAGAACAACATTGGAGTCCAACCATAAAACACGCTTATAGTTAGGGCATCCCATGAGGAATTTCTTGTTAAATTTTCTTGTTTACTAAAGTGTCTCTTAATTCTTAACTTACGTTCTTATAAAATTTCATGTAACGATTCACACAATTCTTTTCACAAGGAAGAACTTCTTTCTTTTCAACTGTTTGACTAAATAACTTAAGGCCAAGCTTTCTAAACTAGGATCATCAATTTGATGTCCAAATCTTTCTTATTCATTTGATTTTAGAACATTTTCCATTTCTTACAAGGTTAATTAATCTTACTCAAGCCACTAACACATGTTCCACAACTCTATTGCACAGGTGAAGGCATAAGCTCCGATTGAGTGTAAAGTACCGCTTAGGGTTCATAACAATAGCCTTCTTGTTTAAGGATTAAATATTGACCTTGCTTAAGAAATATCACCATGAATTAAGGCATGGGTTAACGAGAGCAGGACAACGAGAATTTAGCTTCGAGGGTCACATGGTTTACTATCCGTCTTTTTATTGAGGTTAAGGGTTTATTAAGATTGGTTAAATGTTCCATCTAGACTTTACTTAATTAAGTTTGACAAAGGATAAAATTCCAAACAATAGAGAGATTTAAGGTTTAATTAATCGATTTCCCTCGTACTTATTAAATCCTATCATCTTCTAAAATATAACCATTGCTTTCACCATGAGGTCATTTAAGATTTCACCATAAAAGGATAATGTTTATTAGCTTGGCTTGAATAAAAAAATAATAATAATAAGTTATCATATTTACGTTACAAAAGATAGTTTCCTCTTGATTGTTCCAGGTCTCAAAGGTTATCAAGCAGATCACATCTACATAGTATATTCATATATATAAATTTTTAGTTTAACTTTTATCAGGATTATCCAGCTCACTTTATAGTGCTTACAACTCATTGCTACTAAGCCTTAGGAGGATTTACAACTCAACATTTTAACTCAAGAGCAAAGTTTAACAGTACTCGTTTGCGGAACCAAAACAAGGTTATATTAATTCATTCCAACATGATGCACAAATCAAAGGGACATACTATCTCTATTGAACCATGACTAGGGAGCAAGAGAGTAATAACATGGGACAAGCCCCGCTACTATACTAAGGGTTAAAATCCACTAGAATATCCCATAACCAAGCGGTAATCAAATTTCATCTTTCACATGATAACCAAACAAACCAAAGTTTCAACAGTTACAACAACAATACTCTACAATACATTTACTAGGCACTGACCCTTCTTCTAAAATGTCCAAAGGCCCTTTCCAAATTTTATAACATAATACACATTCGTACAAAGGAACATTATAACCAAGATTGATGCAATAAATCTACAAGTCTTTCCATCATCTAACCACGTAACCCATCTCGCAACAATGACAATTAATAACCCAAGTCGGTTCATGAAGCGAGCAAGATAAGACTATACATAGCAACAATAAGCTACTAGCTAACAATAACATGAAAGGAAACATTCTAATTCAGAAATGGATCAAAGTTCTAACCTCTAACAACCTTTTTGAAACAAGATGTAATTTTCAACATATCAACTAAGGAGAAAACCATAAGTTTTAGTTATGAAAATACCTCTAAAACTACAAAAGTTTGACAACCAAATACGTAAGACTATGAAAGTTAAATGATTAGACACGAGAGTTGAGAGTATTAGGATTTCAATCATATAATCCCGTAGATTACGTGATTGAAATCTAAAGATTAACCCATCAATCCACATTCTCAAGGTGAAGACAAAATATAAAAACTAGACCTGATCTTAGCTGCCAAAAAGAATATAGTTTTGGAATCGTTCCATAGGGCCATAGGCCTAATAGGCTATAAACGAACAACGAGGGTAAAAAAACAAAGTTCCATCATGTAATCAAAAAGGTTTAAAGGATGAAAATCTTATATTCAAACCCATAACCATTATATCTTAGGTAATAAGTGACTTCATAGCTAATAAGGATGAGTGGAAAGGATGGTAAGAATGTCCTGGAATAGGTATTGCCTAACACTTACCTACCGAACATAACGGGGCCGGAATAGCGACAAGCCTCATTAATACCCAAGTTGAGTAGGCAATCTAGCATTCTAAACACATCCTTGCAATTTTCATAATACCTTAGATTTATAATCCTCCCGCTTTAGAGGAACATAGCCATGAATCTAGACTTGGTTGAAATTTTCCGACATCAACTCACTTCCTAATATCATAAAAGATGTATACAAGGGAAAAGGTCTCTCAACTCTCCTTAATTTACATCTCATCACTAAGTTTATGGTAACCTATGTAGAGATTAAACACATAATATACCATTGAAGATAGATATCCTCCAATAACGAACTTCTATAACGATGTAATCACAATTACTACGTTCGACACATAAAAAAACTATTCCATAACTTCTTTTCCCTTTTTGACAGCAAAATATATTCACGACCTTCCATCACAATCATTCTAAATTTGCAATGAAAGGTCACTCATCAAGAAGGAAGTACAAAACAAATTTGACTAAATTAAGGAACTTCATGTTACCTTAAGCAGTTGATGAAAACCTTAACTTTTACGAACCGTGAAAGATATTACCTTACTCCATCAAGGCATTATGTCTATACATGATTCAATCGATCACACAAGGAATCATCAACATACCGTATCTTAACACCATAAAGGTCATTAATTTTATCAAATTTTACTCATAGAAAGAGTAGAATCAAAATGGGGTTCTATCAATAATTTATGCCCTTCTATCAACCCAGAAATATTTTCGCCCAAAACTTCCTTCTTAATAAGCATATATATTGAACTTCTAATTTCCAAAATCCCTAATAATTTGCACAATACACGAAGTGCATAATCACGCTTATCAAAAATAATAATAATCTAACTATATGTTTCCTCTAGGGCAACAACATAACAGAAACCAATACTAGTCTACGCTACAACGTTCTAGGGCGATTACATACCCGGAGTTCACAAAAGAAATAGCGACATTTTTGCGAAGGAAGTAACTTTAAAATTTTATATATATATATATATATATATATATATATATATATATATATATATATATATTTTCATATGATCAATCAAAGCATACACTCGAGAACCTTTGTTTGTTTTATATATATAAATGGGTTGATCACATCAACAAGAACAACCAAAAGAGGCAAATCCGTAGTAAAAAAATGTTAACCATGTAATGAACACAAATCCACAAAATCACATATTTAAACCAATTTCTAGAAAGAAAAAGTTTCATTTCAAGAGGTTATTAGATACTAGCATATTATGTATATGGTTAGTCTATCTTTCCTATTTTAACACATCCACCGAGTCGTGAACATCCAAATAGGATCACACTGACCCTGCCTTCTTCTTTATCCTCTGCTTCACCGTCTTTTCTTGCAATATACCACACCAGGATTCCCTTTTGAAGGCACGACTAGAAGAATGCAATAGGTGGCTGTCCAAACACTAGATTGCTTCCATGCAGCTGCTTTGGGGGTGAGAGTCGAACTGCTTACCACTCAGTCCGAGAGCACTTGCGCTAGAAAGCTAAACACCGACCATGGTTTGAAGCTCGGACACAAGACATAATGATTACATCGCTCCTGGCTCTGAAAGGCATCTACCGTATTGATACACAACCTTTTCCTTCATCAGATTTGGGGACAACATCAAACTCTTGGTGCAAACATTGCAGCTGTAGCTTGTAAGGTGTGATAATTCCAACAGCACCCTTTATGCCTGCCAACTTAGTGACTCGTAGAAGATGCTCATATAGTTGCAAGGCAAATTGTGCTTCAGGAATATTCTGACATGATACAGATCCACGCCTAAGAGATTCTCTTCCATGAGTTACAGCGCAAAACAAGTAAAGTCTCATAAAAGAATCCTTGCAATAATTTTCATTAGGTCTCCTGGTAACTCTCTCACTGTCACAAGGTCGATTCTGACAGGAATGTCTTGAAGGAGAGTCCCGACTCAGAGGATACATTGGTATTGCACAGAAAACAACATAGTTGGACAACCTGCTCACTGGAAATGCTCACATAGGCTTCCACCAACTGTAACAAGCCCGTTCACTGGCTATTTCTCTGCCGTGCATTCTTTATGGATCCCAACAAGAACACACCTTACAGCTCCCAAGGAAAGTGGAAGTAACACGCCTACTTCCCTAGCTTGTAGCTTCATCTATAACCACCATAACAAACCCATGGGCTAGGCGCTGGAATAACTTCTGGTCATAATTAGAAACAGTAGTGAACGCACTCTCAGCCTCATTGCAAAACTTGCCTCAAGGTTTGATCAAGCTTCTTCCATGTTAGATTCGTCACTGATGAAAGCGACTTTCCAAAATGAAAAGGAAAGACAGCTCAACTAAAACTTTATCTCATTTTTCTCACTACAATTTTTGCAAGATCTTGCAACAATGATCATGGTGTCGTCAGTGCAACCGAACATCGTGGATCAACACCAGCGGTTCCTTGAGCTCGCCTTATAGCAGGTTTTGTCCGCACATACTCTCTCTGGAGGCCACTGGTTTTCTGAGATAAGTTTACCTCCGACCCTGTAGCTACTGCATACAGCTAAATCTTCCTCACGGCACTTTCCTAGGAGGATTTCAGTTCAACGCTCCTCGGATACTGCCTACACAGCATGATTTTGAGGATCCAAACCCTCTCACGCAACACCAGGGCGACAGACCTTCATTTCACCATCAACGAATCCACTGTCTAGAACACGCTGAAGCAATTCATCTGTTTCAGCATTTGATGGAGTGCAAAACAAGCATACATGCGTTTAGGAGACAGAAATGGTAGAACACGTGATAGCAGGTTGCAAGTCAATAATTTAATAAATGGGCAGTGCGGCCCAACCAGGAGTTGAACACAATGCAAGAAGGTGCGGGGGATTTTCAATGCACAAAGTAGGTAAAATACAACCACATGGAAAATCAAATTAAAAAATCTGATTTGAAAGCTATGCGCCAGGGGAAGAAGACATACGGTGGGTGGATAAAAATTTTTTTGTTTCATTACTTCTCACCAACTATATGCCAAACAAGGCACTACATTCTCCTCCCCTTAACAAAGCATCGTCCTCGATGCGACATAACCAGAGGAAAGGAAATGGTACACAACAAGGGAAAGATACGAAGAAAACACACCCTATGGTTTAAAATTTTAGTTGATTAAAGCATGGTCACAAGGTAGCCTTAGGAACATTTGGTAGAATTTTTAACTTTCAATGTTCTGTGAAGATTGGCAGTTCTTTCTTGTTCATCATTTCATTAGTCTCTTTCCATTAGCATTATTCTTAGTTTAATTGCTTTTAAAATTTCATCTTTGAAGAGTTTTGGTTTATTCCTTATTGTGGGTGCCCAAAATGAACTGCTAACACAACACCCTATCAGGTTCACAAGACCCTACAGATTCACAAGCACGCAAGTATATACTTCACGATTGTATTACACCACAAAAAGGTTACTCAAATACGGAATGGATTAGGCACAGTCCACATAGTACACATCACACATCAATGACTGACATACCAATTACTCAAACAAAAGAGTACTACAATCCACCAGAAATTTCCTTAATTTGCATCAATGAAAAACTCACATAACACCAAACAAATGCCACAGGTACATGTCCACAACATCACAACACATATCCATCGACATGAGTAACACATACATCAAGTCTCTTATGCCTCCCTCAAACTCTTATGCCTCCCTCAAGTCTCTTATGCCTCCCTCAAACTCTTATGCCTCCCTCAAGGAGGCCGGTTGTCCCTATGGTCCAAGACACATAGAGTTCGAACACTCCTAACCCAAGTGACATAATAACGCGTGGTTCAACAACCCGCTAGTTATATGTACCCCTTGGGGATTACCCCCATACAACGAAGCGGGTCCATAGGTTCAACCAATCCATGGTGCATCCTATGACCCTATTCCACACATCACGACAATAGAACCAAAGCACAACAATCCAATCAAAGTGCCAAGTGGCAAAAGTACAAGCCTTGGGCAAGGCGGTAAGAATTCCAAATTTAAAAGAAGACCCCAAATCAAGCTAAAATAAATGGCTAAATAGCCAAAGTTAGTATCAAAATCCCCATGTTAGTGCCACAAACCAAGGAAATGCCCAAATTGTAAAGCATTGCAATCAAGAAAAGATGCTGGTCCTTGCAAAATAAAGTAAAAGCTCAATTTACGAATAAAATCAACTTATAATAATGTCACATTACGATAATTGTGTGGCCTTATCTAGCCACCAAAGGGGTACTCAACGAGTTGCTAGCACTTCGGAACATCGAGCCTCAGCTCGTAAAATACATATCAATAATACAACCTGTCATCACCTCCATCCAATCATCCCGCCACCACTTCGACAAGGCTAAACATAGTCATAGATACACTAAGGTTGCATAAATACAACCACATAGGGAGAGAGGAAAGAATCACATGTTATCTACTAAACCGAGTTTTAGCTCGAGTTATTGACCCATGGTACACTAGTCCTCACTCTCAACATACACTTCTATCGATTTCCCTCAGGATTGGTTAGCGTAAGGTTCACAACATAACATACAACAACATCACTAACATAATGGTGGCACACACACAACTACCATAACGTCTCACATATGGTACATATACAGGGTAGATCACGATCATACATTCACTGAGTGTAACACATCACTTTACCACATTCTGCACCCAAAGTGCAATCACCATACAATAGGGTTCATACACTCACCGTATGACCCAAAATCACAAGATAAAGCATTACCTATTTGCACAGTCATACATACGATGAACATAGTACATCACAACATAACATCCATTGCAACATAGCAAGGTGGTACACACATTTCTTCAGAACATGGTAAAAACATCATGATACAACTTGTTTCTTTTAACACCAACTAGTCATACAACACATTGATACACTCACATATCACAATATGCCACAATGCTCCAACACTACATCATCCACATTATAATTCTTTTCACACATCACAAACAATAATTCACACGTGAACTCTTCCTAGAATCCACAAGAAGGAGAGAGAATACTCCCATCCCCAAACATATCAACATGATCACAAACACGCACAAGGTGACATACCCATAATGTGCGTTCACAATATCACAATTATGACAATAATCACGTCACGTTTAAAGCACATTACTCTTCCAATATCTACAACCATCATGTAACATCATCATCATCATGTAACACCACCAC
This sequence comes from Taxus wallichiana var. yunnanensis, assembly GCA_018340775.1. Taxonomy (NCBI): domain Eukaryota; kingdom Viridiplantae; phylum Streptophyta; class Pinopsida; order Cupressales; family Taxaceae; genus Taxus; species Taxus wallichiana. The sequence goes on along the minus strand of CM031238.1, from coordinate 772,612,943 downwards.
CACCATGTAACATCATCATATAACACCAATCCGGCCCATAGGTTCAAGAGCATGAACCTACGCTCTGATACCAAATGTAACACACCAAAAATACCAACACAATGACAACACAGTGAAATACAGGATAATTTTTTTTTTTGACTTGCTTGACACATAACAAGACGCAACATGTTATCATCAAGGATACAACTAACACTGTGAACAACCTGATACAAGGATGACCATAAAGGCATCACGGAAACGTTCACACCTATCAAGGACAATCTACTTTTCTCTTCTTGACAGAACAACATTGGAGTCCAACCACAAAACACGCTTACAGTTAGGGCATCCCATGAGGAATTTCTTGTTAAATTTTCTTGTTTACTAAAGTGTCTCTTAATTCTTAACTTACGTTCTTATAAAATTTCATGTAACGATTCACACAATTCTTTTCACAAGGAAGAACTTCTTTCTTTTCAACTGTTTGACTAAATAACTTAAGGCCAAGCTTTCTAAACTAGGATCATCAATTTGATGTCCAAATCTTTCTTATTCATTTGATTTTAGAACATTTTCCATTTCTTACAAGGTTAATTAATCTTACTCAAGCCACTAACACATGTTCCACAACTCTATTGCACAGGTGAAGGCATAAGCTCTGATTGAGTGTAAAGTACCGCTTAGGGTTCATAACAATAGCCTTCTTGTTTAAGGATTAAATATTGACCTTGCTTAAGAAATATCACCATGAATTAAGGCATGGGTTAACAGAACAGGACAACAGAATTTAGCTTCAGGGTCACATGGTTTACTATCCATCTTTTTATTGAGGTTAAGGGTTTATCAAGATTGGTTAAATGTTCCATCTAGACTTTACTTAATTAAGTTTGACAAAGGAAAACATTCCAAACGATAGAGAGAGATTTAAGGTTTAATTAATCGATTTCCCTCCTACTTATTAAATCCTATCATCTTCTAAAATATAACCATTGCTTTCACCATGAGGTCATTTAAGATTTCACCATAAAAGGATAATGTTTATTAGCTTGGCTTGAATAAAAAATAATAATAATAAGTTATCATATTTCGTTACAAAAGATAGTTTCCTCTTGATTGTTCCAGGTCTCAAAGGTTATCAAGTAGATCACATCTAAATAGTATATTCATATATATAAATTTTTAGTTTAACTTTTATCGGGATTATCCACTCACTTTATAGTGCTTACAACTCATTGCTACTAAGCCTTAGGAGGATTTACAACTCAACATTTTAACTCAAGAGCAAAGTTTAACGATTGCTCGTTTGCGGAACCAAAACAAGGTTATATTAATTCATTCCAACATGATGCACAAATCAAAGGGACATACTATCTCTATTGAACCGTGAGTAGGGAGCAAGAGAGTAATAACATGGGACAAGCCCCGCTACTATACTAAGGGTTAAAATCCACTAGAATATCACATAACCAAGCGGTAATCAAATTTCATCTTTCACATGATAACCAAACAAACCAAAGTTTCAACAGTTACAACAACAATACTCTACAATACATTTACTAGGCACTGACCCTTCTTCTAAAATGTCCAAAGGCCCTTTCCAAATTTTATAACATAATACACATTCGTACAAAGGAACATTATAACCAAGATTGATGCAATAATCTACAAGTCTTTCCATCATCTAACCACGTAAGCCATCTGCAACAATTAATAACCTGAGTCAGTTCATGAGAACTGAGCAAGATAAGACTATACATAGCAACAATAATCTACTAGCTAACAATACCATGAAAGGAAACATTCTAATTCAGGAAATGGATCGAAGTTCTAACCTCTCGACAACCTTTTTGAAACAAGATGTAATTTTCAACATATCAACTAATAAGAAAACCATAAGTTTTAGTTATGAAAATACCTCTAAAACTACAAAAGTTTGACAACCAAATACGCAAGACTATGAAAGTTAAATGATTAGACACGAGAGTTGAGAGTATTAGGATTTCAATCATATAATCCCATAGATTACGTGATTTAAATCTAAAGTGTAACCCATCAATCCACATTCTCAAGGTGAAGACAAAAGATAAAAACCAGACCCGATCTTAGCTGCCAAAAAGAATATAGTTTTGGAATCGTTTCGTAGGGCCATATTCCTAATAGGCTATAAACGAACAACGAGGGTAAAAAAACAAAGTTCCATCATGTAATCAAAAAGGTTTAAAGGATGAAAATCTTATATTCAAACCCACAACCATTATATCTTAGGTAATAAGTGACTTCATAGCTAATAAGGATGAGTGGAAAGGACGGTAAGAATGTCCTAATAGTATTGCCTAACGACTTACCTCTTGAACATAAGTAGGGCCAGAATAGCGACAAGCCTCATTAATACCCAAGATGAGTAGGAAATCTAGCATTCTAAACACATCCTTGCAATTTTCATAATACCTTAGATTTATAATCCTCCGTTTTAGAGGAACATAGCCATGAATCTAGACTTGGTTGAAATTTTCCGACATCAACTCACTTCCTAATATCATAGACGATGTATACAAGGAAAAGGTCTCTCAACTCTCCTTAATTTACATCTCATCACTAAGTTTATGGTAACCTATGAAGATATTAAACACATAATATACCATTTAAGATAGATATCATCCAATAACGAACTTCTATAACGATGTAATCACAATTATTACGTTCGACACATAAACAAACTATTCAATAACTTCTTTTCCCTTTTTGACAACAAAATATATTCACGACCTTCCATCACAATCATTCTAAATTTGCAATGAAAGGTCACTCATCAAGAAGGAAGTACAAAACAAGTTTGACTAAATTAAGGAACTTCATGTTACCTTAAGCGAGTTGATGAAAACCTTAACTTTTACGAACCGTGAAAGATATTACCTTACTCCATCAAGGCATTATTTCTATACATGATTAAATCGATCACACAAGGAATCATCAACATACCATATCTTAACACCATAAAGGTCATTAATTTTATCAAATTTTACTATTAGAAAGAGTAGAATCAAAATGGGGTTCTATCAATAATTTATGCCCTTCTATCAACCCGGGACATATTTTCAGCCCAAAACTTCCTTCTTAACAAGCATATATATTGAACTTCTAATTTCCAAAAGCCCTAATAATTTGCACAATACACGAAGTGCATAATCACGCTTATCAAAAAATAATAATAATCTAACTGTATGTTTTCCTCTAGGGCAACAACATAACAGAAACCAATACTAGTCTACACTGCGCAATGTTCTAGCGGCGATTACATACCCAAGTTCACAAAAGAAATAGCGAGATTTTTGCGAAGGAAGTAACTTTAAAATTATATATATATATATATATATATATATATCTATATATATATATATATATATCTATATATATATATATATATATAGATATATATATATATTTCATATGATCAATCAAAGCATACACTTGAGAACCTTTGTTTGTTTTATATATATAAATGGGTTGATCACATCAATAAGAACAACCAACAGAGGCAAATCCGAAGTAAAAAATGTTAACCATGTATCTTGAATGCAAATCCACAAAATCACAGATTTAAACCAATTTCTAGAATGAAAAGTTTCATTTCAAGAGGTTATTAGATACTAGCATATTATGTATATGGTTAGTCTATCTTGCTGTTTTAACGCATCCACCGGTCGTGAACATCCAGCGAGGATCGCTACATGACCACACGCCTTCCAATTTATCCTCTGCTTCACCGGTCTTTTCTTGCAATATACCACACCGGATTCCCTTTTGAAGGCACGACTAGAAGAATGCAATAGGTGGCTGTCCAAACACTAGATTTCTTCCATGCAAATTGCTTTGGGGGTGAGAGTCGAACTACTTACCACTCGGTCCGAGAGCACTTGCGCTAGAAAGTGAACACCTACCTTGGTTTGAAGCTCGGACACAAGACATAATGATTACATCTCTCCTGGCTCTAAAAGGCATCTACCGTATTGATACACAACCTTTTCCTTCATCATATTTGGGGACAACATCAAACTCTCGGTGTAAACATTGCAGCTGTAGCTTGTAAGGTGTGATAATTCCAACAGCAGACCCTTTTATGCCTGCCAACTTAGTGACTCGTAGAAGATTCTCATATAGTTGCAAGGCAAATTGTGCTTCAAGAATATTCTGACATGATACAGATCCATGCCTAAGAGATTCTCTTCCATGAGTTACAGTGCAAAACAAGTAAAGTCTCATACAAGAATCCTTGCAATAATTTTCATCAGGTCTCCTGGTAACTCTCTCACTATCACAAGGTCAATTCTGACGGGTTTAGAATGTCTTGAAGAAGAGTCCTCTCCTCATAGGATACATTGGTATTGCACAAAAACAACATAGTTGGAAAACCTGCTCACTGGAAATGCTCACATAGGCTTCCACCAACTGTAACAAGCCCATTCACTGGCTATTTACTGCTGCAGGTAAGTTGTTGTGGATCCCCAACAAGAACACACCTTACAGCTCCCAAGGAAAGTGGAAGTAACATGCCTACTTCCCTAGCTTGTAGCTTCATCTATAACCACAATAACAAGCCCATGGGCTAGGCGCTGGAATAGCTTCACGGTCGAATTAGAAACATGAGTGAACGCACTCGCAGACCTCATTGAGAACTTGCCTCAAGGTTTGATGAGCTTCTTCCATGTTAGATTCATCACTGGATGAAGTGACTTTCCAAAATGAAAAGTAAAGACAACTCAACTAAAACTTTTTCTTGTTTTTCTCAGAACAACTACTACAGTGCAAGATCTTGCAACATCCGATCATGACCGGTCACGTGCGGCGAACATCGGGATCAACACCAACGGTTCCTTGAGCTCGCCTTTATAGCAAATCGCACATACTCTCTCTGGAGGCCGCTGGTTTTCTGAGATAAGTTTACCTCTGACCCTATAGCTGCTGCATACAACTAAATCTTCCTCATGGCACTTTCCTAGGAGGATTTTAGTTCAACGCTCCTCGGATACTTCCTGCACTGCACGATTTTGAGGATCCAAACCCTCTCACGCAACAGCGGGCGATAGACCTTCATTTCACAATCAACGAATCCATTGTCGAGCACGCCGAAGCAATTCATCTGTTTGACAAAGATTTGATGGAGTGCAAAACAAGCATACGCGGTTTAGGACAGACAGAACAGGTAGACCACGTGACAGTAGGTTGCAAGTCAATAATTTAATAAATGGGCAGGTGCGGCCACCAACCAGGAGTTGAACATGCCAAGAAGGTGCGGGGGGATTTTCAATGCAAAGGCGAGTAAAAGACAACCACATGGAAAATCAAATTAAAAATCTGATTTGAAAGCTATGCGGCCAGCAGGGAAGAAGACATACGGTGGGTGGATAAAAAAAAATTGTTTCATTACTTCTCACCAACTATATGCCAAACAAGGCACTACAAAAGCAAACATTAGTTTATTGGAAAGTTTTTCTCGTAAATCTATCCTTATTCGTATTTAATATTTTCTTTGGAATCCCATTTAATACATATTTATTCAAAAATATCATTGAGATGGATCTTAACATATGCATATTTGGTTCTTGTGAACTTTTTCATTCAAATTCTAATCAACTCTAAATGTGAGGCATATCAAGCTCATAACATTTTATTGAATATGTAACTCATAAAAGCTAAATGTAAATTATCAGCACTAAAAACATTAAGTGACAATATGACAAATGGAGTTCTATTTTGAAAAACAATAATTCATTACATTAACCTTTTATAGGACATCTTGAACCATTTATGATTTTACATTATTAAAATTTCTATATAAAATGATATTATAATTATAAATAAAAAAGAAATAGTGGTGGTTGTGGTGATGATGACGATGATGATGACGGTGAGAATGACGATATAGAAGATAGTGTCATCGGTGATGATGATGTGAGTGATGATGATGAGAATTATGATGATGATGATTTAGATGAGATTTAACAATATATACTAAACCAAAAATAATTGATAAATCTAAGCTACGATTAGAATTAAAGCACATTATACACTACAAGCCCAAAATAATCAACACATAAACGTAAAATATATAATTTATAACCAAACCGTAGACAAAAATCATAAAATTTGACCTTGAACACTAATCCCTATACCCTAGAGTTTATATCGTAAACTATTCTTTTTCGAGATAGGGTAAAAAAAGGTTTTGTTTTAAGGGGACAAAAAAAACACGAATAGAAAGGGAGAAAGGGTATAGCATTCACGCTCAAATGAAGAGGCCTCTACTAGTGGCCAAACCAAAATGAAAAACCAATATAGAGAAAGGATCAAAAACCATGTACAGGACCAAAAGATAGGAAAATAAGCACAACAGGTACAAATCAAGCATGATCCTAGACCAAAATCCTGGATAACACTTAGCCCCAGGAGTCTTTTCCATGAGATTTTAACTGCATTTTGTGGGGATTTTTAGCATTTTTCATTTTCTTCCTATTCCCCACTATAATCCATCCATCATCCATATTCAGATTTAAATTTTACTTGGAGTGAATCGAGATGACAATTTAAAGATTCTCCTTGCACTCAAGAGGAGACTCGTTTTTCCCCAAACATTTGAGTCCTTCAATAATCCATTTTTAAAGTGGGTAGAGGCCAACCCCGAAGGTGGGAACTTTTCCATAGTATATAAATTTGTTCCTTCATCCCCCTTAAGAGGTGACTCTCCGGACTTCAAACCGGTAGCTCTTCAAGATCATAATCCTCTCGAAGAAAAAACATGATCACCACCCACATCCAACATACTAGGACATTCATCCTTCAATCAAGAAACTTAGCAATTCACCTTGTGTTTCACACTCTTACATTATGAAGCCAAGTGACCCAAGTGAAAGCATTTTTGACACCTAAAGGGTAACCCTTCATAGTCCAATGATTAGATTCAAGTTAGGTCTAAAACCTTGAGATCCTAAACTATGAATGCTAACACTAAACCCTAAATTTGAACTAGGAATGTATGTTTAGAAATTCAAAATGGTGACAATTAGGCATGATTTTTATAGAAATAAGAAAAAGTATTTATCTCTTGAATCAAATCACGAATCCTAAATGTGAATTTGACATTGGTAGCTAATATTTAATGTTAAAGAACTTAGGTTATAACGTATAGATCGAGGATATAGTCTTTATGTTTCATGTTACTAGTGTGTAGTCTAGCATATAGGGCTTAGTGTAAGTGTTTCTTATTTAGGATGCAAAGTTACACTACATCACTTGGTTTCAACACCGTATATCATGACATGACATGTTAAATACTCATTTGACATCCTCAATTCTCTGTCAAATACCCAAAATGCTAATTGTTCCATTAAATAATATAAAAAATAATACGTTGTCATGAGATTATTTAGTTATTAATTTCTTCAAATCTAATAATATATTTTGTATGAGAATTAAATTTCATCTTTGAAGTTTCAAAATTATAAGCTTTTGTAAATCATATTTTAGTTTCCTTATAAATTATAAATTTTATAAGGTGAAAATTTGTATTTGAAATATATAATTATATTATAAATTGTACATAAAATGATATTATAATTATTAATATGATTATAATGGTGGTAGTAGTGGTGACAATTATGACGATTGACAAAAATGATGATGATGAGTATGAATATGACAACGTTAACAACGACGCGTCAATAATGATGACGCAATTGACAATGAAAAGGAAAACAATGATGATAATGAAAGCGACAATGATGAAGACGAAGATGATGAAGATGGTTACAATGATGAAAACCATGACAACCATGAAAATGACGATGTTGACAAGGACAACAATGACAATAACAATTTTTTAAGATGACAATAATCACGGTGATGAGAATGATGTTGATGATGATGATATTAATTTTATTATTAATGGAATTATACTCATAATAATTTTTCAAATATAATACTAACAATAATATTTAATATTTTATAAATTTTAAATTTAATATATATATTAGTAATAATATTAATATTGGTGATGCCTTGTGGTCGATGATGACTATGATGATCGTGGTGGTGGTGGTGACAAAAATCATGATATCCAAGAAAATAATGATGATGATAAAAATGATGACATTGACGATGATAATGATAGGGAAGATGAGAAAAAGAGGAAGGTGACGATGATTTAGATCAAGATAATGATAGGGATGACAAGAAAAATATGTCTCTCGTACAAAATTCTTGCCTTGGTTGATTCTGCTAGCCTATTCTAAACAACGAACTATGAAAGCATAATTTAACCCTAGTGGAAACATTAATTTTTGTTATTGTAGTATGTTGTATTCCTTGGGAAACTATGTGGTCTTTCTCAACTCCTAGAATTATCCTTATTATTCCTCTACTTCATGGTTACTCTTAAGACTCTTTTGAACTCTTCTTGTTATATTATTATGTGTTTTATCTTGGTTGATAGCGTAAATTTACTCTCTAGATTTAAATGTTCGTAGCCTTGCATGCAGAAAGTTTAGAACTCATCCCTTACAATCTCCCTTCTTCTTGCTGAATTGCATTGGACCAAACTTGGGACTTTGTGGACCCACACTTGTTTGAAGCAAGAAATCCCATAATGGGAGTGATCCTTTTTTTTTGCATTTGTTCCTATCTCTCTTTCCTGTGAATTCCAAGAGCAAGTTGAGTCTAAGGGGAGGGGGATGTAGTCCCCACTTCCCTTTGACACCTTTTGATACTAATCATGACACTACCGACTATACCATGGACATTGTTATAGTTTTGGTTTAGTATGATGATTAGATGTTAGAGCATGGATTATTGCTTGAGTCTAATTCATATATGATGCATGATGATTATTACAGACATTTTATATATTGATGTTGATATACTGTCTGACATGGTTACATTATAGATGTTGTTTGGACATGTGATATTCAGATATTTTGAGTAGGCCTAGAAAATGAAAATTGAATTAAAATTGATGATGATATAGTTGATGAAATTTTAAGTGACAATGTTGATTGGCTCGATGATTTTCATGATATATATATATATATATATATATATATATATATATATATATATACATATGAATTTGGAAGTATATTATATTCATTTCAATGTTCTGATGTGGCCATGAGGTGAAGGAGGTATTGGTGTTTTACAAGTTAAAATATCACAACACACATGGGGATTGGAGACCAACCACATTGGAACTCTAGATGAATTCAACAAGGTCACCATGGCAACTTGTATTGTTCGTGTGTGTGTGTGCGTGTTTGATTGTTGTTAGGGATTCCCATGGGGGATCACCTTTAAATGTGACCAAGTTTTATGCGTATTTATTTATTTGATTTATTTTTATTGATGTTTGTATGTGTTTATTAAGTTATGTGTTTACCCCTTTCATTATTTATTAAATGGTGTGTTAATATTGTCAGTAATCATGTTGTTAAGATAATTAATTAAAATATGTCGTAAGAAAGTAAGTAATAGAGTTGTTGGCCTTGTATTAAATGTTGTAAGAAATGTGTAAGTAATGTGAGAGATATGTAAATTGATTTTGGAGTAAGAAACAATTCATCTTCTTTGAAATTCGAATTTTTCCTTGGAGGTTGATTTTGGAGGCTTGTGGGACAAGCTAAACTTGTCCCATACCTCTTAAATTTGCATACCAACCTTACATATGGTTGGAGAGTTAAATTTAGACTTTCTTTATGCATTTTTGTAAGTCAAGGTGAATGTTTTTATTACACTTTTCTTACATGTTTTAATTTCAGTACTTTGGGGTGCAGGTTTGATTTGAGTGTGTAAGTAAAACTATCATTTTATTCACCCACCCATTAATTATGCATTAGAGAATGAAGCTGAGTTTTGTGTTGGGGTTGAGGATGTATGATGTGGCATCTTACATGGATCCACCTCATCCTCTTCTCTTCCCTCTTCTATTTATTGGAATTCCTTAGCTTGTTTTTGGGGTTGCTTCACTTTTATCACTTCATTTCGGAGACCTCTTTTTGGTTTTAAGAGATCTTGTTTTTGGAGAAGATTGGAGACTACTACATGTTTGTGAATTGTTGATCTTGGACTATTTTGCATTGGAAAGCTTGCTGTTTTGGAACCTTGGAACAAACTCCATCATGGAGAGGTAGGAGCTTGGCTCTTGAAATGCTCTTCTTTCATTTTTATGTTTATGTGAATGGCTGAATGCTTGAATGTGTTGTTTTATTTGTTGGCTAGTTGGGTAGATGCCTTAGGAATGGTGTAGGAAAATACTATGGGGTAATCTTGAGGGAGGCATAAGTGTTTTGGGGAGGTATAATTGTGGAGGGAGTTGGGATTTGGGTTCCACCTTACAAAGAAATAGCTTGCATTTCTTTACTCGTTATGGGGTGTCATAAGAGGTTGGGGAGACATAAGGAAATGTGAGGTATAAGGGGTACTTGGGGAGGCATAAGGGTATGTCAAGGATTTGATATGATATGTATTTTGGCGGTTTGTTCTCGGTTGGTGATACACATTACCCCTTTGGGAGGAATAAGTAGCATCCCCATAGTTTCATGCTCCTTTGGCTTGGTTGATGAAGCTTGAGTATTGGTGTGTGTTTATCTTGTGGTTGCTAAAACTATTGTTTTTTTGGACTGTGTTTTGATAAGAAACGCATTTGAAATATTGCCTTTGTGTTGTGGAAACCTATTGTTTCCATGAGTTGGAGCACATCTCTTATTGCTTTGTGGTTGGGGCTCGAGGGCCGATAAAGAAGGATGGCTTCTCCTTTCATTGGATGTCTTGGTTGGGTGGAGAGTGTCACCTTTCCCTACCTTTGTTGTGATAAAAATTGGAGAATGATGGAAATTAAAACTATTGTTTTGGAGCCGAGAAAGAAGACAGTTTTGACTTTCCCTTGTGAGATTTGTATTTGTAAAACCATTTCCCACTTCAAGTGGATGAAAATGTAATATGTTTTGTGATGAAGAGTATCTTTGTTTTAGAAATGGAATTCTATATTCAAATGTGAAATGCATACTTGTGTAATCTATTTTGTGAAAGATGAGCATTCTCGTGATTTGGCTTTTGAAAAAAAAATGGGGAAAGAAGTTGTCAAAGAATCATTCAAATTAATAGAAGTTGTATTATTTTCCACAAATCATATTTTTATATTTGAAATCTGATTGTTCAAATATTATGAAATCCTCTATTTGAAACACTGGGAATACGTATGAAGACAATCTATTACTCTGTTTCATTTGAAATGCTTGATTTTGGGAAATTAGTACTGCATTCTCTTTTCACGTTTTTGGATTTAGGGAAATAGAACATCGTAAAATTGAAATGAATTCAAATACCTAAAGTATGACAAGTGAAATAGATCCATTCAAGTTTAAGTCTTATTTCTATTTGTTTCACTATATAACTACATATATTTTACTCAAAATGTACAAAATGATCCCCTAATAATGATCAATAAAATGAAACATTAAATTTAACTTAATATGATTAAAATGACCCCCAAACAAACTAAACCATTTAAGATATTGTTAAGGAACCTTTCAAATCAAACAAAAGCAAAAACTCGTAGTAATTTTACTATCAAATTGAGAAATTTTGAACTGATCTTCAAGAAAATAAATTTTACCTTTCAATCCAACCTAAATTACTCTAAGAGAAACCCTCCATGTTTTTTTGGCTTGTTGAGAAAGGAGGGAGGTCGAATTGAACAAAATTTTATAAGTCAAGTGTTACCAGTTTTCATTTTATAAACTTGCAGAGCATTTTCTCAAACTTGACCCTTAAAAATTTATCCTAATTAAATTCTTAAGGTTTATGTGAAAAGAGGACATCGGGAGATTTCCAAAAGTCATTTTTGCCAAAATGGATTTCCTATAAAAATTTATGACCTTCTGAAGTTCGCAGAAGAGGAAAAGCCTCTTGCACGCTCGTCTTGCACGCGCAGCTTCTTGCCCGCCGTCTTGCGCGCTCATGAGAAAATGAGCCTCTTGCATGCCCCCTTCTTGCATGTCCATGAGAAAATGAGTCTCTTTCGCACCCGTCTTGTGCACTGAGAGAAAAAGGAACCTTTTCCACACCTGTCTTGCGTGCCTGGAGAAAAAGAGCTTCTCCTGCACCTCTTCTCGTGCCCGGCGTAGAAAGCTTCTTTCCACACCTCTCTTCTTTACCCAGGAAATTTCTTCCATGCGCCCTGCAAGAAGATAATCTATCTGCACTAGGGATGACTTTCTCTCTCTAGTGTTGTGTAGGATGTTTTGATAACTATTGTAATGGCACTCCACTTTAGTTAGAGCTTACACTCATCGCTTGTGCAATGGAGGTCCGGATCAAGATTTTTCAGCTCGGGCATGTTTATGCAACCTTGTGAGAGATGAAAGGTGTCCCTTTTGGTCAAATGAATTTTGTTAGCTTTTCCAGTCTTTAGTTGAACCTCTTTCAGAAATCTTGTGCTTCGGCTAGTTAGTCTAGATTACCAAAGTAATAAGTTCACCTTTGTGAGAAGAATGCTTGAACCAAACATGAATCTTGTAGATTGTTAAGGAAGGTCTTGAAAAATTTTTGGTAAATGCATAACCTTAAGGGATTGTAAACCATGGAGTGTAACCAGCTGTGACTGTGTATTTTGGTTGAGCTGATTTGTGGTGCCTTGTCAAATAGTTAAATGAATTGTCCTTGATGGGTGTTAGTTGTTTGGTGATGTCCTTAAGGTCATCATTGAGTCAAGTTGTTTGAAGAGTTAGTCATAACCTTTTTGATCACCTATTACATCGTTATGTACATCAAACAAGTAAAAAAACATTATCCTATACTTTGCTATGTTGGTCTTTTTTTTTCTTGTTGTAGTGGGCATTACACTTGGTATTAGAGCCGTGGGTTCAAAATATTGGACCTTTGGGCACACTAGAAAAATTGAGACATGAAATGTAAACCTAGCACACTTTTAAATCTAGAAAACAACCTTGTTTGAAAATTTAAAAAGAAATATGTATGAAGAAATATTACATTACTCGGATCATTTGAACTGCCAAAATTAAAATCATAATAAAATAATAAGTTGTTTGAGTTGTTTTGCATGTTTATCGGTGTTTTGTCTAAACCCGGTAACCAGAATGTCAAATTAAATTAATTTTTCTAAACTTCTAGTGTAGTGGAAATTGGGTTCCCCTTTGAAAATGTGTATTTTTACAAGTTCCTAAATCTTGATTTAATTGTATGATGCTTTAAACCCTTTTGAGACCCTTCCTTATTGGAGTTGTTGGAATGATTTGTTATATGGTATGATTCGTGTGGTTGGACAAGAGTGGTTGTGTTCTGGGGTCGGGAAGAGTTAATTAGAATTTTTTTAGAGATTCCTTCCTTCAGTGGTTAGGAAAGATGGTTTGGTTATCAGTTTCCCATTTTGTTACCCATATGGGAGAGTGGACATTAAGTCTGGGTGTCGTTTAGGACCCACTCCTGCATATGTGTCCTTGGAACTGACCTCGAGGAAAATTACCCCTATTGGCAGCCATGAAGGGCTGCGGAGTGAATGTGGTGTTAACTTTTGTGTTTTACATTCGTAATCTTGTGTTATTTTATCAAGGACCAGCATCTTATTTTATGATTGGATTGAGAAGCTCTGGAGCTCTTTTATTTATTTATATTTTTTTGCGAGAATTTTCAGACTTTACAATGTGGCTACTTAGCCACTTTCCTTGATTGTCGACATTTCTTGGAGTTTATTTTGATTGGTGACTCAAAGCTCATTATGTTGTTGGCTACTTAGCTAAAAATTACATGGTTCCTTCTTGCATGATGATGAGTTGGTTTTATGTTTATTGTATTGTGAAATTTCATCGTATAGGGGTAAACCCTTGGTGTCTTGAATGTCTTCTTAGGTTCTTAAAGTTATGCCTTAGTTTTGGATGCACAAAACCTTGAGGGTGTCTAGGATCTTAGAGTGAATTTTTCGTTGCTTGACCTTCTTTGGATAGAGAGCTCGTTTTGTTTTTCATTCTAGTTGGCGATCTGCTAGTAATGGTGGTGATTCCCTTACAATCCAAGGTAAGAGCTTGAACCTCGTCGAAGTAGAGGTGTTTAATTGTGGGCTGATGAGTTATGTTAGGATCGGATTGCCTTTGGCTGGATGTGGATGTTAGTGGAAAAGTGTTTTTCTAGTAGTGGCTTCCCTTCGATGGCATGCTAAGTTTTATCAGAATTTCCTTATTTCGTTATATAAAGTAGTGACTTGTGGATTCTATGCATCTTGGTAATTATGGTTAGAATTAATCCCATTCGATTATTGTGTGTAAATTCAGTGTGGTTGTTTGCCCTCTTGACCTATAAATAAGTCTACCCTTTTCTTAACTTTTTAAGTTAATATGAATAACATTCTATGACCTATTTAATTTTGGATTATGTGGAGATAGTTATGGATACTTTGAGTCTTTTGGACCATGCAATTGGTGATGTTAGTGTAAGTACACCTTGATAATTTAATCCTCGGTGGTATTTTATAATGGGATTTTTCTTTTGAAACTATAACTCTCATTGTAAAGCCATGTTGAATAGATAGCTGATTTTCTCGCTTACATTTGATGCTTTCTAATGAGTATGTGGTGTTCTTATAGTTAAATATTTCCTTGTCATTTTTATTGCTTGGTTGGTGGTATCATGTGGTAATATGGGTTTATATTTGAAAACTTTCCTTATCTTATCATGTGAGTAAAAATGTTTTCACCAAAACAACAAACATTGTTAAACCCTAGTAGATCAGTAAAAGTAATTATGCTTCTTTAATGGGCCTTCCTTGTAACTTCTTTTGAGAACTTGTAGAAACCCACTAGGAATGTTATATGATACGTGTAATTAGTGTAAAAATATCGAAATATTGTTGTAATCCATGTTGCTTGATTGTTTCCTAGTTTTTACAAAATTGATAATGTGTTTTCTATGTCGAATGTCCCTTGTTTTCTTAGAATTAAAAATGTGATGTGTTGATTTACCTGTTTTCTCCCATAAAATTAATAGTGTGATATATTTACCCTTCCTTCTCATTAAATTTTGTTGACAAATTGACTCACCCAAACATCATAAAACTATAATTGAGGAGATTTGGCCTTGAAGCTTAACTAATAAACTGGAGCATAGAAAGAGAAAATGGTCCTTGCTTTAACCTTAGTAGATTAATAGAAGAAATAAAAACCATGTAGAAGAATAGAAAGGAAAACCTTGTCCTTTTTCCTTCTCTAGGAGTAAAATGAATACTTTTTCTCTTTTTCACCTTTACTGAATTGCGAGATATCATGCCCCTTTAGTGGTCCTTATAACAAAAACTTGTGATATCATAATAGGAGGAAGTTTAATTAAGAAAACTTATAAAAGAATGTGCTTATCAAATAAAACTACAACTTTTGACTTAATTAGTTGAATTATAAAATAAGTAAGATTTATATGTATTGAGTGTAATGTATAGCTAACACACTGTAGTTACGTCGCCTACCCAAAATTTTGAAACACCTGGTGGATAGTAGTGTGTTCTAGTTGCTTAATACCTTTTTGTTCATAGATCTATGTGCCTTTCTTTGTGGGAGTTCTCGGGTCATCATACCCTTATCGTCCCGTAGCTTGACAAGTGTGAGTTGTAGTCTTTCCGGATTGAGAATTATCTCTCGATTGAGAAGCAACCTCCTTGCGTGTTGTCTTTTCCTTGGAGACCTAAGTTAATGTAATTTTAAGGAAAAATATGTTAAGGATACGACATAACTTTGGGAAGTCTTCTTTTCTTCTTGTTCTTCTTGAAACACGTTGTTGTTGCTTCCTCTCTTGTCATTGGGAAGGAAAGTACAAGACATTTTTGTAAGCTATTACTCACTTTTGATATGATGCGCCCTTGGATTGTAGTCGGACGCCATGTTATTTGTTCTTCTCCTAGAGACCTTGAGTGCTCTCTGGTGTTACGATTTATGCTTGACCTCTCTTTGTGGTTATTCCGAGCTTGATCAGGAAATAAGATAAATGAATCCCATTGTGTTATTGTGAATGGTACTTCTTGTATTGATATGTTAGTTGCTTTATGGGATATATATATTATTTTGCTAACTGGTTGACATCTCTAGATTTGGCTAGTGTGGTGTGGTCAATTCTTAAAACAAAAGTGTAACAAAAATTAGACTATAGGAAACCTTGTGGTCATCAAATTGCCTAATATTACCATAAAAATGTGACCAAACCCTCTTGAGTTATAGAAGTGTTTTCCATAAATAGTTCCTCGATTGCAAATGCTTTGCTGATTTAGGTGTCCTTCCTTGTTGATTAACCTAATCTTTTGTGACCTCAAATTGTGGGAACTTGAGTAAACATGTCTCTCGTACAAAATTTTGGCCTTGGTTGATTTTGTTAGCCTTGTCTAAACAACAAACTATGAAAGGATAATTTAACCCTAGTGGAAACCTTAATTTTTGTTAGTGTATCATGTTATATTCATTGGGAAACTATGTGGTCTTTCTCAACTCATGGAATTCTCCTTATTATTCCTCTACTTAGTGGTTACTCTTAAGACTCTTTTGAACTCTTCATGTTATATTGTTATGTGTTATATCTTGGTTGATAGCGTAAAGTTACTCTCTAGATTTAAATGTTCATATCCTTGCATGCAGAAAGTTTAGAACTCATCCCTTACAATCTCCCTTCTTCTTTTTGAATTGCATTGCACCAAACTTGGGACTCTATGGACCCACAGTTGTTTGAAGCAAGAAATCCCATAATGGGAGTGATCCTTTTCTATCACATTTGTTCCCATCTCTCTTTCATGTGACTTCTAGGAGGAAGTCGAGTCTAAGGGGGGGGATGTAGTGCCCACTTTCCTTTGACACATTTTGATACTGATCATGACACCGACTATACCGTGGAAATTGTTATAGTTTTGGTTTAGTATGATGATTAGATGTTAAAGCGTGGATTATTGCTAACTCCGATTCATATATGATGCATGATGATTATTAGAGACATTTTACATATTGATGTTGATATACTATCGACAAGGTTACATTATAGATGTTGTTCAAACATGTGATGTTTAGATATTTTGAGTAGACCTAGATAATTAAAATTGATGATGATATAGTTGTTGATGAAATTTTAAGTGACATTGTTGATTGGCTTGATGATTGTCATGATTTACATATATATAGATGAATTTGGAAGTATATTATATTCATTTAGATGTTTTGATGTGGCCACGAGGCCAAAGGTGGTATTGGTGTTTTGCAGGTTAAAATATCACAACACACATTGGGGATTGAGACCAACCACATTGGAATTCTAGATGAATTCAACAAGGTCACCACGGCAACTTGTATTGTTCGTGTGTGTGTGCATGTTTGATTGTTGTTGGGGATTCCCATAGGGGGATCACCTTTAAATTTGACCAAGGGTTATGTGTATTTATTTATTTGGTTCCTTTTTATTGATGTTTTGTATGTGTTTATTAAGTGATGTGTTTACCCCTTTCATTATTTATTAAATGGTGTGTTAATATTGTGAGTAATCATGTTGTTAAAATAATTAATTAAAATATGTCATAAGAAAGTAATTAATAGAGTTGTTGTCTTTGTATTAATATTTTGTAATGAATGTTTGAGTAATGTGTAAGAGATATGTAAGTTGATTTTGGATTAAGAAACACTTCATCTTATTTGAAATTCGAATTTGTCCTTGGAGGCTGATTTTGGAGGCTTGTGGGACAATTTAAACTTGTCTCATACCTTTTAAATTTACATACCAACCTTACCTATGGTTGGAGAGTTAAATTTAGACTTTCTTTATGCATTTTGTAAGTCAAGTTGATTGTTTTATTGCACTTTTCTTACATGTTTTAATTTCAGTCCTTTGGGGTGTGGGTTTGATTTGAATGTGTAAGTAAAATTGTCATATTATTCGCCCACATATTGATTATGCATTAGAGAATGAAGTTGAATTTTTTTGGGGTTGAGGATGTGTGATGTGGCATCCTACATGGATCCACCTCATCCTCTTCTCTTCCCTCTTCTATTTATTGGAATTCCTTAGCTTGTTTTTGGGGTTGCTTCACTTTTATCACTTCATTTTGGGAGACTTCTTTTTGGTTTTGAGAGCTCTTGCTTTCGGAGAAGATTGGAGATTGTTGTATGCTTGTGGATTGTTGATCTTGGATTGTTTTACATTAGAAAGTTGGTTGTTGTGGAACCTTGGAACAAACTCCATCATGGAGAGGTAAGATCTTGGCTCTTGAAATGCTCTTCTTTCATTTTTATGTTTATGTGAATGGTTGAATGTGTTGGTTTATTTGTTGGTTGGTTGGGTAGATGGCTTAGGGATGGTGTAGGAAAAGATTATGAGGTACTCTTGTGGGAGGCATAAGTGGTTTGAGGAGGTATAAGTGTGGAGGGAGTTGGGATTTGGGTTCCACCTTACAAAGAAATAGCTTGCATTTATTTAATCATTATGGGGTGCCATAAGAGGGTGGGGAGGCATAAGGAAATGTGAGGAATAAGCGGTACTTGGGGAGGCATAAGGGTATGTCGGGGATTTGAAATGATATGTATTTTTGTAGTTTGTTCTCAGGTGGTGATACCCATTTCCCTTTGGGAGGCATAAGTAGCATCCCCATAGTTTCTTACTCCTTTGGCTTGGTTGATGAAGCTTGAGTATTGTTGTGTGTTTATCTTGTGGTTGCTAAAATTATTGTTTTGTTTTGTACTATGTTTTGATAAGAAATTACATGTGAAATATTGCCTTTGTGTTGTGGAAGCTTGTTGTTGCCATGAGTTGGAGCACATTTCTTATTGCTTTGTGGTTGGGGCTCGAGGGCCAATGAAGAATGATAAGTTCCTCTTTCATTGGATGTCTTGGTTTGGTGGAGAGTGTTTCGTAATGCACGTTGAAACAACCCACTTGAGACCCAAGAAACAACCTAGGATTAGTTAAGAAAATTATGGAATATTTTTTTGTTAAAAGAGTCTACTACCAGTTACAAGGCAACAAGCTGTCACTAACAAGTTCTAGAATAAATATAATATACTCAAATAAATTTTTCTTTTATTAACAATTATTAGAGTCATGAAGTCAAAAATTTAGGGTTGGAAGGTTCAATAAGGTTTAGAGGGTAATTCCTCACCATACCCACTCTCTAACAGAGACTTAAAGATTAAACTTGATTTTTCTAACACTTAACACATTCAAGATTTTCCTAAATCATTTTCATTGGATAGGAAATTTCCTCACCTTTCCATTAATATAAATAAGTCCTCCTAAGTCCTCATAAAACTCAAGCTATGGGCCGACAAGCCTTGGAGTGAAAATTTTCCCAACGAAGAGGGCTTGCGGGCCTAGGGGAGGAATTTTTCCCAAGCGTAGGCCTGCAAGCCATGGGAAGGCTTTTCACCCGAGAGGGATGCGCGGGTCGGTGAGGAAACATTCCACTTTTCGAATTTTGGGTTAAAATGCGCAAAGGCACAAATAAACCCGTGCCTCCGCCGATGCCTAACCATGCCATGCATCATGCCCCTATTGGCCACTAGTCAGTGGGCCATTGGGGAAAGTTAGAACAATAGGAAATAAAAGGAAATAGGATAAAAGGATAAATGCGCTACGCACCTCCGCCCTCACCCAAGGTGGCCACATGGTAGCCATCCATTGGTTGTGGGCTTCTAGGGCGGTGGAGAAACTTTAAGATTTTCATTCGAAAAAATAAATAAAAACAACAAAGAACCAACGACCTCCACTCTTCCACCGTCACCTCATACTACCATGTGGCAGCCCCTGATTGGATGCGGGCCGGCGGATCGGCAGGGAAAACTTGAAAAAATTCCAAATTTTTTTCTGAAACACAATAAGGAAAAAGGGACCCACTCCACCGCTGATGCCTCGTGATGCCACATGGCATCACCTGATTGGTCGTGGTGCAGGGTGGCAGGGAAAATATGGAAAATTTTCCCAAAAAAATTCCTAAGGATTTTAAGGGAAAAATTCGGGGCATGGGCCCGCCAAGGAAATTTTTCTCAAAATTTTCCGCCAAGTGAAGAAATCTTCAGAAGGCCATAAATTTTGATACAGAGCTTAGTTTTGGGAAAATGAGGACTTTCTAGAAATATCTCAAATCCCTCTTTAAGAAAATGGGACTTTTATATTTTGATAAATTTTAAGGGGTAAATTTTAACTTGTTAGATCTATTCAATTTGATCTTCTCCTTCACTCAACATGCCAAACAGACATGGAGAATTATTCTTGGATGTATTTCAGGAATTTTTCAAGATCCAATTGGTTTAATTGAGTTGCAAATTAAATTTTTACATCTCTTGACAACAAAATGACTGTAAGAGGTTTTTGACCTGATTTTGCAATGTTTGAAGGATTTTTCCCTAAGTGTTTTAGTCCAATTGAGTTCATTTATATCATAACATGTTAGATTTTAATGTTTCATTGTTATTTCTTGCTTGTAGGTTCGAACTGTTCATTTTAGATAAATTATTTTCCAGGATGAAATACAAAACAGAGATCAATTTCTAAAGGATTTATTTATCATTTTTTTCACCTTCCAAGTATGGAGATTCATTCTAATCCTAGTCAAATCCATTTAGTTGATTCAAAAAACCATTTAATGGCTAAAATGTAAAGTCTGGTTTCCAATTTGTCTTATTTTCAAAAGAACAAAGTAATACAGTTCCTTCATACGTATTCCTTTCTTTCAACCAGAGATTTCAATAACATTTAAAGATCAGATTTCAATGCAACAATGAAAATGAAGAAAGGTATTGCAATCCTTTATTGATTTCAAATACAACTTTACATCTCTCAATTTCTTGAATGCAAATAATAGATTTCAATTTATTCCTTTCAAATGAACAGAATAAAGTATATATATATATATATATATATATATATTATAACATTCTTATATATATATAATATATATCTTTAACATTCTTCAAAGTAAAACATTCTATCTCTTTTCATTTCACTTTACAAATTTCATAATCTATACAACATCTTTCCATTTCAAAAATTTAAAAATTCATCCACTTCAAAGTGGGAAGGGTTATAATGAGATTTTATTTCACATGGAACTGCAAACAGTCTTTCTCCTAGCTGCTCCGAATAGCAACATAAATTTCTTCTCATTCATCCAATTTGATCACAACAGGAGTAGGGGAAAGGCAATGCTCTCCACCCAACCAAGACATCCAATGAAAAGGAGAATCCATCCTTCTTCATTAGCCCCCAATTCCCAACCACAATGCAATAAGAAATGTATTTCAACTCATGGCAACAACAGGGTTCCACATCACAAAGCAATTCTTCAACATGCACATTTGAAATTAAAAACATAGTCCAAAAAAACAACAGTTTTGCAACCACATGAAAGACATCACACAAGACTCGAGGCTTCACCATGCAAGCCAAAGGAGCAAAGAACTATGGGGGAAGTTGTTTATGCCTCCCAATGGGAATTGGGTATCCACCTGTAACAAACCGCCAATATAAAACATCTCACATATCCTTATGCCCCCAAAATTCCTCCTTATGCCCCCCACAAATTTCCTTATGCCCCCACAAAGTAAGAAATGCAAGCTATTTATTTTCCATGGTGGATCCCAATCCCAAACTCCTCCACAATAAATATGATGCCACCGGCATTCCCTTATAACCCCCTCAATAATTCCACATAGCCTTCTCCTACACCATTCCTATGCGTCTAACCAACCAACCAAAAAAACACACAAAACATTCATCATTCACACAAACATAAAAATAAATAAAAGCATATATGAAGAGTTAGGCTCCTACGTCTCCATGGTAGATTTTGTTCCAATACAACAATCTTTCAATGTCAAAATAAAGTCCCAAAGTCAGTAATTCCCAATTATTAAATACTTTCCAATCTCCTCCCAAATCAACAAGAGCTCCAAACAGCCAAGGAAAATTCCCCAAGGAAGCATTCCAAAAGTTCAACAACCCAAAACAAAGCAAGGAGTTCCAAAATTATAGAAGAGGGAAGAGAAGAGGATGAGGTGGATCCATTTAGGATGTCACATCACACATCCTCAACTCCAACAAAAATTCAAATTCATTCCCCAAGCATAATAAATAGGTGGGCAAATAATATGACAATAAACTTACACACTCCAAAATCCCACACCCCAAAGGACTGAAATTTTAAAACATGAAGAAAGTGCAAATAAAACATGTAACTTGACTTATAAAAACATTAAAAAGGTATAAAATCAACCTCCAACCATACGTATGGTTTGTAAATAAAATTAAGAGGTATGGGACAAGTTTTACTTGTCCCACAAGCCTCAAAATCAGTCTCCAAGGACAAATTCGAATTTCCAAGGAGGTGGAGTGTTTCATACTCCAAAATCTAACTTACACAACTCTTAAACATACTTACACATCACTTACACATTTAATACAAGAGCCAACAACTTCTATAATTCCTTTCTTATATCCCAAATTTGATTGATTTATTTATTTTAACAATATGATTACTCACATTAATTCTCCACAATTAAAAGAATAATGAAAGGGGTAAATGCATCACAAAATAAACACATGTAAACAATAATAAAAAGGAACCACGTTAAAAAAATAGACAAAGCCCCTTAGTCACATACAAAGGTAATCCCCCCAATGGGAATCCCTAATAAAAAACAACACACACACACACAAAACATGTTTCCCTAGTGACCTTGTTGAATTCATCTAGAATTCCAATGTGGTTGGTCTCCAATCCCCTAATGTTTGTTGTGATATTTTAACTTGAAAAATACAAATACCTCCTTCGGCCTCATGGCCTTATCGAACATCCAACATGATATAAATATAATCACAAAATCATCTATACATATGAATCATAACAACATCAATGCAATCAACAATATCACTTACAATTTATATCAGCAACTATATCATCATCATATAATGTCCATTTCTCGGTCTACTCCCAATATCCAAAAATCACATGTCCAAACAACATTCATAATATATCCATGTCAAATAGTATATCATCATCCACATATGAAATGTCTCTAATAATCATCATGCATCATAAATCAATCAAGATCAATAATAATCCATGGTCCAACATCTAACATCATACTAAATAAAAACTATAATAATTTCCATAATATGGTAAACAATGTCATGGTCAAAGTATCAAAGGTGTCAAAGGGAAGTGGGCACTACGGTTTCCTTTCCCCTACCTTTGTTGTGATCAGAATTGGAGAATGATGGAAATTCATATTGTTGTTTTTGAGTTGAGAAAGAAGACAATTTTGACAGTCCCTTGTGAGATTTCTATTTGTAAAACCATTTCCCACTTCAAGTGGATGACAATGTAATATGTTTTGTGATGAAGAGTAGCTCTATTTTAGAAATGAAATTCTATATTCGAATGTGAAAGACATACTGTGTAATCTATTTTGTGAAAGATGAGCATTATGTAATCTGGCTTTTGAAAAAAAAAATGGGAAAGAAGTTGTAAAAGAATCATTCGAATTAATAGAAGTTGTATTATTTTCCACAAATGGTATTGTTATATTTGAAATCTGATTGTTGAAATGTATTATGAAATCCTCTATTTGAAAGACTGGAAATACGTATGAAGAAAATATATTACTCTGTTTCATTTGAAATGCTTGATTTTGGGAAATTAGTACTGCATTCTCTTTTCACATTTTTGGATTGAGGGAAATAGAACATGGTAAAAGTAAAATGAATTCAAATACCTAAAGTA
The DNA here is from genome assembly GCA_018340775.1 of Taxus wallichiana var. yunnanensis. Lineage (NCBI taxonomy): Eukaryota > Viridiplantae > Streptophyta > Pinopsida > Cupressales > Taxaceae > Taxus > Taxus wallichiana. Next base: position 772,589,173 of record CM031238.1, on the reverse strand, counting down.
TGACAAGTGAAATAGATCCATTCAAGTTTAAGTCTGATTTCTATTTGTTTCATTGTATAACTACATATATTTTACTCAAAATGTACAAAATGATCCCTGCAACAATGAACAATAAAATGAAACATTAAATTGAACTTAATATGATTAAAATGACCCCCAAACAAACTAAACCATTTAATATATTGTTAAGGAACCTTTCAAATCAAACAAAGGCAAAATGCAGTCATTTTGCTGTCAAATTGAGAAATTTTGAACTGATCTTCAATCAAATAAATTTTACATTGCAATCCAACCTAAATTCATCTAAGAGAAACCATCCATAACTATTTGGCTTGTTGAGAAAGGAGGGATGTCGAATTGAACAAAATTTTATAAGTTAAATGTTACCAGTTTTCATTTTATAATCCTACAGAGTGTTTTCTCAAAATTGACCCTTAAAAATTTATCCAAATTAAATTATTAAGGTTTATGTGCAAGAGGACGTTGAGAGATTTCTGAAAATTCCTCATTTTCCAAAAAAACGGAGTTCCCTATCAAATGTTATGACCTTCTGAAGTTTGGATAAGAAGAAAAGCCTCTTGCGCACCCGTCTTGCACGCCCAGAGCCTCTTGCACACCCATCTTGTGTACCCAAAGCCTCTTACACACCAAGAGGCTCTTGTACTGCCTCCATGTTGTACACCCATAGCTTCTTGTGTGCCCATGAGAAAATGAGCCTCTTGCGCCCCGTCTTGCATGCCCATGAGAAAATGAGTCTCTTTCGCGCCCGTCTTGCACACTTGGGAGAGAATGAGTCTCTTCCGCACCCATCTTGCATGCTCGAGAGAAAAAAAGGAATCTCTTAGGTGGCTGTCTTGCACGCCCAAGAGAAAAAGCTTCTCCCGTGCCTCTTCCGTGCCCGGAAGAAAAGTTTCTTTCCGCGCCTCTCTTCCGTGCCCAGTGAAATTTCTTCCGCATGCCCCACAAGAAGATAATATATCTATACTAGGGATGACTTCCTCTCTCCTAGTGTTGTGTAGGATTTTTTCATAACTATTGTAATGACACTCCACTTTAGTTAGAGCTTACACTCATCGATTGTGCAATAGAGGTCCGGATCAATATTTTTCAGCTTGGGCATGTTTATGCAACCTTGTGAGAGAGGAAACGTGCCCCTTTTGGTCAAACAAATTTTTTTAGCTTTTCAGTCTTTAGTTGAACCTCTTTCAGAAATCTTGTGCTTCGGCTAGTTAGTCTAGATTACCAAAGTAATAAGTTCACCTTTGTGAGAAGAATGCTTGAACCAAACATGAATCTTGTAGATTGTTAAGGTAGGTCTTGAAAAACATTTTTGGTAAATGCATAACCTTAAGGACTGGTAACCATGGATTATATCCAAATTGTGACTATGTATTGTGGTTAAGCCGATTAGTTGTGCCTTTTGAAAGAGTAAAGTGAATTGTCCTTGATGGGTGTTAGTTGTTTCTGTGTTGTCCTTAAGGTCATCATTGAGTCAAGTTGTTGGAAGAGTTAGTCTAAAAACAATTATCCTATACTTTTCTATGTTGGTCTTTGTGCCTTGTTTTAGTGGGCGTTACGTTTTTACTGCGGGAAGTTGGGTCATTTGATTAAGGCATGCTCTTTGAAACTGGCCAAGGCTTCTAAGGAGTTGGATTCTCATAAGGTTAGCTCTATGATGAAAGGGCTAGAGGAGAGCGAAATGGCATCACCCTTGGTGGGTGATATTTCACCTCTTTCTCTTCTAAAAGAAACTGAAGAAGTGCATAAAAACTCTAGGGAATTAATTTCCCTTACTAAGGAAGGTTTTGATCAAGGGCAAGTAGCTTCCCTAAACTCACTACAATATTGGCTCCTGGATAAAGTTGAGACAAATAAGGTTCAGTCCCTTTTAGGTGATGGCATCTTGGAGGAAGGAGAATTTGAGTCGGATCTGCTTGGTACCAACTTTAGCTTCCTCAAAATTGGCTTCGGTTCAAGCAAGGTTGAAGGAGGCCATATGCGGCTAGGCTGGCAAAAAAGGTAGAAAATCCAAAAAAGAACTAGCACTGTTGGAAGTGGATGCTAGCAAACAAAGTGTCCTGAACTTTGCCAAATATGTTTCTGGGAAGCTGAATGTCCTTCCCTCTCCTAAATGATAATACTTTCTTGGAATATCAGGGGTCTCAACACCCCTGATAAACAACACTTGCTTAAGCATTATCTCTTCTCCTCAGAGGTGAGTGTGGTGTTACTTCAAGAAACAAAGATGGTTGTAGAAGAAGCTACTGCGCTCTGGAAAAATTCAATTAAGGGCTATAATTTCTTCTTCTCCGATGCTACCGGGGCCTCAGGGGGCTTGGTATTCTGGTGGAAGGAATGTTAGGTTCAAGTTGATCTTATCCACCAGAATCATAGTTGGCAGTTGGGTTGGGTTTGTTTGAAACATTCTCATTCAATCTTCTACATCCTTAATGTGTATGGTCTAAATAGCATAATTGGAAAAAGAGAGGTTTGACAAGACATCTTCGGTCTTTGCTCCCCTCGAGGATCAACTATTTCTTGTTAGTGGTGATTTCAATGTTATTACCTGTGAGAAATATAAAAAGGGCCGTATTTCTAAAAATTGACAATCCTTGGTAGATTTTTGTTCTTTTATCTCTGACAACTCTCTTTTAGATATCGAGCCCAAGCAAGCTTGGTTCACCTAGAGAAATCGTAGGAAGGGATTCAGTAATATTTCCGAAAGGCTCAACAAGTTCTTAGCTAGCCCTAAGTGGTCTCTAAATAATGTTGTCTTAGAATGCTCGATTCTGCCTTGGTCTGGCTCTGATCACTTCCCGGTTTCCCTATCAGTCAATATCGACTTTTCCCCTCACAAATCCCCTTTTAAGTTTGAGCTTATGTGGCTGAGGGATGCCTCTCTAGAAAATAACATTTTGCAATGGTGGCACTCCTATCAGGTTGAAGGTTCAAAAATGTTGGTGCTTGCACAAAAACTAAAACTTCTCAAAAAGGATCTAAGATCTTGGAACAAATCTTGTTTTAAGAATATCTTCCAAGAAAAGGCTAGAGTGGAAGCCGAGTTGAAAGCTCTAAATGAGTTAATTTTTGTCTCTGACATGGGGGAGGCGGAGTTTCTTTTGGAGAATTCTTTACCAGCCAAACTTGGTGAATTGCTTCTACGTGAGGAGGTCTTCTGGAAACAAAAATTGTGGGAATTATGGCTCAAGGATGGGGACAGGAACACAAAGTTTTTTCATTCATCCGTAAAAGTAAGGCGGAGCTCGTCTTTCATCTCCGAGATAAAGAGTCATGATGGTATTGTCCTCTCTGATCAAAAACAAATTTCTGATGAAGGGATCTGGTTCTTTACTTCCCTTGTTCAAGGTGACATCACATCCTTTGATTCATAGCAATCCTCTTTCCTTGATAATATTCCAATTTTGGTCAATGACGCTCAAAATGTGGCCTTGCTTAAGCCCTTCACTATGAGTGAAGTGGAGAAAGTGGTTTTCTCTATGGCCAAGAATAAAGCTCTGGGTCCAGGATGGTTTTCAGGCTGATTTCTTTTAGAAATTTTGGAACATCATTGGCTATGATGTTTGGGTGGCTGTGGAAGAATCTCATAGATCCCGTTCAGTGCTTAAATCACTAAACTGTACCTTTATAAGTCTCTTCCCAAAGATCCCTCAACCCTCTTCATTCACAGACTTCAGGCCGGTTTCTCTGTGCAATACCTCCTACAAAATCATCTTGAAAGCCATTGCTTCCAGACTCAAAGGGCTGCTGGAACCTATGATCTCTTCAAAGTAATCTGGTTTCTTGTCAAGGAGGTCAATTTTTTATGGTATTTTTCTCTCTCATGAACTCATTCATTCTCTCTCCTGCAATAAATCCCCAGGTATGTTACTAAAACTGGATATTAGCAAGGCCTTTGACAAGATCAACTGGCATTTTCTAATCAGAATCCTTAGAAAGTTTGGTTTTTTGGTTCAGTTTTGTAATTGGGTGTTCAGTTGCATAGTTGGGCCTTCTTTCTCTGTGTTAATTAATGGTAATGCTAAAGGTTTCTTTGAAGGTAATTGGGGTATAAGATAGGGCGACCCTCTCTCCTCCTTTCTCTACATTTTAGTGGTTGACTTGCTAAGTAGGGCCATCAGCAATAAAGTTCGGGAAGGCAAATTACAGGGATTAAGAATTACAGAGGGGGTGGATCCTATTTCTCACCAGCAATTCATAGATGACACTTTCTTGTTTGGAAAAGCCAGCATTCAGGAGGCCAGAGAACTGAAGGGGTTGCTCGATGCTTATGTAGTCACTACTGGACAAGAGGTTAGCCATGTCAAATCCTTCATCTTCTTTTTTAACGTCCCCCTTCTCTAGAAGCTAGAATTCTTGGCATCTTTAGTTTCAAAAAAGGCTCCCTTCTGGTCAAATATCTTGGTGTGCCTTTGTTTGGTGGCTTGGGTCAGACCTCAATGTGGAACGATCTCCTCTCTTCAGTTAATTTGAAACTCAACTCCTGGAAAGGAAAATGGCTATCACTAGCTAGAAGACTGGTCCTCATCAAATCTGTTCTCAGTGCCTCCCCCTTATACATGCTTTCCATACTGAAAATCCCCAAAAGTGTTCTATCAAAGCTTATCGGGATTATGTGAAAGTTCCTATGGCAAGGTCCCTCTATGGAAAGGAAAATCCCATTGATCAGCTGGGAAACTTTGTCCAAACCCAAAGATCTAGGTGGGGCTGGCATTCTCAACTTGGGTATTCAAAACTTGGCCCTGGGCACCAAGCTTGTCTAGAATCTCCTCACAAAACCTCTGTGTCTTTACAACCAAGTGGTGGAAAAAAAATATCTAGGGGCCCATCTTCCGAATCAATTCTCCACATTGTTAATCCCCTTGTGGTTCTCATATATGGAACTTCTTAGTTGAATGTCGAGCTCTTCTTATTCAATGCGGCCTGGAAAATTGAAAAAGGTGACAGGTGTTTTTTAAGACAATCCTGAAATGGTTTTCCCATGCTTGGGGAAAATCCTAAGTTTGGGGAAATCAAGAGGCTCTTAGTTGAAGAATGGGGACCATATGTTTCCAACTATGGGCTGATTCTGAAAATTTTTCCTGCTCTATTGGAATGGAAAAGTATTGATCACCTAAATCTCTCTTTGGAAACTAAGGATAGTTTTTGCTCGGCTCTGCAAGAACGACAGATAGTGCTTTCCAGGGGTAATGATGAAATTTATGAGACTACAGCCTCTTCTCGAAATACTCCTTGCGCTATGGCTATAAATTATTGCATGTTAAGCAGGAAGCTGAGGCTCTAATCTAGAAGGCATGTTGGTCCCCCTCGTGTCCCCCTAAAGCTAGCCTTTTCACTTGGATGGCTTTCAAAGGAAAAATTCTCACTCAAGAAAGGAGGAAGAGATTTGGTTTTCATGGTCCCTCAATGTGCTTTCTGTGTGAGAAGCATGAGGAAGATTGTGATCATCTTCTACTTCATTTCCCATTCACACTGAAATGCTGGAGTTGGTTGTGTGTCATGCTCAATCTCCCATGGGTCTAGCCCTCTACACTCCCGGCATCCATTATGGCTTGGCCTGTAAACCTCCACTATGGCACTATCTCCTCAATTTGGCTGTGTGGTATCGTGCTAGTTCTCTGGCAAAATCTCTTGGGTGCATAATAAAATAATCTTTAGGGAGGAGCAGAAATTGGTGGATAGGGTGATTATCAGGTTGGAATGGGCTATGTCTTTGAGGCGGTTTCTACTAATTGGTCCTGCTTTCATCACTTCTCCAACATTGACAGGGAAATCGAGTAGCGCTGGCCTAGAATCGTCAAGCCCAGAGCAGGTGCTCAGCGCCCTTCGATCTCCTCAGCCTCGCTCCATCGGTTAGCCCATTGGCTCCCCCCCACCCCGGGTTTCCTCAAACTAAATTTTGATGGAGTGGCCAAAGGTAACCCAGGCATCTCTGGCATTGGATGCATTATAAGAAACGAAAAGGGATTATTGGTCGGTGCCACCTCCTACAAGCTCAGGGATGACACTTGTAATTCAAATTGAACAACTACAAGCTCTGAGCAAAGGTCTAGATCTAGTGGCCTCCTTAAAGATAGAAAATATGGAAATTGAAGGGGATTCGCTAGTAATTATGAATTCCATAATTAAAAATAAATCCTTGTCTTGGAAACTGGACCTAGGAGTTAAAAAGGTCCTTTGGCAACTCGGGAATTTCAGTGCCTAGAACATTAAGCACGTGTTTCAGGAAAGTAATAATTATGTGGACAAGCTAGCAAATGCAACAATCGAGCAAGCACAACAGGAGATAGTGGCATTCAATTCCAAAGCATGGGAAGGATTGGGGATATTGATCTCGTGCGAGGTGGATTTCAGAGCACACACCATCTAATGATACACTTGCGAGATGTGAAGGGTCTATTTAATGCTTTGGACAAGGGCTTCTCCTTATATTTTTTTCTCCCTCCTTTTTCTAGCTATGGTTGTCCCTCATCTGCCACAAATTACCTTGAGTTGTGATCTGTGTGAAATGGTGTTTTGTTTTAGGAAAGTAGATAACCAAATGAAAAGAATTTTTCATCTCTCCTGTGTCGAAGAGTTAGATACCATTAAAGGAATCTTGGGTCAAAACTATGTATTTGATGTTGGTTGGCCACGCGTTAACTGTGGTGTTTCCTTTGTATTCGTTGAGAACCTGTTGATAATCCATCCCTCTAAAGCGGATGACATGAGTCTGGATCTGCACCGCTCGCCACCGTCATACTGCAACCTGCCTCCGAAGTGGTGAATTGTTGTCTAGCATTCTGGGTTGTGCACGAGTCTTTTTCGAGCGCGTTGGGGGTGGTTGTGGGTGTCTTCAGTAAACTCAAAAAATGGTTTGGCATTCTCTTGGCCTTCACTGAGCAGCTGGTGGTGTGTGTCTAGGATCGGGCCGCTAATCGTGCTGCTCGATGCTTCCTAATTTTAAGACCCTCTATGCTCCATTGGACCCTATCCCATCTGGATGGACCGAGTTGCAGTTGCCTCGTGGCGGGGCCCTATGACTTTCTTTGGCTGAACTGGGTGAATTCTGAAGTGAAAGTTGAAATGGAAGATGATACCAGCCTTGGTCGGGTGTCTCAGGCTGCTAGTGTTGTTGTCACCTTGGGGTCTAGAGAGTAGTCCCTCTCTTGCCTAGTACTATAGTTATAGTATATCTTGGATAATGCTAGCCTATGTTTGTGTATATCTAACTAGTTTTTGCTCTTACAATTTTGTTGTTTTACTTTGAAATCTTGAGGTCGGACCTCTGTTTATGTAAACAGGAATGATTCCCTTCAACCCGTTTTATCTTTCAAAATAATAAGAATAATAATAATAATAGTAATAATAGTAATAGCAATAATAATTTGAATTATGATTATACTCATTATACTTTTAACAATACTTATTATAATTCTATTCATAATAATAAATACATATATAATTATTATTATTAACATTATTATTTACATAATTGTTTGAATAATAAAAATAATAACAATAATAATATTATTATTAATTTATTAAAATGAAAATTATTATTATTGTTGTTGTTGTTATTAGATAGTACTTTTAGCATAAAAATTTAAATTTAAAGTATAAATTATAACTATAATTTGAATTATGATTATAATTATTATACTTATTATAATTCTATTTTTAATAATAACAATAGTAATTACTATTATTGGAATAATAATAATAATAATTACTATAATAATTATAATAATAATACTAATAATAATAATTTATAACAAAATAAATAAAAAAGATTTATTTTAAAATTTTACTTTATTTTACATTATCAATATTTCAATGTATTATAATCATAATTGTAACTTTGGTGTGATTAAATATTTCTTCTTTGTAATAAATTATAATTTTAAAATTAATAGTGATAATAATAATAATAGTAATAGAATTATAGTTAATATGAGCACTATTATTATTTATTTAAATATTATAAAAACAACAACAATTATTATTATTATTATTATTTTTACTATAGGCAAATAGTTTTTATGAAAGGGACTATACCCTTGAACAATAGTGGCTCAGAAGCCGGATGTGTCAATCTGAGTAAAACAACATAAGATCCAAAACACCAGCATCAAAACCCGCAACACGCAGCGTTTAAACAACAACTAAGCAAAAACAACGTAGATGAAGACAGATACATCCCAATTAAGTTCATCGACGTGCACTCCCCCCACGGAAACCACGATATGATTTTCTACTTACAGTGCACCAATCCGCATTGTTTCCGTCATCCACATCTAAAACCACTTCAAGATTACCATTTAATTTGGGTGAATCACAATTTGAATTCCGTTCCTCCACGCTTAAAGAAGCATTCATTTCACCGAACCGACCTTCATCCTTTATTATTATTATTATTATTAGTCGATAAAACTATAGGATCCACTTTCCTATTACTCACTTTTTTCAACTAATCACAATCAACTATTTTTATTTCATATGGTCTATGAAATAGTTTTTTAAAATATATAATTTTATCATTTACAAATACTAATTTTCTTGTATGTGATTGGTTGATAGTTTTTCCTCATTCTCCTTATATTGTCTTCCTCGGGAGACCTTGGATGTTAATTGACTTTACCCCACAAATTTACTTCAGCGCTTTACATTTGAAAAACAATACAAAATAAATAAATAATTTCAATATTATTTCATGACGTTTATGCAATAATTTTAAATAATTTAACAAACACTTAAAAGGGACTAATTGCATTGTGACATTTGTTACTATTATTATTCTTATTGTAATAATCATAATTATATTTGTAAAGTTGTAATAAATATTTTTATAAATTATAATTATAATTATAGTTGTAATTATAATTATAATTTTTATATTTTAAAAATAGTTATGATGATAATAATTATAAATATAATATTTACAATAACTATTATTATTATAATTTTAAATAAATACTTTAATCATGCTTATAATAATTAATACTAATAATAATAATATTTATATTTATAACATTTAAATTTAAAATACAAAATCTTAAAGTTTTGTAAATAATTGTTTATATGTTATAATAATTATAATAAATTTATGTTGTTTGTTAAAATTTGGAAAGGCTCCAAGGGCCATTTACAAAAAGATTTTACAATGAAGCTCACAACGATCAGAAAAACAACCAACAAAGAGCCAAACAAACTTGGCTCAGACATCAAACTAAACAAAAAGAACATAAGCTCAGCCCAAAGATGAGGATTGAGATCTTAAAGTCATATGTGTTGGAACTAAAACCTGCTTCAAAGAACCTCATTTTTTATTTTGGACCAAATTCCATTCACCATTATTTAAATATTCTGCATCAAGTTCACACAAGATGATAACATCAATCGAAGAAATAGGTTGATATATCAATTTGGGAGGGGAAGAAACCCTCTCCATAACCACTTGTTCTGAAACCTACTAAATTTCCTTTGAAGATCAAAATTGGGGCTTCTGAGAAGATTTCTCGACTACAAGATTACACTCAACCCTCGAAATGCTCTTCTCATAAAATGAATCTTCCTCACAATCTAAAGGGGCATCAATGATATGATGAGAAGGAAGAGAATCCTTCCACCATGAGGAGTTTTCTCTATTATTTCATTTAGTTTTCCCACACTCATCAATCAAATGTCCTATTTGGAAACATCTATGGCAACGAAAGGACAATATTTCATAATCTAATCTTTGAATCCAAACCCTTTCTCCTATTTACAGCTCAATTTTATCTAGTAGATCAAGAGGAACATCCATGTCCACCAAAATACGAGCATAAGAAGGATGCACCAATTGAGTGGACACCTCATATGTGGCAACGTAACCTCCCAATGTATCACCAATAGCTTCTAGACACGATTCAGACCAAAGTTGTAAAGGCAGACACTGGAAACCTAACCCAAACAAGCATCCAATCGAAAGAATCTCTCAAAGGGTCAAAATCTGGGTACCATGGTTTTGTCATTAGACCATGATCACCCCATACCCAATAGGTTTTATTGATAACATCTCTATCTTTAACAAAGTCAAAGACAACAATAAAGAAAGCTTTCGAACAGGATAAATTTCTACTTTACCTGTAATTTTGGAACTCTAGGATTCTGAAATCCATTCATGAAACTCGAGAAAACTTCGACCATATATGCTTTGGAAGCGTGATGAGTCCATGGTTGCAAAACTATTATTATTATTATTGTTGTTATTATTAGATTTTTTTTTTTTTGAAAGTTTTAAATTTAACAAGATAATTAATAATAATAATAATTAAATTATGATTATGATTATTATACTTTTAATAATATTTATTATAATTCTAGTTATAATAATAAATAGAAATATAATTATTATTCTATAATTATAATATCCATAATTGTTTCAATAATAATAATAATAATCAATTTCAAATTTAAGATTTATTTTAAAATTTTAATTAATTTAATATAATCAATATTTTAGTGTATTATAATGATAGTTCTAAGTTGTGTATGATTAAATTTTACTTTGCAATAAATTATAAGTTTAAAATTAATACTGATAATAATAATATTAGTAATATTTATAATTACACCAAGAGGTGTTTGTACGGTGGCACGTAATGAGTATAATGGTGATTGAAAAAACTCATTGTTTATTGACTAATATTTGATTGTTAAAATAATATATTTTTAATGCTGATTCAATGCTTAATACATAAAATGAAATATATGATTATATATTCATATAGGCGAAACAGATACCTAACTTTACACTTTGAATGGAAGAGCGACGAGAAATGAGTAGCAACAATGGTGCCTCCTTCGACCCCATCTAAAAAGTAAGCCGCGAGACTTTTGGGTTGCACTCACCAGGTGCCTCTGAAGCACTTGTCATGTTGTCCCCAATCGAACCAAGGAAAGATTTAAATTATCGGCGGTAGGGAGTTTTGCAGGTTTGAGACCAAATATTGATCTTGTGAGAGACTAGTGCAAGACAAAATGGACATGCAAGTTGTAGGTGAGAGCTCTCACGGGAGAAGGATTCCTGTTTTGATTTCAAAATGAGGTTGATCTACAAAAGTGTTTAGGGGGCGCCTTGGATTTTTGGTAGGCCTGCTCTTAGCCCTTACCGACGTTGGAGACCTGGGTTGGCCTCTTATTTCACTTTTCAGCAGCTACTTATTTGGATAAAACTCCCTAGTCCCCCTTAGAGTTGTGGGATCAAGAGGTATTTTTGGGGATAGTGTGATGTATGGGAGTGCTGGTAGCCATTGATCCTGCTACCAAATCCCGGTCTAGACTGGTTGTCGATCGGCTTTGTATTAATGTCATTTTTAGCTCCAAAGTTCCAAAAATGTTTCTTGGATTCTGTTTATGATAAATGGGGAAAGATATCGACATACAGAGCTCAGCCATAATCTGTAAAAATGCAGAAAGGTTAGCTACGAAAGTAGAAAATGTTGTCAGGGTGCTCTGCAGAATCAATATGTTGGTGACGAATCCAATGAACAATGGATCCCTATCCCTCAGGTCGATGATGAATCTAGGGATTCTGATCAAGATGATGATGTGGTTGAGGAAGGTGAGACAGACGAGTGCATGGTGGAGCTGCTAGTGGAGGAGGAAAAGATTCGTTGAAGCGCTGGTGCTACATGTCCAACGGTTGTTGAAGCTTATCTGAAAATGAATGGGAAGGAAAAGATCATGGATGCAACGAACGTGGTTATAGGCTCGACGAATAATGTGCATTATCTTCTGGTAAGGTTACATCATTGAAAATCACGGGTGGTTCCACAAAAGTAGCTGTGAGAAATGTTACGAAGGAAACTACGTTAGATGTGAATCATGTGATACATGAAATAGGGGAACCGTTAGGCAGGTTGGGGGCGGTTGGGGCAGGTGAGCGTCCAAATTAAAATTTCAAACCAAGCATGAAAGTGCTGACACTTTCTCCAAAGATCTTACCGGCCCCAAGCCATGTCACTGCTCATTTGAATGCAAACATGGAAGGTAGTACTGTTACGGAATGTTGGGGATTTCCAACGGTTGTTTGGAATTCAACCTTGGGTTTGATGCGGGGGAGTCGAGAGACGTATTTGGTTGCTTCTTCATTTCCTTTGTTGGTCGATGATGAGTGGACAAAGGTCTGACCCAAAAAATCTTACATTGTTAGGTTTAATCAGGCTCTGCGGAGTCGTTCTCGTTCCGATTTCAGGCGAGAATCTTAATATAGTGGTTTGTTGGTGTTTTCGGCCATAGGTAGAGGCCTCTCCACGTGAAATTTACTGCTATATATTTCCTCCTCTTGTTTTCAGGGTTTTCTTGGTCCCATAAAATAAAAACTATGTTTTCCTTATCCAAAAAATATATATATACTCATATAGGTAAATGTAATTTATTTCAATAGTATGAAAGATAATTAGTGTGGGATAAATAATAAGTGAATAAGTGTGAAGACATTACTTTGCAAAGGAAGTACAGGCAAAGTAAATATTTTTTATTAAAAGTGCACTTTTATATTGATATAATCGTTAAAAGTGCAATGTTGATTCACATCAACAAAATGGGTGGATATGACACATGCCTTAAAAGACATAACACTGACACAAGTTCCACAGAACCATGTCCAGACAAAAATATTACAAAAAAGTCACAAGCGTAAAGTACTAAGTCAGTAGAAGCAAACATGGTGGTCGAGGATGCGGAGGAGAAGACGGCTTGCACGGAACATCTCCCCAACCCATTGTAGGGGGTTAGGGAGAGGTTGGCACATGTTCCTAACCATATCCCTACTCGAGGGCCCAAGTATCTTGTCATTCACGAGATATTTCCAAATCCAAGCATGAAAACATTTATGGGGGAGGACCACCCCATATGAAACCAGAAGCATGAGAATAAGAAGGAAAACCCGAGCCACTACCACTTTGCTCCCGAGGAAGGAGCCCTGACTAGATTTGTCATCATCGCGAGTGTGGGGGAATCCACCACCCGTTGCCACACGAGATGCTAGAAAACACCACTATCATGAGAAAAAATTTGTTGAGGGGAGAGGAGCATTGTCGTGCCCGGGAGCATTGTTCTTTGTTGGGTACCTTGTCCACGAGGCGCATACCTTTGTTGAAGCGGACATTGATTGTAAGGTGTTGAATGATGACGCAATGCAGAGACGGACTCCGAGATGACCGCAGTGGGGATCTTCCCAGGTGGGTGAGGAGATACTATTGCAAATGCTCCACTCCAAGCAGACTTTCTCCTCCTAGACCTAGATCTGAAGCAAGACATGATAAATAATTCCAATTTTAGCAGACACAGAAAATTCCATGCTAAGAATAGTTTGATTAAAAATAGAATCATTTCTAATCTTCCAAATTTGAAAAATAATTTCTACACGAAATATTTTCCAAAACTTGTTATATTTTTCATGAAGCAAGGCCTAGTCCCCAAAGATGACCATTTTTAGATGAGGGTTCAGGGTGAAAGGGTTGGAAGAGGGAGTGAATCCACTTCTAGGATGAGTGCGCCAGAGGACAATACCAAAAAAATGAAAAAGAGACTCAACTTATTGGCAAGAAGAACACAAAGGGTTTGTAATCCCTAATCTGGTTGAAGACGTTTACAAACATGTAACCCCTGATATAAAATTCACTAGAGAAAATGATCCTTTTAGGTTCAATGTGTGCCTTTGAAATAATATTGAACCTACACTTCCAAACATTGTGTGAGGACTTAAGATTATAGTACTTGTTCAGCTTATAGTAAGGAATGTGACTAAACGGCCGTCAAATTTAACCCATGTGCCCCACACACACAACATTCAAATAGTTTCCGCATATGATATCTGCCTTGTAAACTAGTTCAATCCAAATCTGTCATGATTGTCGTTATTTTTAATTTTCCTTGGGTGGGATAACCTCCACCACTAGCACCATCCGACAACTATTAGCTATATCATCATCCACTTGTTCTAGATTTGAAATATGTTCCCCGTCATCATTTATAAGAGGAGCCAAGATAACACTCTATTTATTCCTCGAACCAACCCAAATTAGCTCCACTACAACCTCCTTGTTAGTTGTATTTTGATGATTTTGAGTGGCCGCATTTACAGATTATGAAGCCACAACAGACGTGGCTCCATCCTCCTATACCTGTGTCCCGAACCAAGAACTTGTTTGTGTGTCATCTGTTGCATAGATAGGTTCTGGTTTTCCTTGCAACCGTAAGATCCATGAAAAACTTTCCTACACTTTCTATAGAACCAAAGTGAATTTGTGATGCCTAGCTGGGCATCGGATCCTTTCTTCCCACCTACCTCCTCTGCCAGCCGCCCCACCTCCTTTAATTCCGTTGACTTGCATTTTCCTTGCGCCCCGTGCTACCTGCTCCGTTTGAAATGTTTTGGCCACGTGAACAAGGAGGTTGGTTTTGTTGGGATTTGAGAGGCAGTGGCGTGAGAACCCCAGTTCAGTGGAGTTACAGGCTTTTAGAAGCTCTTCTTTTGTTGCTCCTCTCCTTGCCATGGCCGCACAGGCTGTTCTTGCAACGTTTTTCCAGCTGTTGGGTCATGTTAGACTGGGGCCGAACATTTGAAGTTGAATGCTTTCGCATGATGGCAGCCGCCTGTTCCTTCCTCCCTGCTCGTGAAGCCCTGAGAGAGTTATGTGCGACTGCTGCCACAGGGCGATCCCAAGGAGCCGTGGGTGTTGAATCCTGATGTTCTGATTTCACGCGACCACACAGTCGTGATCAGTTGTAGCAAAATCTTGCAGCTGTAGTAGAAGAACGAGTGGTTACAGTTGAAGCTGCAAGATAAGGAAGTAGGCGTGTTACCTCCATGTTCATTGGGTGCTGTATGGTGTGTTCTTGTTGGGGATCCACAAGAATCGCTGCAATGATGATTTAGCTAGGCAAACAGAGACATGTTGCAGTAGTAGAAGCCTGTTTGAGCGCTCCAACAGCAGGCTGTCCAACTATGATGTTATCCGTTCAGTTTTGACTGCATCCTCTAAGTCGGGATTCTCCTTCAAGATATTTTGTATCAAAATCGGTTAAGTGACAGCAGGAGTGAGGCAGGCTCTCATGGCGAGGGGTGAAAGGAGAGAGAGGGTGCAGGAAGGAGATCGATGAAGGATAGAGGAATTAAAAAAAAAAGAAACTTGGATGTAGCTGGTTTAAAGGCAATAAAATGGTGCATGCTTTTGTATAAGGTGACAGATCACACCCACAGGCACAGGAGATCTATGCAATGTTGGAGAAAATGTCTTGGGAGATGAAGGTAGCAGGATATTTCTCGATCCGAGCTTGCATTGAGTTGTATATCCAAAAAAAAACTGATTCGTGACAGTGGGAGTATTACCAGAAGACCTGATGAAATTTATTGATAAGTTTCTCTATTGTTTTCTTCTGTCTTTCGATGTAACTCATGGAAGAGTATCCCATGGAGGCGGATCTATTTCAGATCAGAATATTTATGAAGCACTTTTTGCTTTGCAATGATATGAGCATCTTCAACGAGTCACTATATTGGCAGGCATAAAGGGTGCTGTTGGAATTATCACACCTTGCAAGCTACAGCTGAAATGTTTTGCTGCACAAGCAACACACTTGATATTTTGTGGCAGCTTCTTCACAGGTGAAAATACATTTGGTTTGCTTTCTCGGGGAGGTCATGGGTTTTGACAACGAGAGTATCATAAATATACAATCACTCCCTGGAGAATATTTCTGTCATCCGGTTGGTAGGTAGCGTGTGTACCCTAATGGGGCTGTCTGCAAACCCAATGTACACATCCTTTCTGCAAGCCTTGCCTAACTTATGTGCTGAGTACTACTAGGGCCTGCCCTTATGATGGGTATTTGGTTACGTCTGATTCGAAGGCGGTCAAGAGGAAAATCGGTATTGGCGATCTTTATAGGCCGTGTGACAGTTCATTGCACTGCATCACAAGAGCACCGCACTTGCAAGGGCCTCTTTCGAGAGTATAGCTCATGGTAATGGTTACCGCAGTATGGTTCATCCCCTGTTGTATGTAATAGATGTGGCACCCACTTGTTCACCGACAAGGACAAGAGCATGGTCATGTAACGAGAGTTTGGACCTTCGACGAGACCGAGGAAGAGAAGTTGCATACTGGTTGGGATCTTTGTTGCAGCCCCGTCCATCTTGTTATCGATTGCAAGGAGCTTAATCAGGCACGATATTCTCTATACCATTAATTCTTATGTTGTTATTTAATTGAATGATTAAATAACTCTACTCTTCATATAAATGTCTCATGTGATGGTATGCTGTTTGGTTTCCACTTTCCTGGCTCATTTGTATTTGTTTTGGCGTTAGAAATGATTGCGCTGGTTGAAGCCTTTTATATTGTTTTCTGGGTTTTAATAAATATTAGTTGGGTGAACTTTGTTCTTAAGTCTAATAAAACAAAAGAGGTGGGGGTCCTGTAATGAACACCCCCTAGTTCCTTATGTTGGTCTCACGATTTGAATGTTTTATCAAACATTGTTGTTGGACTCAACCTTATAGTTCCTGTTTTGTTCTTATTCTTGTTTCGGTTCGAGATCTGTAGTCCTGGGTTATGTCGGGTATTTGCGAATTAGGGATTGAGTACTGCGAGTGCATTGTGTATAGGTGAATGATGCTTTTCCTATCTCTATTCTTTTCTTTTAGTTGTTTTAGTTTCTAGTAACCCTTCCCGGTTGGCTTGGTGTGTGCTTAGCTTGACTGATTATCGAATTGAGCCAAGTTGATATTACTCTCAACTAGGTTAGTTGCTTTTGTTATTTTTTTTAAATCGCTCGAAGAAATACTTTTATTCGTCAAGCGTCATGGTTGATCTTCATAATTTGATATCAATACATGTTCACCGTTTGGAGATTGTTTTCTTTGGAACCACCTTCTCTCCCTTGGTGACTGTTGTATGTTTGAGGAATGTAGCTGATCCTATGGAATGCCTTCTTTAGACGTTACTCACATTTCTTTTAGATAGCTTAAAATGTCAGAGGAAATACTCTTTTTCGTACCTTGATTTTGTTTCACACATGTTGGAGGATACGAGATCTACTTGATCATTAGTGAGGAAGTTACAAATCTTAAAATTGGGATGTTGGTTTTATGCGTGAGAAATTACTCTACGTCTTGCTCCGTAAAGATGCTTAAATTTCATTCTTCTGCAACTTAGAGGTTGGTGTGTTTGGAAACTCATTGGTTGACTGGTTTTTGTGATGATCGTTGTGATACGACCTCCTTGCTGTCATTGTAGTAGAATGGTTATGTGTTGACCAGAAAGGTTTAAGTCAACTTGTTGTTGATGACAGATCCTTTGGAAGCTATGTATCCTGTGTTGTGTTCTTGTGAATGATTGAGTAACCCTCTTGTAAGATTTATAATGGTTATGTTTGGTCTTGCCAAGTTTGTCCTTTTTCTTAAGACATTCTCTTGATTAGAAGAAAGTTTAATAGAAGGATTGTTAGGATAGGATGTAACCCATACGAGGTCATTTGTGCGTTTCATCCCTTTTCTGTCCAATTTATTTATTCTGTACTGACATAAAATTAACTATTATAGGCACATCATCTTAATATTAATAAGTCATGTTGGTTTAGATATTCTCATGTCGATTGATTGTTTGGGATCTTCCAGTGGCATAGTGAATCCTTGGCTTGGTGAACTAACTTAAACAAATAGGGACAGATCACGTTTGAAATTAATTCTCTTCCTGTAATTGTTTTTGTTTCGAAATGTTATCTTGTTAATGACGGTCATTATTGTGATATGGGTGAAATTCACTATGATGTTTATTAACTGCTCCTATGAGAAAATGATAATTAAATAGAGTTAGTGCCGTCCCTTTTATTTAGACATTTTATGCTTTTGGACAGCTCTTTAATTGCTCTTGTTTAGACTCTTGAATTATTGTTTTCTTCTTCAACGGTGCTCTTCTTCCTTGAAACAGTTAGATAACAACAAATTGTCTTAATGTTATAGCTTTTATCGTGCTCAGTTCTTGCGAACTGACATGTGCTAACAAATGTGCAGGAGGATTTCCTGAGTAGAAAAGAAAAAAAAAAAGAGAGAAAAAGAAACACGTGTAGAAAGTGGATTCCAGCCTTCTTAGGAACTGTTGTTGTATGAATGTTTTTCTTTTGCTTTACAGCATTGGTATGGAAATTGTGGAGACTATCTAGAAGGCATTGTGTTATAATTTTGTATTGTTCTCATGTAGGTTGTTGTTATCGTTTGAAAGTCAATTTGAGAAATATTATTGTCAATAAGATTAAATGAACTTGTTTTGACATGCGTATCCTTTGTTGAATTTTCACTTTTCAGAATATGATTTATCCTTGAATTGTCAAACCTAATTCTAATTATCCAAACTTGAATCATCTTGCATCGCTCTAGTTACCTTGGTCTTGTGTCGTTTGGTAGAGGACTATGTTTTTGAACCTAGCAAAAAGAAAACAAGAGAAACAAATATACCTTGTGATCCCGCGTAAACAAATCAACAATCTTTTATTGTGGTGAGTCCTTAGAACGGTCTTAAGGTGAAATCAATGATTAAATTCTTGGAAGATAACAAGATTATAATAAATAGAAGGAACTTGCCTAAGAAACTCTTCGATCTGTCTTACCCGTTGAAAATGTAAACAGTATACTTATTTCTATCTCTTCAAGTGAAGCCCAAGTGAAACCTTTAATTTTTCTGATTAGACTCTTGACCCCAATGAAATCTTATTAACAACTAATAAGATCTTAATGATGAATCCAAGAGTTAGACAGTCATGTATCTTGGAATAAAATAAAATAAAATAAAATTGACCGCTTGAAAAGGTAAAACATATATGTTCAAAAGCACAATGTCGAAAACATATTGATAAAGTTAAGAGCGTTGAGAAATTAACTGCCTCCTCACAAATGAATAAGTTAATCAAGTAAATGAAGTAACCTCTTGCTATCCAATAATTGGTTTACACTATATATTAACATTAACAGGGTAAGAGAAAATTCTTCAAAGGAGACATGAACTTCAGATTCTCCTATCATGATCTCTCTCGGAAAAGTAAAGAATGTAAAAGCACTTACAGCTAAAACATGATTCTAAAGAAACCTTTTGTGGGAAAACCTTTTTGTAAAATTGCATACTTTAGATGAACCATTGTGTCCTAAATGTGTGCCTCATGTTTATCTATAACCAATGTGGGTCCGTGTTGTGGAAAGCATGTCTTTAGTTGATTGTATTCCTAGAGAATGTGTGTAGTGTCGTATTATCTTCAAGTAAGTCAAAAAAAAAAGTTATCCCGTATTTCACCGTGTTGTCCTTGTGTTGGTATTTTTGGTTTGTTACAGTAATCGTAGTGCCTCGTTGCAATGCTTAATTCTGAGGTGAACTTATTGTTGCTCCCATTGCTTTCCTCCCACGTTGGTTTATAGATGTGACAGGCTAGACATGAGGAGATATAGACTGTATTTTTTTATTCTTTTGGTAGTGGTGGAAGCGCACTTTTCTCCCTGGGTAGCTGGCAGGATGGGTGACATTTCTTGTCACTTCTTAAATGAGCTGTAATCTCCT
The DNA here is from genome assembly GCA_018340775.1 of Taxus wallichiana var. yunnanensis. Classification (NCBI taxonomy): domain Eukaryota; kingdom Viridiplantae; phylum Streptophyta; class Pinopsida; order Cupressales; family Taxaceae; genus Taxus; species Taxus wallichiana. The sequence continues at coordinate 772,569,581 of CM031238.1, read as the reverse complement.
GTTTGGCGTGAGACAGTGGAAGTCGGTGGAGTCTTGACTTCCTTCACCATGATCTCTTTTGATTCTCTTTCAATGCGTATAGGTGGGTGTTAGGCACGTTTTTTCTTGGGTTGCAGGCGTTGGAAGGAGGGAAACGTGTTTGAGTGTCTCTTTGTCCCTTTTTCGCAGTTTTGTTCATGTTACCTGCTTCACGAACCTTCTTCTTTCTTTTGCTTTCTTCCCCTCTGCGTATGGGCATTTTTTTCTTTCTCCTGGCACGTTTTCTCTGCCCCTTGGTTGCTGCGTGAATGTTGGGTTTGATTTGGTGGTTTAGATGAAGCTACAGGCTAGTAGGCGTGTTACCTCCACTTTCATTGGGTCTTTGTGGGTGTGTTACAGTGGGGATCCTCTCGGCACGGCTGCACAAGATAAATAGCCAGGTAGCAGGCATGTTGCAGTATAGTAGAAGCCTTCGTGAGCGCCTCCAACAAGCAGGTCGTCCAACTATGTTGTTATCTGTTCAGTATCGACTGCATCCTCAAATTCGGGATTCTCCTTCAAGATATTTCTATCAAAATCGACTATGTGACAGTGAGAGTATTACCAGAAGACCTGATGAAATTTATTTCTAAGATTCTCTATTGATTTCTTACTTGTCTTACGATGTAACTCATGGAAGAGGATCTCATGGAGGCGGATCTGTTTCATATCAAAATATTCATGAAGCACATTTGCTTTGCAATTATATGAGCTTCTTCTACGAGTCACTATGTTGGCAGGCATAAAGGTTCTGTTGGAATTATCACACCTTCAAGCTACAGCTGAAATGTTTACACCGAGAGTTTGATGTTGTCCTCAAATATCACAAGATGAAGGATTGATTGGTTGGTGTATCTGAGGAAACAACTACCGGTGTTCACAGGCTGTACCAGATGTAAGCTAATGGATTGCTGCTCTTCCCTGCTATTAATGTCTATGATTCTGTTACCAAGAGCAAGTTCGATAACTTGTACGGATGCAGGCACTCTCTGCCAGATGGTCTGATGAGAGCCACTGATGTGATGATTGCTGGCAGGGTTGTTGTTGTCTGTGGATATGGAGTCTGTACTAAGAGAGTTTTTTGGTTTTAAAGCCATCTTCTTTTTCTTATTAAACGTATGCCCTGGTTTTGTTTCTTTTGGTGACCTGCTCACGCCAATTATTGGCTGGCTGCGTGAGGATTTTTCAGTCCCTGCTTAGGCTATGAACCTTGCAAGTGTTTAAACAATTTCATTCCTTTTTTTTCTGTCATTGTTAATTCCTTGTACCTACCAGAATTAATATTCTTGAAGAATGCCACAAATAATGTAAAAGGACCTTATAAACCTATTTGTTATAATGAGGATTCCTTTCTAATTTGTATACAGGCATGTAATTTCAGAGTGTCCTTGAAGTGCTGGATTGATTGCAAAACCCTTCTCTCTCAGAACATCTTTTCACCACTCCTTTTTCTTTTTCCTTTCCTCCAAACCCCCACTTATCATCCCAGACTTGCACAAGTTTCTCGAAAACAGTTCAATGTCACGGCATCTCCATGATATTGTAAAACGAGGCTTTAACATTTACCCCATCAGTATATGGGCAGAGATGCACATTGCGGACTATACAATTGATTTTATGAAGTCAAGAGCATGGCCGTTAACAGAGTTTGGACCTTCAAGGGTGAGGAAGAGAAGTTGCGCAGGTTGTGTTGTTGTTGCTCGAGCCCTGGTCGACGTGCTTGTTGGTTGGAAGAATTATAATCAGGCATGTTAAATCTACTCCTTGTAATAGTTTTCTACCTTCTTTCAGTATCTTGAAATGAATATTCTTTCCTCTTGAATGGCGCCTAGACAAAATGTTTTCGTGGTTGTTTATATCGCTGCCTGATTGTGTTGGTTGTTCCTTTAAATCTCGTTCCAATTTCGCTGGTTTTGCTTGGAATGTTCTTTCCTCTCTTATAGCTTGCTCTATTTATATTTGTCTAAGTGGGCTACTGCAATTTTGACTGATGCAATCTAGTTCGTAGGGAAGGAAACGTTTTAGAGTTTCATTTGCTTATATGACTCTCTTTTAAAAGAATTCTGTGATGGTATTTTAATTGAAGGCTTACTGTATGGAAAGCTAAGCATTCATATCACTATTTTCTTGAATAAATACGTATTTCCTGTTTAGGGCTCTCCTGTTTTGCTAAAGGTACATTAATAGCGTCATTGTGTTCTGAAACTTGTTTAAGCCTGTGGGCATTCCTTACTTGTATTTAATTAGAAAATGGCATTAGGGTTTTGTTTTAGAACTGTACATGGTTGACTTTTGTACCCAGTTTTAGGGGATGAATAACCTGACATCTATTTTGGCCTCTACGTGTTGAGAAAATTACTATACCTACTACCTGGTTCACACTCTTGTTTGATTAAAGTAAGGGGAGACATTGTAGGTTTAATTGAAGGAAATCTCTTCAATTTTATTAAGGGTCGCGAGCAAGCTATTAATATCTGGACTAAAACAAAAGTTGTAGGTGAATCCATGGTATTGGACTCGTGAACTCGTTTCCTGTTAGATGATAGCTTATTACAGTGATAATATAATAGGTGGTTATTATGTTCATCTATTTGATATTTCTTTAGACATTTCCTTGATAAGCCATCATGGATCGGGTAAAATTTCCATCTTCTATACCATTGGCCAGGAGCTCATAGAACTTCTAGGCCTGACTACACTGTGTAACCTTCCTGATGGATATGTGTGTTGGTTCTTATTTTCTTGTGCTTGCAGTCATGGTAGGGTCTTTTGAGTCTGGGGCATCGTTGGTGTTTTACCCTCTGCATATCGAATCCCCTTTGTTTTTGAACTCGAATATCTTATTCTTCAAACTTGGTTACTAAAAGTCTCATTTTGTGGCTTTGTTAAGGAAATCAATTTTTATTTGTATTTTAAAATACTTTTTGGCATTGTCGGAAATATATAAAGATTATTAACGACTTTTGGGTTTAGCCTCCCCTTATATTATGTTGAGAAGTTGACGTTTAGGATAAGGTTTGTTGGTAGAATAATGGCCCTTTTTGTGTCTCCTTTGTATGCTTTTGGAAGAGTGGTTTTGTTTTGTTAACTAGTCCTTCATTTAAGAAATCTTATAAGAAGGTAGTGGTAAGAAAAAAGACCCCTTTGTTAAAACTGAAACTATAGTTGTTTTTCTTTTAAGGGCGTCGAACCCTTATTGCTATGAAGCCTCCCCCTGGGAGATTTGGCTAACGTTGTTTTGTTTCACGCCCACGATCATAATTAGTATGTTTTGTCTTCTCTTGGACCTCTTTAGATGGATGGATTGGGTATTAGATTCCAATCATGTAATCTATAGGATTACATGAAGGAAATATATCAACACTCTTGACTTTCTTGTTCCTAACCCATAAGGTCTTGCCTTGATTTATGTGATTTTGTTCTTACTGGTATTTTTGAATTTCTCCTTGTTGGATGGTTTAGATTCCTTTCTCATGCGAGTATTTTTTGGAGTTGTGGGTTGTGCTTTAATCCATTTTTGAATTAGAACATTCCTTTCTTGATATTGTTAAATGTTAGCTTACTGTTGCATTGTGTAGCCTTAACATGCTCAGTTCTCGCGAACTGATTCTAGCTAGTATTTGTGCAGATGGATTATGTGAGTAGATTAAAGGAAAGAGTTGTAAAGGTTTCATCAGTGCAACTTATGAAGTTCTTTGTAAAAGTGTTCTATGTGTTGTAAATTGTGTAACATTGCTTGCAAAGAGTTTATATGACCTCTTGCCTAGATTTGTTCGGAGAATTACGTGAAGAAGTTGTTTTGTCTTTTTTTGTAATTTGGCTGGTAACTCTTCTAGTGAGAAATAATATTCAATCTTTTCACTGGCATAAGCATTGTAAAACTTTGATCTTGAGAATTAAGTGTTAAATTAAATCTTTCTAAGACTTTGTATTGATGTGTTATATGTAAGTTTTAATGGGGTGGCTTTTCCTTACAGAAGTTACCTAAAAGTTTTATTCAAAGAAATATGTTGTGGAGGAGATCCCCTTGAAAACAAACAATGCCTTAAGTAATCTATAGTGAGACTATCCTTGCAAAGTGATTTTATATAACGTGTTATCCCTAACTGAACTAGTAAACACTACTCTTTTTGGTGAATGCTTAAAACAAGCTTAAAGGAAAACAATGGTTAGTTTCTAATAAGATTTAACAAGTAAGAGAAGAAAATTTAGAAACCACTCAATTTATCTCTCAGCCTATTTAAAAGTAAGTAGCTTCCTCTTGATAAGCTCTTTCGGTGAAGCCTAAGTAAGAGTGTTAATAATTACATATAAAACCCTCAAGCTCCAATTAAACCTTAGTAAGAACTAATTATGTCTCAAGGATGAACTCAATTAACCTTCTTCCTTTAACTTTATCTAAGGTACCTTGTAATTTTCTCTTAAGTTGTTGAACGTGAACCGATGTTGTCATAAGGGCATGAACGAGTTCTAGCAACGTAAGTGTGAATAGATGGCCTTATGGAATTAAATTACCATCTTTATCAAATAAATATATAAAACAAATAAGGGTTATAAAGGAGAAGACTTTAAGTGAACTACTCTATAGTGTATAAGAACATAACTCAGTTGGTAAGATGAATTTGTGCGAATCATATATTGAATCCTTCTGAAAACTTAAGTCATGAGTTAAAGGGTGTCTTATCAAAATAAATAACCTCCAATCATTTCTTACTGTGGCTTGCCCTAGCTATGAGAGTGTCATGTGGTTGGGCTTCTATGTTGTTCTGTAAAAAAAAAAAGTATATTGTCCTTGATAGGTGTGAATGCTTCCGTGCTGCTTTTATGGCCATCCTTGTATCGAGTTGTTCACGAGTTAGTTGTATCCTTAGTGATGACATGTTGCGTCATGATATGTGTCAAGCAAGTCGAAAAAAATATATCCTGTCTTTTCTTGTGTTGTTCGTGTGTGAATTTTTGGGTCGTTACATGAATCCTCATAAATGAGTTATTTCATCCATACTCCATCTTTAGAAACCAAGTTTATGGCCTCTAGAGGTGAAGAACCCATTGAGATATTAATATACATTGTTCTGTAATGAATCATGTTCTTGTTTGTGTTGTTTGATAAAGAAAAATCAAATTCCCCATCGATTTAGCTATTCCTACAAAGACATCCACTTTCCAAAACTCCAGGAAGCCCAAAGAAGACCTACCCAAATAGGACATGCCATCGAGTGTGGGTTTTAGCTCCTGACTTCCATCTAACTATGGAGAGAGTGGTTCTCCCATAGAACTAAGGTCCCCCGCAGAACATGATCAAGGCCTTCTTGAGGAAAATACGAATAGGATGATTTTCTAAGACGGTCTGAGCATGTTGACTTGCCCCAAAATATTCCATTTCTTCCAGTGTCTAGCTCTTTACCTTATCTTTATTTAGCCTTATCCTAGCGAAATACCCCATCAAGGAAAATTTGTACCTTCTACATGCCCTATCGACAACAAAAGATTCAAAAATCTTTAGGCATGTTGAGTTTTGTTTCCATTTAGGATTGTGCCTTTGCAATGGTTCATTTAGTCATTTCTGAAGAGTTTTGTGGCCCATGACCTCTCCTCCTCTTCCTCTTCAATTTCTACCTCGGCTTGTAGGTCGCTCACTTGCAGTCTTCTCACTCCCATCGCTCTCAAATAAAAATTAATATTTATTTTTAATGTAAAAAAATTATTATTATTTTTTTAACAATTATTATAATTTTTTAAAAAAATTATTATAAAATTTATTATATATAATACTTCTTTAATAGGCCGATAAATACTTATGTTAATGGAACACAAGGTATTATCGCTAGTTATTTTCATTTCTACATTTTAAGTGATGACAAAGAAAAATATTAGTGAAGAGTGGAAGAAGAAATAACAAATTTGTTTCATAATCATAGGAAGATTAAGACATAACATATAAATTAAATTGAATCTGGTCATACAACAATGTCAAGATGATTTAATCCAGTTAGGTGAGGGGTCTCTGCCTCATAAATTTTCCCTTGTCAAAGTGTTATCATTCAACTTCTACGATATAATACTTTTTATACCAAGTTCATCTGATATAAAATAACCCTTCTCATCTTTTCCTCTAGCCCTATCTTCTTCTAGAGGGGCCTTCATCAGAGATAATAATGGTCGAAACAGGTTCAACCTTGATATAAATTTGTGCATAATGAGGTGCATATCTTATGTAGCCTCATCTTGCATTCTTCTTAGATCTGTTATATGTGTCTCGTGTTACCAAAGTTCACATGGTTTCGATTTTTCAATCTTTTTCTTTACAAACCTCGAATACAACATCATCATGCATTCAAATTATGCCTCTGTAAATCTATTTGAATTCCATTGATGTCATCTAAAGACCTTGTCCTTGTAACTTGAAGCCTCTTTTAATGTGTTTGTGTTTGCATGATCCTTCGACGAATTTTGTTGTCATGTCCACATTTTAGAGCCCAAAAATAAGCCATTAATTGGCTCAATATCCTAATGAAATTTGATTTTTTTTTTTTTTGGGTTAGAGAGGAATAGATTAGAACTCTTTTAAAAACATTTTTAATAATTTACCATAATAATGTTAATCCATCATGCATAGTAACTTGTGAGATTATAAACATACTCGTTTAAGAGCGGGCTTTAATCCAAGCTTAGGGATTATACTAAAAGTAAAGATTTACCCTCAAATTAATACCCTTGATTTTTGATCTATAACCCATATTCATAAGGGTTATTACTATTTCCCACCAAGGAATTAACTCGCATATGTTTAGAGTAATTAATCTATTTCTTTGCAATCCAAGTTAACATAATTAAATAAAAAAAAATATGGACTCAAAAGTAAATATAATATTACCTAAGGAACAAACTTGCAACATGAGAGTCCAACCCTCTAATTTAACGTTCATTAATGAAAACAACCCTAATCCCCATCTACCAAACATTATTTCAAATATAACGAGTTTAAATCTCTACATTCACTACTTGGAATTCCACGAATGAAATTATCCCCATTTAATCTAACACATCACCCAATATTTAAAAGGAAGAAAATTTAGGTCAACTGTATAATTTAAAAAAGAAAAAGGATAGTCCCTAGGATTTTAAGATTTTCTACCGTAGATCTTAACCAAACCAAGATAACCCTAGAATATTTATGCCAATCTATTTCCTTTATTTCCATACTTTTTGATTTTTTTGTTCGGATTGATTTTGCGAGGTGCATGCAGATTCCATGGAGGAAGGTGGAAATAAAATTATGAGGGGCCGTGACTTGCATGTGGGGCTCTTTTATACACACACATATATAGAGGGTTTATTTCTTTTCCTTTTTTTTTTTATAGGGTTTATTTATGTTTTTTTATGTATAGGATTTATTCCATTTATTCCTGTTATTCCTGGCTTTATTTTTGTAATGGCAGAGTCATATTATGTTGGTCGCGGTAGGGAAACATATGCAGTATATATTTTGGGGCCTCGGATAGGGGCGACACTAACCATATTTAGATTTGTATTATAAAAATACTTATATGTGTGTGTTTTAATTTATTTATCTATTTATTTATTTATTAAATACAAGGAATTAGCTATCCTCTCATGGAGGCGGCGGCCAGGGAATAATTATTGTATTTATTTATTTTTTTATTTATTTTAGTAGTATTATGCACAATGAAAATTACGGGTTTGAAAGTTTGTTTATAATGGTCGCTCCTCATGTTACTCGCTTGGGGTTTTCCAATGTCGTTTGATGAGTGGTTTAAGGGTTTGTTTGATATGGGTCTATTTTTTTCACTCAACTTTTATTTGGCTGTTCTATACATGAAAAAACAATCAGCGAGATATGATCCTTTTGAATTTATATGATTCACAAACTATCCATTTGAATCTATATGATTCACATAATATATTTTCAACCAAAATCTTATCACTTAGTAATATCTATATTGAGTTCCCTTAAAACAAATCTTAGGAGCCCAAACTTCCTCCATTACATTAGGATTTTTTAAGAAAAGATTATAAAAATACAAATCTTTCCACACTCCATTATCTTGAAATTCATCAAATGAATAATAAAATATAGTGAAGGAATTTACTTGTTTAATAATTCAAAATATCGGAATGGAAATATTATGTTCACATCCATTTATATATTTGAGTAAAAGAAAAATCATGAAAACTAGATTTATTGTATAAACTAACCAACTGCGGATATCCAAATTATATAAATATGTGATTTTCAAGGGAATTTATTTCTAGCCAATCTATAAGGAAATTGATAACATCAATCTCTTCTTAATTCCCATTTTCCATTTTCCCATAACTATGTTTACCTTCTTTACATGCACTTGCTAAAAAAAAAAAAAAACCCTTTATCCCTATCTCTTTTTTTTCATTCATATCAAACTTTACAAACTAAGAACTATATCATATATTGGATGGGATTAAAACACCTATAATAATTCTTATTAAAATCCAACAACACAATACAAGAACAAAATGCATCTTTCCCAATCTCAAAGATAGACCTTCCCACATTTTAACAAGAAGAGAGTATATTGCAATATCCTGTTAAAATAAAGATTACAAGGAAAGCTTCCGACCAAAAGTTGGAACATATGCTAAACTTTTGAACTATTTTCCTTCTCCAAACTCCAAGCCAAAGCTGCAAGTTTCCACTCCAAAATAGTCTTCATAGTGCAAGAAGAAAGGGCCCGGTTACCTCCCAACAATATGGCATCATCAAATGCCATCTCTAAAAAAATTGAGGACATGCTAGCCTCCCTCCAAGCCCATGGGAGAGAGAGTAGAAAGCCTCAAGAATGCACTGGAAGTGGAACAAGGGTAACAAACACACGTGCACACAACTTTTCAACACACACACACAAACAAATAAACAAGACCAACACATGAGGAAAACTCAATGTTTTCCCCACAGGAAGAGTGATAAGAATCCCATATGAAGCCAAATTGTGAACTAACCATAGGAACACAATAATAATCTCCAAGTTCCTCTTTATCTCTCCAACCTAAGTAGCAAGCCTCCTTCTTGGAAGGATTTTCAAACCATATGATTTCCTTGCCAAAGATGGAGAAGGAAGATCAAAGAATATGAAAATCCTCCCCACATCAAACCATATTAGGGGAGAAATAAAGAAGACCAACATGACTTGCCCATCAATCCATGTGGTGAAGAAGGGTCTTCCTCCCTCTTCCCCAACAACTCCAAAATCCATCAAAAAGCATGATGGATGGAGAAAATGAAAAGAAAACCAAATCCATAAACATTCCCATAACAAACACACAAGCAACAACACATATTGACACCATTTTTATTTCAAAATCACATTAAGTTATCATAAGAAAAAATGAGAGAGATACATGGAGGCCTACCTCAATCAAGCTATCCCAAAATCAAGCAATCCAACACACTCGAAATCTCCAACTCCAAAATGCAAGAATGACCAAAAGTCCCAACCCCTCTCCAAGAGGGAGTATAAAAAGAATAAAAAAATTCAAACCTCACAAATGAGAGGGTGACATGTGTCACCCATCTCATCTCCCCACAAAATATTCCCAAATTTACAATGAGTATAAAACAAAACCATTTTAGGAGGTAATCTCCCAAATTCACCAAAATGTAAATAAATCCTACACCCTACAACTTTTAAGAAACATAAGATTCAACCATTATTATAAGATGGTGATGTATGAGGGGTAAAATGGGAGGAAAATCCCATTTGGCCTCAAAAGAGACCCCCCCTACCCATAGGTAGGGTCAAAGGGGCTCATTTCCATGAAAGGGGAACCCCTAAAGTGAAAAGAGGTCGCAAAAATTGCCACATTTAGCCCAAATTCGAGATTGGGCTAAATGGCACAAGGGTTGAGGTAGTGGGACCCACCCAAGGGGTGATTATGTGGTCCCAACCTCCTAATAACAAATTTAATTAATCCTAATACACTTCTAACACATGTGGGGACCATTAGGTCCCCAAACTATTTTATCACAAGACTCATTGTATCCTAAATACGAGCATGTCACCAACATACAAGGCTACACAATATGCATGGCTAAGACTCAGCCTAGTCGGTTGTTGTTATGAACTCGAGTGCAAATACCACTGAAACCCACATTCTATTTTGCCTTGTAATCTACACACTCAATACAAACATTAAACATACCTTCTCGATAAAATATATTAAATAATCTCAATAAATCAATCATGGATAAATCACACTAACTATACCACAATAAATGTTAGTATGAAATGGATAAACTCTAATCATGTGCATCAATATTAACTCAAGTTATACTATTCATCCTTAATTACATGACAACATTCAATTAGTCAAGTACAAATCCAATGACATCCAAGTATACGATGAAACTATTATGTAAAAATGACAAAGGCACCCTAATTGCTCGCATGAGTGAAAGGTTGAGGAATTCACTTTGATTTTTCAAACATGGAGTTATCCAAAAGTGTGGGACTTTTTGATTGGGATAACCCTCTGGAGAAGGCTGAATTCCTATCATATCCTAGTGCTAACTACTCCAAAGTGCGAGAGATGCAGATCTAACACTAATCTAATGTTTTCCTAAAGAGGCGGAATTAGAGAAAATGCATGAAAAAAAAAAACTACTCTAAAAGGTGGTACACCAAGAAGGAGTGTTAGATAACCTTCATAATAAACACAACACAACTAGAATCTTGTAATGACAACATAATAGTGCATAATAAATTTGCATATGATGAAATACTAGAAGAGCTGCAACAAAACACATAAGGGTGTTTAGAACATTCACGGATCTATTTATATTGCTCCTGAAATTGATATAATACCCCACACTCAAGCTCAAAGGCACATATTTTGCATTACAATTTCTAGTAGGGAGGATTAGATCCTCCACTAAATCTCTTACTGAGACAAGAACAAGAACGGAGAGGCATATACAAGGTGTCTAACCTTTCGAAATGAGACCCTCCCTACAATATATAGGAAGAATGAGAGAAAGGGGAGAGAAGGAATTCAAAATATTGCTTTAGCAACCCAAAAATGCATTAAAATCACCTCAACAATGACGGGTGCCAATTCAAAACCCATACCTCCATGTACTTTGCCTTGATATAGAATAAAAGAAGACCATATCTTCATCATTTTGGTAGGTGAGAATTCTTGAAACATTCCTCCGAAATGTCGACTTTTTTCCTCATTTTGAAATTCCCTCCTTATCTATCCAACCCAAACACCAAGCCTCCTCCCTAGAAGGATTTTTAAACCATATGTGATTTCCTTGCTAAGGGTGGAGAAGGAAGATCAACCATATGAAAAACCTTCCCCACATCAAACCATATGAGGAGGAATAAATAAAACCAACGTGGCTTTCCCATCAAGCCGGTGGTGATGAAGGGTCTTCCTCTCACTTCCCCAACAACTCCAAAATCCATCACAAAGCATGATGGATGGAGAAAATAAAAAGGAAACCAAATCTGCAAACATTCCCATGACAAACACACACGAAACAACACATATTGCCAACATTTTTATTTCGAATAACATTAACCTAGCATAAGAAAAACTAATAGAGATACATGAAGGCCTACCTCAATCAAGCTATTCAAAACTCAAACAATCCAATACAATCCAAAATCTCAAACCTCCACAAGCTCTCTCTAAAATATCCAACTCCAAAATGCAAGAATGACCAAAAAGTTCACAACCCCTCTCCATGAGGGAGTATAAAAGAATAAAAAAATTTCAAACCTCACAAATGAGAGGGTGACATGTGTCACCCATCTCATCTCCCAAAAAAATTCTCAAATTTACAATGAGTATAAAACAAAACAATTTTATGAGCTAATCTCCCAAATTCCCCAAAATGTAAATAAATCCAACACCCTACAACTTTTAAGAAACACAAAAACCAACCATTCTTACAAGATGGTGATGTGTGAGGGTCAAATGGGAGGTAAAATCTGATTTGGCCTAAAAAAGAGACCACTGTACCCATAGGTAGGGTCCAGGGCTAATTTCCATGAAACAGGACCCCCTAGTGAAAAGAGGTCCCCAAAATTGTCACATTTAGCCCAAATTTGAGATTGGGCTAAATGGCACAAGGGTTGAGGTAGTGGGGCCCACCCAAGGGGTGATTATGTGGTCCCAACCTCCTAATAACAAATTTAATTAATCCTAATTCACTTCTAACACATGTGGGGACCATTAGGTCCCCAAACTAGTTTATCACAAGACTAAACAAATCACAATAACATAATTACAATTAGGAAACACTCATGGTGTCCCAAACATGAACATGCCACAAACATACAAGGCTACACACAATCATGCATGGCTAGGACTCGACCCATTTGGCCACTTGTGCAACTTGAGGTGCAACTACCCTGAAACCCACATTATCTTGTGCCATGTAATCTACGCACTCAATGCAAACACGGAATATACCTACTCGATAAAAGATATTAAATAATCTCAATAAATAAATCATGGATAAATCACACTAACTATACCACAATAAATGTCAGTATGAAATGGCTAAACGCTAATCATGTGCATCCATATTAACTCAAGCTATACTATCCATCTAAGCATTACATGACGACATTCAATTATCCATTACAAATCAAATGATATCCAAGTATACGACGAAACCATATGTCTATCCATCATATATGAAATAAAATCAATTGTGCCACAACCTGCTAATATCCAAAATCATACAATGCAAGAACAAAGATAATGGTCCATAATATTAACTTGGCGCTATGCACCCTAGTCATCACAAGTGTCATCAATGATCCATAATAAAACCATATAGTATCTAAATAATGCTAAAATCCATGTCCATAATCAAATAAAATCACTAAGTCAAAAAAGAACTACTGCAAGAAGAGGTGGGAACTACATTTGTCATATATATTTGTTCTTATTTTATAACTTTTGAGTGCTATAAATTAAAGTTTCAATTCTTTGTTTCATTTGGAAATTAAATGCAGTGAAAATGGCACACTCACCCAAGTGTTACATCTTGAAAGCCTTCAACCCTTTTTTCAAGTTAAGAGGAAAGACCATAACCTTCCGGTGCATTCCATTTTATCTTTCTGAAATCTGTCTGAGTTTATTAAATATTTGTCACCTGTTACCTATCGAGAGGACCCTTTTTCCAATGAATGCAAAACAAGAAAAAGATATAAAAAATATTTCCTATTTCCAAAATAGACGTTGTGGAAGTCCTGCCATCATTGTGGTAAGACTCTGTAAAGACCAAGGGTATTTTTATTTCATTACTTAGAATACCTCAAAGGATATTTAAACAATCAATATTTTAAGGTTTCCATTTTCATTTGAGAATTTTTGTATAGTTATGCCCTTTTTTGCATATAATAAGTTTATTATATGGGTATCCTGCGCATTTATGTTATGCATATCCCACAATCGTTGCATTTCAAGAGGTCATATCTTATTTATACATTTTTCCAACCATTTCATCTTCCTTAAAAAATCCTGTAACAACTTCATTCTTGTTCTCATCCATCAAGATAGGAAAAAGGTGGGCTTGTTTGCTAAGAGTTTTAACATTGGAAGGGTTATGACAATCCAAAAAATTTCCACCAAAATCACTGAGTTATCTACTATAAAAGTCACCATATATAATGGTGGAAAATCTAGGTGTAGTAGCTCTAGTATAATAAGCATCTCTTGTTATACAAGGGCTTCCTTCGTATGTGATAAGAACCCTCATTACATCACCTAAATATTTTTGAAGGTATCAATGTAAAAATGAAATCTTACTAATTACCAAAGAAAAAAATGTTATAAATAATTAACAGTTTAATTTTCCATATTAATATCTATTAATCTATGACTATCCTTTTTATTTTTAAATTATCTCTTTCTTAATTTAGGGAATTATTTATCTTTAAAAGGAAAGATAAATAAACATTAGTATTGTTGAGGGGCACAAGGTGAAAAAATCAAAGTTGCATTGAATTTGTTAGGTGCAAATTCCTTTTCACCATTAATGAGATTGTAAATTGACAAAACCAAGTCATGAATTTATCGAGGCAATTAGATATTTGAGAGACCGATATTTTTTATAGTAATGTTTTTGTATATATCTAGAAATTGGTTTGTAATAAATAATTTTCCTCATAAATATGGAGATCTTAGTATCTACATATGGGGAAGAAGGAGACAGGGACAGGAAAATGTTACAAATGGGCTCTCTACCTCCTCTGAGGGACGAAATGCAAGATCATGGGAAGATACGGGTAAAGGTGCATGGGAAGAATCTTCCTTCCATTCCTTGAAACCTATGTCGGACAGAAACAGTCCATCTATTTTAATTTGTGATGCTTTGGTGGACAAAACCAAGTCCAGATACAATTTTTCCCTAATAAGGTGCTTTGTTAGAATCACACCCAATATAGAATATGTAAGATATTGGGAAAAAAAGGAAATGGGCTCCTCTTTGGGGCATTGAGGTGACTGACATCTCCCATAGGTCCTTCATATTTCTGTTCAAAGCCATTAATGGTGGCCCTTTGTTCTTTGGAAGAAAATTGTTGCATCTCTCTTAATGGAGACCAAGTTTGGATTTGGGAAGATTTGAACCCTATGTTTAATCTTTTCATAAAACTCATTCTTCTTGATCTTGATTTCTAGAAAAATATGTATTAATAGGGATTGATAACGCTTTGGCAGATCTGATATCTATATATCCTACAACCATCACATGGACTAGAATGGTTCATGTCGGGCTCTATGTAAATGTTATCCTGGTAACTATTATCCAAATAACTCTCCTAGTTATTTTGGATAACTTGTATCTTCATTCTATCCCCGATGCTTCATATTTTAGGTCATGTGCCCATAGGCTCCCTCATTTGGAAATTTGTATAGATTGTAGTCCTTCCGCACACTCCCCACACCTTGCAATTCTTCCATGTGCCCCTCTACGGGCCTTCCAAATCGGCTAAGTTATGGGACTTCTTGTCACGCCCTCTTTTCTTTCTCGCTACTCTTTGCATGCCCTTCCTTAGCTGGATATTGACACCCTACTTTGATAATTGTATTTCACAAGTATGCGTTCTTTTCTTCTGCGCATGCATCCATGCACACACATTCCGTCTGCTTCCCTCTCACGCACTTGCATCTTACCACACACCTTGCTTCCTTATCGCATTCCTTCTGCGCGCCCATTTTCTATCCCCTCGTGACCTCCTCACATGCCCTTCTATAGATTCCTTAAAATTAGACATCCCTGCTCTTCCTCTTGCATGCCTACGTAACCCCTATTTTTCCACACGCCCTCCTTGCACGCGCCTTCCCCTGTTTCCCTTCCACACCTCGCAATGACTCAGGAACTTGAAAATGCCTTAACTTTCGATCAAAAGCTCAAATTTTCACAAAATTGGACTTTTCTTAATTTTGATGAGGGTAGATATATGAAAATTAAAGAAACATATCCAGCTCTAGTCAATTAAATACCCAATCTTGTCAAATGATAGAAATTCTTGGCAAATCCAAAACAATTGTCTCCACTCAGAATGTTGTATCTTTTGCATTTCTCAATGAAATCACACAAAATCAATACCCATTGGAACTGTTGATCCAAGACCGATGCATAACAATCAATAAATTTAGGATTTTATAAAGAATTTATGGTGATTTCATAGAAAACGCACCCAAGTTTAGAACAATGTTTTATTTGGTAGTTGGGGTGCATTAAATGAAGCATGGGATGACATTTCTCATTGCTGCAAGTCATGAGACAACATGGTGAGCCTTTTGCAAGAAAAATAACATAATTTCACTTCATTTACTACCTCTTGCAAGTGGTGAGAAGACATATTTTGGGATTTTCATTTTTCCTCTCTCTCTCTCTCTCTCTCTCTCATATTTCTATAAATTGGAGTGTTGGGGCTCATTGTAGGGGAGGTAGTTTTTGAGTAGTAAATCTCTGTTAAATTTTTTTTTGGAAGTCAATGTGCTACAGGCCTTTGTAGTGGACTCCTTGCATGGTGATCCAGGCCCTTATCTTGTAATAGATTGGATTGTGCATACTCATGAAGTAATAAATACAAGTTTGTGGATGTATCTTCCCCTGCTATGTTTGTTTGCATTCCTCTTGCCCTTTCAATCTCATTGCATATATATTGTGTCTATCTTATGCTATTGTAGGGATCCATTATCATTATGTGTGCATGAAATATTGTTGTGAATGCAGTTGCTAGATTGTGGAGAACTGTTATCACCCCTTCTAGTTTGCATTTTTCTTCTACTTTTCACACATTGGAAGACTATTCTCATTCTCCTTTTCTTGTGTATCACCACTTTAGTGTAGGATTTTTTTCATGCATTATCTCTCTCTAGTCCCTTGGAAAGTTAGATTAGGAGAGATAGTTTTGCCTACATTAGAGTAGATTGTGCAGTTAGTTTAGAAGCAAGAACCAACTTTCTCTAGAGGTATATCTCAAGTAGCAAGTCCCACAACTTGGAGATAGTACCCATGTTATCCAATCACACTATGAGTTCAAGCTAACAAAATTGTACAAACCATAGGGTGTTATGATTAAGAGATAACAGTA
The DNA here is from genome assembly GCA_018340775.1 of Taxus wallichiana var. yunnanensis. Taxonomy (NCBI): domain Eukaryota; kingdom Viridiplantae; phylum Streptophyta; class Pinopsida; order Cupressales; family Taxaceae; genus Taxus; species Taxus wallichiana. The sequence continues at coordinate 772,552,941 of CM031238.1, read as the reverse complement.
ACCCTTTACCTTCCACTATTTGGATAATTTGTTCTTACGGAACCATATATCAAGCTTTGGAATATGAAAAATCCCATCATTTTTTTCGAATGCAATGGGGTGGGACATGGGGTAAGAAAATTCCTAGGGCTTCTATAAACATTGATGCCTCTGGTTCTCAAGTCTGGGTTTGCAAAACTCATGTTGCGTAAGAAATGAAAATGGATGTTACTAGTGATATGAACCTCCTTGATGGGTCTCAAGATAAGGAAAAGGTCAAAGGATAGGTGGCAAATGACTTGTATGGTCCCCTACATCCTGGATTTATGACGTTTCCTTCCTTGAAGCTGTCCCCTACCTTAGAGACGATTATTCAAAGTGCACCGACTAAATTTAGCCCATTGCAGATTTTTAAGTGTGTGGAGATGAACCATCTAGATCGGTGTCAAATGATGATAATGACGGTGAGAAAATTTTGATCTAAGATGAAGCTGATGATGGAGGCTATTAAATAGATGAAGAGGATATCATTGAATACCCGATTGAAATCCCACCCCTAGGTATATCAAAATCGTTCTTACCATTGAAAAACTAGTGTCGATTAAGATTCAAAGGAGTAAACATTTGGGGAAATAGCTCCATTTCACCCTAATAAAATAGAAGTGTTGCATTTATGGGAAGGAACACACTATAATAATTATATCTTTAAAACCTTTGGTTTTAAATATCATAAAGAGATCATTGATCAAGCTCTTGAGGAAGAGGGATGGAATAAAGTACTTTCAAGAAAATTGAAATGATTCTCTCTTCCTCATTATATTGGAGGTAATCTTCTTTATTGTTGTTTGGTTGTTCCCCTCTTTCTTATATTCTCCACTCGAAATAGTTATGTGTTTACTTTGGGATTTTATGTGTTGTTGTTTGGTTACAACACCTTATGTTTCTTCATGGTGTTGTACCTTTTTGTGATTTTTGTTTTTGTTGATCCTCAATGTATATCTGGGCTTGGGAATCTTGTATTACAGGTAGGATCCCAATAAAAAACATTTTACCACTAGTAAAAAAATAAACCTATTTATTTTATTTTTTTTTGTATTCTTTATATCCAATGATATAAAAAGAATTATTTAAAAAGAGGTCGTATCACCCATTATTTATAAAACATTTCCGAATAGCTAGCATTTCAATAGTATTGAATTTCCAACATTTAGTAAATAGTTTGTAAATTAACTATGCAAGTTTCTTCTTCTTCTATGTTTATATGCTTTCAAATATTTGGATTTTGGACTTTTGAAAACATTTTCTCATACATGCCTCAAGAAAAACTATTACTAACAATATTGTACAAATATAGAATCTATAGTTAAATCAGTGAGTGAAATACACAAGGGTAAAAGAGATTTGGTGCATGAATCCTTTTTCCAAGTAAGAACCATGAAACCATAGGCTTTCATTCAATTTTGAACTAGGTTAACAAGTTCTTGCTATAAATTTATGCTTTAAATTCATATTATTGTTATCATGTTATTTATTTTATGCATAGTATTCGACCATTACATTTGAAGAGGTCATTTCATGTTTGGATAATTTGTGAAACAATTCAAATTCCTTAGAAAATTTGTAAATAATTCGTGGTAGGTCATCCTTCATGACTTGAGAAAAGGAGGACTCGTTTTGATGTGAATTTTAACAATAGGAGTCTGTGAGAATCCACAACATTCCCACTTAAATTACTGAGATATCTCTTGTCATGCTTATCATTTATAGGTTTAGGAAAATGTAGATTCAATAGCTCTAGTCAAGTAGGCCTCTCCTATCGCAAAGCAGTTCTCCTTGGTGCTAGACATGGTACTGAAAACATCTGAATCTTCTATCCTACCCCAATCAAATATTTTGTGACCATGAAAATCCTATCCTAACAAAAAAATCCAATGACAAAATAAACATTCATGGACCTTTTTATTCTTAACAAGTAGCAAGAAGAAACAAAATATTTTATTTCACTATGTTCATCTCTTGATTCATCATAGGAAGCTTTGGTTTGTTGCTTGTGAGAGGGATTCAGGAAATTGTCGCATAACTGAGAAAGTATCGATATGGTAATAATCACATCAGGGAAAATTTATAGGAACCTGCCTCAAAAAATTATAGAAATCATGGTGAATATGGTTATAAATAATTTCATTGGGTTGGTAAATTATCAAAAATCTTCATTTCTAGCATTAGTGAAATATAATATATTTTTTCTCAAAATGAAGCGACAATTTCTTTTGAACCCTAGCCAGAAACATACAAACCCTAATATCATTTATATGTGCCCTAATGGTGATAACAATTCTATCCATGCTCTCACCATGGCGAAGGTGGTGTGGTGTCTCGTAATACCTCTTCCCCTCTTCCTAGTGCATGTAAATTTGTGTAGGTTTTGGTGGACCATGAAGTGCTTGTGTCATGGCTAGTAGAAAGTGAAAATGGCCTCTCTATCATTGGCCGGGTGTATGGAGGGGGTGACAGAAAAATATCTCTATCCTAAGATATGAGAGGACCGAGCGTGGCATCTCTGGTGATCCGTTGGATTTTGGTGGTAGTTCCCCTACTGTGTTTCCTAGAAATAGCTCCGGAAGTGGTTTGATTTATTCACCGGATTCACGAGTTTTTATAGTCACAAAATCATGCACATTAGAAATTATTTAGCCCGGTCTTATACTACTATTTGGAAGGTTCTGTAGTGAATAACGTACTAATTAATCTAATCTTTTGGCCATCTTATTTTATTTTTATTTCATCATTCCCACACATTTTTATATGCATGTCGAGTGTGTTTCGGAACTTTTCCATCATTTTAGACTAAACTAGGGGGCCCTGGTCCAACCTCAGGTGCCCGATCCTTTTCAAGATTTCTCTCAACTTTTTGGCTCTTTCTAACTGTTTTTCATCCTTATCTTTTTCTTAGTCAGCCATGTTGGGATTAATTATGGAATTAGAGCAAAAGAACTCTATAAATATAAAGTTATGAGACCATAATGAGGGTCTCGGTGTCACTTACTACTATCAATCCATCTAGAGCTGCATCCATTACATCACTTGCATCCACATAGTTCCATTCATCAAGGATAAAAGATCCGCATCAACACACACTTTGCATAGGGGAAGGGATTCTATTCTATTCCATACACACATTCTATTACATTTCTTACATTTCACTATTACTCACTATTTTACTTAGTCTCATTGCACAAGTGTACCTATGGAACGAGATACACACACACACACACACGAACTTCATTTGGGTCTAAAATGTAGTGGAGAACTCGAGTAGTAAGCCCATTGTTTTGGCAACTAAGGTCAATCGACTCATTCATTTTGCATCTTTATTTTTAGGGTTTTTAATACTTCTATTGTCTTTTGTATGTCTTCACAATCATCTATTATTATTTGATATATTCAATGAAGTCTCATCCAATCTATTTCGATAGAAAATGTAGATTTTGGCTATCTTCCATCCCTGAAAGAATCAAATTATGAGATTTTTCAAATACTAGGGAACATATTTATGTATACCAGAGTGCCCTAAGGTGCCCATGTACCCTCCCAGGTGCTCCAATCTGCTAACATCTATCAAATATAGTCTTCGCTGGACCCCTCTGCAAACATTCATGCTTCTAGAATTTCGAGTCGGACTGCGACACTCTATGAGGGTCATCTTTAATCAATTGCATATTTTTCTAACCGTTATCTTACATATTAGGGTTTCATTTATATTATTCTAATCTTTCATTTACTCTTTACTCCTTTAGCATAGTCATTTACAATGTTTATGTCCTCCTAGATTAGATTAACTATCTTAGCATACACTTAGTTTATCCTAATTTTAGTTAAACATTTTGGTGAACCCGACCTATCCAACATACTCATTGAATCCTCATTCTTCTTAAAGTTCATTCATCATGGATATATCCATTGATGAATTTTTATTTCTTCATCCCGAATTAAGAGCTAGAATCATTAATCGCTTACTCACTACTCATGTTCCCTACAATAATCATCTAGATGTAGTCTATCATACCTTTACAGATGCATTTTCTCATCATATTAATTTTCCATCCACTCCTCGTGATGATTTAGGTCCTTTTGACAATGACCCCCTTTGCATATCATATGTCGTATTTACAACATAAGTGTTAAACGTACCTTAATTGATAACGGTCTGAACTCAATCGTTGTCCCATGCCATTCCTTCAACACATTGGACTCTTTGTTCATGATGTTATCCCATCTTGTCTTTCCCTCCATGTTTATGATGGATTTTTTCATCCTCGTATTGGCCACATTACCCTCCATATCACTATAGGTCCCAAAACAATTCCCACTATGTTTTTGTTATTGATTTCCCAGTCTTTTATAACTATCTACTTCATAGGCCATGGATTAATGCCATGCAAGTCGTCACATCTAATATACATCATTCATTAAATTCCTTCATGAGGGCATTGAACATACCATTCTTTGTGACCATGACCCATTCAAATATTGTGATTATGCTCCTAACACTAGTCTTCATATTCCACGTAAAGATACTATGAATGATGTTGAGCTTATAGATGAACCACCACAATTGCCACAACTAGAAGGTACCATTTGTATGATAGAGGAAGTTCCTTCTATGCCACTTTCTACTATGACTATTATGATTCCTTCTCAAGGGCCTCTCCATTTTATGGATGTTGTACCATCACATTCATCTTAGCAAACATGACTACCATTCACTTTCATTCTCTTTATGAATGATTAATATTGGTATCATATTCCATTTGATCCTACTTCACCTCAAACTATATGCACTCATGAGGGATTGGTTTGTCTATTATTTTCTATTTATCACATCTATCCCCCACCTTACGACCCTCATTTATATCATGGATTTATTCATATTACTGTTGCTTATGGTCTTAGGGTCTTTAATCTTACGGTCTTTCTTACACATGCTCCTTCTACTTCTCCTCCCATCTTAGGACAATTTTGGATAGAGTACATTTGGGGTACATTAGATGCTAATCATACGGACATTTCATTTCCGACACCTTTTGGATGTATTATCATTTCAATAGATCTTTCTTAGGTTATACACGAATCTTACTCATTGGTATGTACACGGATATCAAATTCCTTTATTCATCGATGAGGAATATGCGATGGGAAATTACCTCTTATATCTTAATGGCTCATTGCACAACCAATCTTACACTATTTCTTACCAAGTTACTAATGCTTATCCAAATCGATTTCGATTGAGAGGATGAAAATATTTTTATAACTTTACATAGTTTTTATGTTCACATTTTCAATGGGAAACCTCATTCATACCCACCTCCTCGTAATATTTTCATAGTTATACATCACACTTTTAGTTTTTATCAACTTTTTCATTCTCATACATACCTACCTCGTCATTACCGAATGACGTACTCTCATCTTCGGTTCACACTTAAATGTTAAGGGATTACCAATACACATAACCCCACACACCACAATGTAAGCGTTACACATTACATTTTGTCACACATGCTAGCACATCAAACACCATACATACTATATTTAGTCTACAAACTTTTTCCATTTACACATTACACATTTTTTTCCAATATTGTTATCATTTACGTGTTTAGGATCATACACTACTCATATTACACACTCCACACCTTATTAGGCCATCTCATACACCATTACATAAAACATTGTGCATTTATGCATCCCATACATTATACATACTACACTAGTCTACATCACATACGAGTCTAGCTTTACATTTCGTCCTTACATACTACATTACTAGTCTATCTACACCTATTACATTACATTTTACACGTTACATATTACACACCATACATATCCTACATTCTATTATAAAAACCGTGAATTTACAAAAACTTCCCGCCACATGTTTATTTCATCACTACACATGGTACATTATTTTTGATGCAATGTGCTGACCACACTATGACGCAAGATAGTTCCTCGGTCCATACTTGACTTCTATGGGTTTACTAATAAAATGGAACTTACACTCATCATGCGACATTTAATCATGCTACTTTCGTATGATAGTGATATACGCTTAGTGCTAAATCATCACTTATCTTAGTCCATTTAGCATATAGTGGTATAAGCTTTAGTCTAAACTAACACCCCTATTATTTCTCTTATAGTGATATACACTTAGGGATAAATCATCACTCATTTTTTCATCACGTTGTGATATAAAATTCACCTATAGGGTTCACACACATCATTTCTATCTATCACATTTCATCTCTACACATACGCAATCACAACAATGCGCTAGATAAAACAACAAACACTACTCAATCATTTCCCGATGATGCACTCTCATTTACGGTTCATTCTTGATCACGATGGGGCAAAAAAATGAACCTCATTGCATACATTTCCATCAACCTTGTTGGCATGCTTCCCCTATCATTCCATATTTCATTCCATTCCATTAATCCGTAGCATGTTGCATTGTCTTGGTGGATTTATTCTTGTTTGTTAGTGTTTTACATGATCAATTTATTACACATATTAGATTAATTTATTATATGTCATTATCTATATAATAAACACATGCATGGTCATGCCTTTGTTTAGTGTTATGGTAGATACAGGACTCCTACACATCATGTTGATGCTCACCTTCTACACTTACTATAATTTTTGGTCTTTGGGGGCATCCACATTCATCTCATCTTTGTGTTATTGTTTCATTTTGTACTTACAACCTTAAATTACTTGATCATACACACTTTTGGAATATTGGTTATTTCTCTAACATGCTAATGGTTATTCCATGTGCTACACTTTATTTTCATGATTATATGTTTCCATGACTCCTTGTTTGTCTATTTGTACTTGTCTTCTTTGTTTATTATCTATCTGTTTGAATTTCCCTTTGCTTTGTGTGCAAACTTTCTTGTTATTTGTGGCCATAATATCCTTGTGTGTATTGCGACATTGTGAGTTATGTCCCATGTTTGTATCCCACTTTGTGTGAATTTCTTTCTTTTCTTGTGTGTTTACATTTACTACATTGTTTGCGTAACTTAAACATGTTTTATATATGCATGGATTGTTTTTTACACTTATCTTTGGCTAGCCTTCTTGTTGTTGTGTTCCTTATTTTCTACCAATAATTTTCGGGGTAAATAGTTTAGAGTGTGGTCAGTCCCCTTTGGAGGCCGCATTATCATATCAGCAATGTCACATGCACCCCCAAAGAGGGGGGCATCATTTGGAGGTTTTACATACTAACACAATGTAGTTACACCGGTTCAATGCAATGCACTTTCCACCCTTAGCATTGTGGGTTTACATACATCGAGTGGGTTCAAACTAGTCTACAAACCCCATACACAATAGATTTTATAGAACATGGTGTCCTTAGCATTTTTGGGAAGCACTTACAGGCTTGGGGGTTACAATCGGTGTGCCTCCCTACACTACTTCGGCCACCCGACATCGGATCACCCAAAAATTAGGATGCTACAGAGATATTTTCACACACATTTCAACAAATTGGTTAGAGTTGGAGGATGCGGAGCATTTCCTCCCTATACTTCTTCAGCCAGAGTGGTTTGATATCACCTAAAAAAATTACAGCAGTACAAGATATCCTTCTACACCTTTTCTCTTGACATGGATCAGGTGCACATGTTCCATTTACATTTTCATTTTGTGTATTTTACATTTGTTTATTTTACACGTGTCATGCACATGTATATTTTACATATCCTTTTACATAAATATATATATTTGACAACTTGATTGTTTTCTCCTTTCAGGTACGACTGTATGAGAAACAAGTAGTCAAATTGGGGGAAACAACAACAAGAACAATTTCAACAAAAAAAATCTATGACATCACATGCTTTACTAACCATGCAGGTACACTACAGACTACAACAACTACATACGCGTTCTGCCCTAGGTTCACTCTCATCATAATTTTATTTACACATTTTTCATCTTTAGGTTCTATGCTCCTCCATCTTAGTTTTTTTTCATTCCACGATTGAGTGTAGTCCTTTGGCATGTTTCTACTACACTATTCATGGATATCATGTATGCACTTCTATCTACTTTAGGTTACCAAGTTTTCATCTCAAAAACATAAAGTGGGGGTAAAATATAGTCACAAAAACATGCACTTTAGACATTATTTAGCTCGGTCTCATACTACTATTTAGAAGGTTATTTAGTGAAGAAATTACTAATTAATCCCATCTTTTGACCATATTATTTTACTATTATTTTTTCATTCCCAAACATTTTTATATGCATGTCCATTCTGCTTAGTATTTTTCCATCATTTTAGCCTAAATTGGAGCACTCGTGCTGTATTGTGGTGCCCTGGTCCCACTTGGGGTGCCCTGATCCTTTTCAAAATTTTATTCCACGTTTTTGCTTCTTCTCGACCTTTTTCATCCTTATGTTTTTCATAGTCGACCATGTTGGGATTTTTGTACTCAATTTGATCTTACCATGTTTGCTCTAAAAAAATTCTTCATCTTCAGATCTATCATATTTTTATTTCCCCTGAATAGATGCGTGAAATTTTTCTTCATTTTTATGTTGTTAAAAGATCCTTCTCCATGGTCGTGGATCACATTTGGGCCTTATATCATTTCCAAATTCTTTTCCTTAAAGAAAGATTCAATCCTGGTGCAAATGGTGATTTCCCTGCATTTTACGGTTTGATGGGTGTGTTTTCCCCATCAATTTATATCTCAACATCTATGGAAACGTGGTCCTTTCTGATTGGATGTGGCTCAAGTAGGGAATTTTGAAAACTCTAAGGCCCGCTTCAACTCAAGTCTTGTCCACATGGAGGGCCTACACTCATCTAAAAATTTACCTCTTGATTTGACATTTGCAGTTGCGCCAAGGTAACATGTGGTGAGCCCACGCTTGTTTAGAGTCTCCGATTTTGGGCACCATCTCAAAGTTGTGCAAAGGAGACACGTGGAGGTTTCTGCTAGCCCTACCCACACTTAGACATCTTTTTCATGCAGCCAGTGCAGTGTTTACAGACCATGGACACATGGAGGGCTGACGCTCATTTGAGGATCTGACTCTGAGTCCTACCTTAGCAGTTGTGCCAGGGAGACATATGGAGGCTTCCACGGGCTCCTTTCTATACTTAAAATTTTCAAGAAACTTTATAAGGCCTGGGACACATGGAGGGCACGCACATGTTTGGGGTCCTACCCCTAAATTTTACTTTTGAAAAAGTTCCATGAGGACACGTGGAGGTTTCCACTAGGTCTTCCCATACTTAGACTTTTCAATGGCCGATGAAAATTTCTCGGACCCTAGGCACGTGGCACCTTCTACCGGTCCTTAAAATGTTTCAACAAATCTTTCGGACTAGGACATGTGGTGAGTCTCGCGCTTGTTTGGGGTCTCCGCTTTTGGGCACCATATCAAAAGTGTGCCATTGAGACACGTGGAGGCTTTCGCTAGCTCCTTTTATACTAAGAATTTTTCAAAGGCCAAAAGGTAATTTTCTTGGGCCTAGGGCACGTGGAAGGCCCACGCTTGTTTGGAAACTTTCCTTTGTACTTCACCTTTGTAGTTGCACCAAGGAAACACATGGATGGCTCTAATCTAAAGTTAAGAAATGGTAGAATCAACGATTGTTGTGCATTACATATGATTTTGCCACCTTTTTTGTTCCAAGACTCCTGGAGATGTGAATACACATTTTTTTCATCATTTTTGATGAAATTCCTTGTTGTTTTTGTCTGCAAAGTGCAATTGAATGGATTTAAAGCTTAATTTGTGAGTCCAAGGAATGAAAAGGTTTATATCTTGAATTTGGAATTTCTCAGGCAATTGCAAAAATGTGAATTACTAGAAAAGTTGGACATAGAAAATAGTTGCAAAGGAAAGAATGGAAAAGGGATGAAATGATGGAAGTTACAGGTGCAAGGGATGAAAAATTTGTATTCTCGAGGGTGAAGAGGATTTCCTGTTAGATACAACTATATAGAGCCACCAGAAAATGATTAAAATGGGGATATCTCGCATGACATAATAAAAGAATGATTAGAAGGACTATCAAAACTTTGTGGCATGGCATCCTAGTCATTAGTCGAGGGTCTGAGAAACATGATCAGTTCATGATTTGTCCACCAGTGGCTGTGGGTGCAAATTTGTTAAATGTCACTTTTAGAGACAAATTGGTAATGAGCAAAGGATTCCTCGATATTCTTATTTTTGGGGAAAAATTGGGGATGAGTGAGTGAGTGAATTTATAAATGCAATGAGGATAACCTTGCAAAAGGATCGGGGTTGAATTCGAAGAGAAAGTTTGAGAAAGCCCATCTTCCTGAGAGACCATCTAAGAAACCTGTTAATATCTTATGTTTTAGATTTCAATCATGTCAAGTTGGTTGCGAGTGTACATCCATTGACAAGCTCTGAGACTGTTCAAAGAAACTTTCCCCTGCTGATGAATCTAATCAACTTCAAATTAATCTGTGTTAATCTTGGGAAAATTTATGTCTTCTTTATTTTAGAATGTCTGCAAGTAGTTTTTCTTGTTCCTATTGCAATCTTGTGTTAAAATCCTTTTAATCACATAGGATCTTGTCCTCCCTATGTGATAGTTTAGTGTAATTTGTAATTTCATTACGAGAAGATCCTTCATCTTGTGATGAGATAAACAATTTAAAATCACTTCACTATCATTTTGTTGATAAAATTTTCTGTAAGCCTTTGAGTGTATCTTAGGCATGAGGAACTAGGGGTGTTTAATGTTTAATTGGTTATTTAGCTCGAGCATTTGTGTTAAATTATTAGAGATTATGTGAAACCATGCAAATCTTGGGCCTCCATTGATGCACACCTTCTGGTTGAAGGAATATTTTAGTTATTTTGAAGCATTCTATCATTTAGTTTTCCAATTGTTGTGAAGGTTCTCAAAGATCTAGAAAAATCAAGTTTATCCTTTGCTTAATCTCCCACCAAAATTATTCAAAAACAATGAATCCTACCTGAACTACCCCTATTTTCCCTGTATGTCCACAAATGAATAAATTCTACTACCAAAATATGCAGAAGCAATCAGATTCCATAATGTCTTTAGTAACCTTAACCTTATTTAGAAAATATCACCATTCTTTAGAAGTGACAACTCATGAGAGTTAAATTGTGGTGCATTGATCATATTTTCTCAAGGTTTCCTTTCAAATTTGTGCAAAGAAGGATATCTTCATTCTCCTTCACCAATAGAGGTTACAAAATGGGTCCTCTCACCCTGGTCAAAAGGCATGACCTAAAGTAGTGAGGATAGATCAAATCCTTTTATATGGTGCTATCCATTTCTCCAACATCTCGAGTGACAAAGAGCCAGCTGAATCACCTCCCTCTATAAAATGACATACATGATGATTTATCTATCTCTAAGCATCTTGTTAAATATTTGATGCCACTTAGCTTGCAAGGGAGGATTAATTTGGATATGAACACCTAAGTGGCGCCATTTTTTTGGATTTATTAACATTTCTGGGGATTATTTGATCTCTCGGATTGATTTGTGTGACAAAAACACCTAAGTGGCACCGCTTTCCAGGATTTATTAGCATTTCTAGGGATTATTTGAGCTGTAGGACCTATTTGTGTGGAAACAACACCTAAGTGGTGCCTTTGTTGAGGATTATTTGAGCTTTGGGACCTATTTTTGCAGTAAGATAATAACACCTAAGTGGCACCATTGCCAGGATTTATTAGCGTTCTCGGGGGATTATTTGAGCTGGGGGACTGTTTTTGTGTGAAAACACACCTAAGTGTGGCACCATTTCCGGGGACCTTCAAAGGCATTCTTATACTTGGCCTTTGTAAATTATTCTTACAAATTTTAAAGTGCAAATACATTGTTGAAATGTCATCCTATGTCCAGATTTGTAAGAATCAAGCAAAGTTACAAGTTCTATGTAATATTTCTAGTTTCTATTGGTTTTTGCACTAAGTTTACATCATCAATGTTAAATACGGGTAAAGGAAGGTCATATATGTGAAGCTTTACATGAATTTAGTGTTGAAAAACATTTGACAGATCAATTTTAGTGCATTTTCACAACTAAGGTGAAAATCCTTAGTGGCGACTCCATGTTGAATTAATTTTTGATAAATGCCAATGTCTTAACCTCTATCAATTGAAATTTATCACTAATCTTTACAAAGCTGGAAGGAATAAGATATTTCTTCATTAAATACCCTACTAGAAGGTTTTTTCCAGAATTAGGAAAGACAAATTCTAAGGAAGAAGAATCTAGAAAGTTATTGGAGATCAGAAATCAAGAAAAGAGTTATCAATTATGGAAATTGATCAACCTATCATTGAAGATTGCCATACTTCCTCAAGTGCTTCTAAATCAGGTAGTCTTTTTATAGATCTGAATTCTCCAACTGAGAGGGTCCTTCATTTGTATTTGAAAATTTTGTGTCTCATTTTGTCCTTGTGTTTCCAAAGCTGATAGGATCTTCCAAGAAACAAATTTTTTAGAGAACATTCATTCTAATAAATGTATTATTGTGCCCCAAAACCCCTCACTCATCATTTTGTTTCTCCTGTAAGATCACCTCCCCAAAACAATATGGCCCAGCCCCCACCTAGACCTCCATTTGTTGTGAACACTTTTGGTCCTATAGATTTTAGAGGTATGGCTGGATATCCAAATGTTGCTCCCAAGATGTTAGAAATAGATTGCCTAAATTTCAAGGAAATAATGCTATTATTGGTGATCAACACTTAAAAGATTTTTGTCAATATGATGGAAGACTTTGAGATTGAATTTGAGGATGTGTACATAAAATTTTTATTCATACTCTAGAGGAGGATGCACGTGACTGGTATAAATATTTTCCGATAACTCCATTGATTCATGGACAAAAATGAAGAATGCTTTTAGATTGCAGTATGGAGATAAAATAGACCCTAGGTTTCTTTTATCATAATTTGAAAATATAAAAAAGAATCCTAATGAGTCTATTCATGACTTCAATACAAGGTTCAATAAGACCCTGAATAGGCTACCTGTGATCCTGAGGCCAAGTGATGTTTCCTGTTTGATAAAATAATCTGATGCTTTTGATAAGAAGGATTCCTATTATTTGAGGGATAAGAACCCATCAACATTAAGGCAGGCCTTCACCATGGCTTTGCAAATTGAAAACAATATCAAAGAAGTTGGTAAGCCTCCTAAGAGGGAAGTATCAATCGATCAATCCAGAGACCTTAGCCAAGAAAAGTTGTGGATCTCGAGGAGGTTGTAAAAACTTTTTCCTAAGCTATAAAGGAAATATCCTATAAACTAGCCAGAGTAGAGAAGGGGATTGGAAAAATTTCCCAAGGTCAACACAAGCCACAAGGTCAAGAAATATTTGCAAATCATCCTAGGGGTGATCAGAGATATGATGATAGAGGAAAAGGACCCATGGGGTTAGGAAATAGACAGCCCCAAGCCCATGAAAATAAAATCGTGCCTAATCCCTTGACTGCCAAAGTTACTGCTGTGGAAGAAGAAATGAAATTGAGTGGTGTGATAGATGTTTCTTGCCACATGCCCCATGTGATGAAGACAAAGAAGTTGAGGAAGATGATGATGAAACTGATGATGATGTGTGCATGATGGGGTTCTCTACAAGCTCATGACAAGGAGCAACTTCACTGAATTAATCAGTGCCATAACTGCTAGTAGATTTCTGGGATTGCATTCACTGTATTACCCCTTCCTCCCTCTCATACTTTTGAAATAGATATGGTACAATATTTTGAATTTCCTAATAATGATTTTGAATACTTAAGGGAATTAATGATTAAAAATTATGATGGAGGAATCCCTTCTGAGGAGGATAGGCAGTTGTTAATGAATGTTGTAGTTTCCCAAGAAAATAATATAACACTAGGAGTAAAGTTGTCAAAGGGGCAGGGCCTCAGGCCAAACCAAAACTCCAGTTCTCACCAATATCTCAAAAGAAACTCCTAAGAAAGATACATCTAGCAAAAGGCCTTGTTTTCCCAAACAAAATAGGTATCCCTGCCCATGCTTAGACCGTGAAAAATCCTTTGTTATCAGATGAGTTTTTCAGTCTTCCTCCAAATTCTACCTTTCCCAAATACATTCCTTATGACATTGCCTAAGTCTTGAGTCAGATCAAGATTTCTGTTCCAATTGTTGAGCTGCTTAGGATTCCTGAGCACAAGAAAAGGGCCTTGAGTATTTGATCGAAAGAAGAAAATATTACCCAAGGCAAAAATGTAAACAATGTTGAGAATCCTCCTACCATTGTTGAAAACCCCAAAGTACTAGAAGAACTAGGTGAGCCACCTGAATTATATTTGGGAACATCCTTGGTTGAGTCCCACCAATGTAGATCCATTTTTCACTACTCGATTATTAGGACAGGTTGTTACACAAATGCATGTTTGATTCTGAGCATCATGCAATGTTATGCCTCTTGAGGTCATGAATGAATTATATATCAAAGTGACAACAACTTATGGGAAGTGCACTGCCATGGATTCTAGAGAGGTTCCAATGGTTGGATGTGTCAAGGGTTTGATAGTGCAACTTGCATCCTACCCAGGCAAGAACTTAAAACTAGATGTTGTTATTGTTGATTTCCCTGCCAAATGGGGAATATTGTTATCAAGAAAATGGGCTGCTAGTGTGGGTGGGAGTGTGAAAATGGATATGTCTTTTGCCACTATACCTATTAAGGGAAGCCTTGTAAAGTTGTATGGTGAAAAGAAGATGCTACATCTCATTGAGGATCCCAATAATGCTTCCTATGAAGTGTTATACACGACATTGATGCTGATAAATTTGTTGGATTTGTTGATGGTAAAGAGCACAAAATTGATCAATGCAAGTCTCTTAAACAAGTAGGTTCTCCTTGGAATTTTTTGTTTGATGGGGCTTGCTCTAAATTTGGAAATGGTGTTGGTATTGTTCTGATATCTCCAGGCAAAGAAGAGTTTGTTTTCTCTTTTAAACTCAACTTTGAGTGCACTAACAATATTGTTGAGTATGAAGCACTATTATTGGGTCTAAGGATTGCATGGAAATATGGTATTAGAGACATCATTGTTAAAGGAGATTCAGAGCTAATTGTCAAGCAGGTTAGAAAACTGTATGCAACAAAAAATCAGAGAATGAAGCAATATAAGCATGCAGTCTGGGATTTCATTGAAATGTTTGACTCCTTCAACATAATACATCATGATAGGAAGTACAATACTCTAGCAGACAAAATTGGCCATATTGGGGTCCAGATTTGAAAATTGTACTGTATCCCCTATTGTGAGTATAATATTGAGGTATTGACTAGGCCATCTATTCCTAACAATGTTAAACACTGGCAAGTGTTTGAAGATGAAATGCCTAGGTGTAAAGGTTTTTTTTTGCAGAACCAAGGAGAATTTTTCGATCAACGTATAGATTGGGAGCCAATGGTTTGTGTGGCTGATGGAAAGGAGACTTTATTTGGCAAAGAAATCATTCAGTTGAAGACTAATACTATTCCCAGAGGTTTGGTAGCACTTGAATCAAAATTTGATAATGTTGATTGCATTATCAACAGAAACATGTCAACCTCGAGGGATGTTGAAGAGCATGACCTGGGCACGAAGGATAAACCACGTAATATCTGGCTAGGTAGTAATCTAAGCAAGGAAGAAAAGTCAGTCATATGTCCAATTGTTGAAGAAATACGAGGACTTCTTAGCATGGGGTTATTCTAGACTGAAAGCATACAAAGAGGATCGTTTCTAGTATGAAATTCCCTTAGAAGCTTCTGCCAAGATGTTTAGGTAGAAAAATTAGCCAATCAATCCACTCCTTTCCCTAAAGATGCAAGAAGAATTGAAAAAATTAAGGGATGGAGGAATCATACAGCCCACAAGGTACTCATCATGGGTTGCAAACTTGGTACCTATCAAAAAGAAGAACAGAGATATAAGGTTGTGTGTGGACTTTAGAAACTTTAATAGAGCATCAATGAAGGATAACTACCCTGCCAAATATGGACAATATGTTACAATTGGTTACTAGTTCGGAATTATTATCCACCTTGGATGGTTTTTCTAGGATATAACCAGGTAGTTGTGAAGGAATCAAAGTGAATCAAGACTACCTTTACCACTCCTTGGGAACATATGTATATGTTAGAATTCCTTTTGGTCTAATGAATGCTGGAGCCACTTTCCAAAGAGAAATGGATGTAGCTTTCTCTAGCTATATTAATGATTTCATTGTTGTATATCAAGATGATGTGACTGTTTTCTCTAGAAAAAGAGTGACCACCTACAACACTTAGAAAAAATGTTGTTAAGATGCAGGGAGTATGGTATTTCACTAAATCCCAAGAAGTGCCATTTTGGAGTTCAGAAAGCAAAGCTTCTTGGACACATTGTGTCAAAGGAAGGGGTCATGATTGATCTTGAAAGGGTAGAATCCATCAACAAAGTCCCTATTCCAAGAACTAAGAAGGGAATTCAATCCTTTTTGGGAAGATTAATTTTATTAGGAGATTTATCTCCAACTTTGTTGAACTAACTATCCCAATCACTAACATGCTGAAGAAAGATCAAAGTATCAAATGGGAAGAAGCAGCTATTCAATCTTTTGTTGGGATCAAAGAAGCATTAAAGAATTCCCCTATTTTAGCAGCTCCAAATTATAAGAAGGCTTTCCAAATATTTTCTTTTTCTTTAGAAAGTACTATTACATCTGTGTTGTTGCAGAAGGATGATGAGGGAGCTAAAAGACCAATTTCCTTTTTCAGTAAGGCATTACAAGGAGCTGAGCTAAAGTATACTATCATGGAGAAGCAGGCATTTTATTTGGTAAAAGCAACAAAGGTCTTTAGGCCATATATTATGAGTTCCAAAGTCATTTCTTATGTTCCCCACACCATGGTGAAAGATATCCTATCAGAAATGGAGGTTTCAAGAAAAATATGTCGATGGGTAAACAAATTGCAAGAGTATGATATGGATATCCAAACAAAAAAAATTGGTCGAGGTTTGGGCCTGGAAAAACTTATGGCAGAGAGCAATCTGCAGATAATTGAGGTAAATGAAGTTGAAGAAGAAAGGTTGAATGTCCTTGAAAAACTGATAAATTCTGAATGGTACAAGGACATCATTTTTTATCTCAAACATCTACAATTCCCTGAACATTTGAGAAAGAATAAAAAAGAGGCACTTAAGTTAGCTTCCCAAAAATATGTCATTACTGATTTTGGGTTAGCTTGGAAGAACCCTGAGGGAGTTCTCTTAAGATGCATTACTGAAGATGAAGCCCCTAAAATAATTTTTGATCTCCATGGAGGATTTTTTGGGGGAATTTTGTTAGAAGAGTCACAACTCATAAAATCTTAAGGGTTGGTTATTGGTGGCCAACTCTTTTCAAAGATACAACTCTGATTGGTAAGAAAATGTGAAAGTTTCCAACGCTTTTCTAGAAGACTGAAAGCTTCAGGCTCCCTTCCTTTGCAGCTTGTATCAATTGAAGCCCCATTTAGGAAATGGGGAATGGACTTCATTGGTGAGATTTCAGATCCTTCAAGTGTTGGCCATAAGTGGATTTTAGTAGCCACTGATTACTTCACCAAGTGGGTGGAGGCAATCCCCACCAAGAAAGCAACTCACCAAATTGTCATGGATTTCATTCTGAATCATATCATTTGCAGGTTTGGAGTGCCTACTAAGATAGTTGCTGATAATGCCATGAGCTTCTGGGCTAAACCTTTGGTGG
This sequence comes from Taxus wallichiana var. yunnanensis, assembly GCA_018340775.1. Classification (NCBI taxonomy): domain Eukaryota; kingdom Viridiplantae; phylum Streptophyta; class Pinopsida; order Cupressales; family Taxaceae; genus Taxus; species Taxus wallichiana. Next base: position 772,535,140 of record CM031238.1, on the reverse strand, counting down.
CCATGTGCCATGAATATGGGATCAATTTGACATATGCTTCCAATTATAATCCCCAAGGAAATGGAAAAGAAGAGTCCAACAATAAAAATCTATTGAAAATAATTAGAATAACTTTGGAGTTAAACAAAAGGAAGTGGGGTGAGCAGTTGAAGTTTTCTATTTGGGTTGATCGAATCACTGTTAAACAAGCTACTGGAAAAATCCCATTTGAGTTGGTGTATTGAACTCAAGCTCTGTTGCCCCTACATATACAATTGTCTTCATTTCAATCTCTTCAACAACTAAAATATTAAGAGGTTAGTCCCTATGATGCTCACATCAATCAGATTGTTGAGTTAGATGAAGAAAGAAGGGCATCCCATCAGAGGCATGCAAAATTCAGAGAGAAATTGAATAAGTTGTTTGGTAATAAGGTGACTCCAAGAGATTTCAGTGTGGGAGATCTTGTGTTATTGTGGGATAACAGTACACGGGGGATAAGGGAAAACATGGAAATTTTGATGCATTGTGGATGGGCCCTTATTCAATTGACATTCGAATTGGTGAACATACCTTATTCTTAAAAGACCTAGATGGGGAGTTGCTTGAATTGCCTATTAATGGCAAACATTTGAAACATTTCCTTGATTGATTTCTCATAATTGAGGTATGCACCATTATACAATGTATAGTATTTTTGTTTCTTTCTACTTTCATGTTTTTCTATTTTGTTTTTTTCCTAGTCTTTGGCCACCATTTTTATTGGTTTCTCAATTTGTTCTTGGAGGGCTAGCTCGTGAATCCATTGCCCAATGGTTTATTTTTGGAATTTGGTCTGCTATTTGTTCTTATGGCACTCGCTAGGAGTGCCCATCCCTGAGTTGGAGCCGATGTTGGTGCTCAATTTGATCTCACCTCATTTTCTCTAAAAAAATTCTTCAATCTGCTGGCTCTATTGTATTTTCTATGTCCCTGAATAGATGCGTGAAAATTTTTCTTCATTTGTATGTTGTTGAAAGATCCTTCTCCATGGTTGTGGATTACATTTGGGCCTTATATCATTTCCAAATTATTTTTCTTAAAGAAACATTCAATTCACAAAGACACAAATGGTGATTTCCCTACATTTTACTGCTTGACAGGTATGTTTTCCCTATATCTCAATATTAGTGGAAACGTGGTCCTTTCTGATTAGATGTGCCTTGGGCAGGGAATTTTAAAAACTCTAAGGACCACTTCGACTCAAGTCTTGTCAACGTGGAGGGCCTGTGCTCATCTAAAAATACACCTCTTAGTTTGAACTTTGCAGTTATACCAAGGAAACATGTGGTGAGCCCACACTTCTTTAGAGTCTCTGATTTTTGGAACCATCTCAAATTTGTGCCAAGGAGACACGTGGAGGTTTTCACTAGCCCTCCCTAGACTTAGACATTTTTTCATGTGGTCGGTGTAGCTTTTTGGACCATGGACATGTGGAGGGCCGATGCTCATTTGAGGATCTGCCTTTGATTCCTACCTTAGCGTTTGCACTAGGGATACATGTGGAGGATTCCGATAGCTCCTCTCTATACTTAAAATTTTCAAGCAAATTTCTAAGGCACCGGGACACGTGGAGGGCCCGTGCATGTTTTAGGTCCCGCCCTAAATTTTACTTTTGAAGAAGCATCAGGAGGACACATGGAGGTTTCATTGGGTTTTCCCATACTTATACTTTTCAACTGGTGTTGAAAATTTCTTTGACCCTAGGCACATGGTACCTTCCTTTGGTCTTTTAACGTTTTCAACAACTCTATTGGAATAGGACATGTGGTGAGACCGCACTTATTTGGGGTCTGCTTTTGGGCACAATTGGTGCCCATTTTGATCCTCTGTTATTTTCCCATCTTTCCCCTTTATTCTACGCACTTAAAAATGTTTTTCTTTGATTTTGGTGACCTACAAATTTCTTCCTCTAGATTGAATTCCTTGAAGTGCTCACAACTTATTATTTTTCCCCAATTTGAAAGAAAAATACATGTAGGCTCTGTTTTATGCCCTAAATTTCCAAATCCACGGGCCTCTGTCATTTTTTCCATCTTTTCCTAGCCTTTGGAGCTCGTGGTTGCTCGTTTTGTACTTATTTTCCCTCAAAAATCCTTTGCCATGGTTGAAAATTGCTTTAAAACACCTTCCATTTGCCTTTTGATCAAAAAATTCCTCACCCACAAAGAAAAAATCAAATTTTTGCATCTCTCTTTATAAAATCTATGTTTTTGACGGTTGTATGGGTGTCATTTGCTCATTAAAATTAATCCCAAGCCTCTCCTCCTACATGGCCATTTTTCGTTGGTCAAGAATCAACATGTTTCTTTGAATACTTAGTGTTTTTCGGGTTTTGGCGAAAAATCCAAATTTCCCTATGCAACTCGATAGAGGGACACATGTCATGTTCTTATTCACAGTGGGATGGAAAGCTGATAGGGGCCTTAGAAGATTTTTGCCTTTTTAGTGAAAAGGGAAAAATTTGAGGAAAGGGCCGTGGGTCCATAGTGGAGCGAAGGGAGACATGTGGTAGGCAGGGAGAAAGGCGGAGTAGTTTGGAAAATCTCGCCCTTTGGTGAAAAGGTCTTATAAATTAAAATAGGCCCGCAGGTCGACCAGGCCAATTAGGGGTGGACATGTGGCAGGACAAGGTAAGACAGGAGTGTGGACCGACGAAGGAGTTAGGCATTTTTTGCCTTTTTTGGCGAAAGGGATGAAAGTTACGAAAGGAGCCGCGGGTCCGCCAAGTATAGTGGGGAGACACATGGCAGAGTACAAAGGAGGGTGCGGTCGCTAGGGTAGAAGTGAAATTGTTCCCTTTTTACAAAAGGAGTTAGAGTGAAAATTAGGAGCGCTGGCCCGCAAATGAACCACAGTAGAAACGTGGTGGGCAGAGCGTGTTGGCAGGTTGCCAGAGGAAAAAGGGAAATTTTTCCCTTTTGGTAAAAAGACTTAGAATGAGAATTTGAGGCATGGCTCCATGACAAATAAAAAGGTGACATGTGGCAGGAAGAAATCGGAGGCGCGGGCCCGCAGAGGCAAAGTGAAAAATTTTCCCTTGGCAAAAAAGGGTTTAAAACGTGAAATAAGCCCGTGGATCCTTAGTGATAGAGAAGTGGACACGTGTCAAGGACAGAGGCAAAGGTGCGGGCCCGTGGGGAAAAAAGTGAAAATTTTCTAAATTCCAAAAAAGGGTGAAAATGTGCAGAATTGAACCACAACTTCAATGGGACCCACCATATGCCACATGTCAACACCAAATTTCAAGGGTGGAGGGGCGAAGAAAAAAGGTCAAAATTTTACATTTTTCCAAAAATGTTAAAAAGTCAAAAAGTGATCCCAAAACCATTCCCAATCGTATTTTGACATGTGGAGGGCCTAGATTGAAGGGAAAAGGGGAAATCAATGGTAACTGTACATTTTTCATTTTGGCCGCCATTTTTGCTCCAGGAAGCTTGGAAATGTGAATTTTGCATCAATTTTGATTGAATTTTTCCCAAATTTGTGTCGTTTGTGCTTGCAAAGACCAATGCAAGTGGTTTTAGTGATCAATTTGTAGATTTGAGGTTTTTATCAAGTGATTTTGTCCCAGTCTATCTAAAACATGAAATACCAAATCAAGAAGTTACAAAATCAAATTTTGGAGGGATAAGGATGAAATGATGAAATGAAAGAGGTCTGCATGCTTTGAGAATGAAAAATGTGCCTCCAAAATGGATACGATGAAGGGTTTGTAATGATTTGCCTTTTTGGAAACACCGCAGAATTTTGTTGTAAATTTTTAAAATGTCCCTATCAGTGAATCATGTTGGAATTTTTTAACAAACTTGATGCTCGGCATATTCCTTTCTTTGGAAAGAAGGATCAAAAGTAATAAAATGTTCTATAATGCATGTTTTTGACATGTAAAGGTTGGAGAAACTTAGAATTTCACGTGAAAATCTGGGAAAAATCTCATTCTCTGAGAAACCGCCTGAGAACCATTTCTAATTCCTTTCTGCATCAGATTTGTTTCATGTTGAGTTGGTTTCAGTTGTAAAGCCATCAACAAGCTCTAAGATTTTTTTATAACATTCCCCTGCTGATAAATTTGGTCATTCTGGATTATTTTGTGTTGTCTCTTGGAAAAATTTGCATGCACTTATGTTTCAGAATGTTTTCAATTTGTGTTTCTTGCTCCTGTTGTAGTCTTGTGTTTAAAATCTCTCTTGATCATACATGGTCTCATTTCTTGTTGATAGTTCAGTGGAATTTGGAATCTACCATTCAGAATATCTTTCATCTGATAAAGAGATAAATAGATTTAAAATCACTTTACCTTCCTTGAATTTAGATATTTTTGTAAACCTTTGGGTGCACCTTAGGTCATGATAAAATAGAGGTTTCTGGATGCTTTGTTGGTTCATCTACTTCAATATTTTGTGGCAGGTTGTCAAATATTGTGTGGAAGAGTGTAGATCTGGGCTTCCATTTATTGCACATATCCTAGTTGAAGGAGTACCTTAACCCATTCAAAGCATTCTTTGTTTAGGTCTTACAAATTTCTTGCAAAGGTCCTCAAATAATTTGGCAAATTCTGGTTAGTCTTGTCTAAAAATATCCCACCAAAATTCATTCAAACAAACTAATTTTACCCCATACTACCCTACATTACATTGTGTGTCAACAAAAGAATCTAATCCATCTACAAAAATGCATAAAGAAAATCGGGAACATCATGTCTTGATAACCCTTGCCTTGCATTGAAAATATCTCCATAATCTAGGAGAGAAAACTTGTGAAAGTCAGATTTGGAGTGTTGATCATATTTTCCCAAGACCCTTTCTATACTATTTGTATAAATTGAGGGATATCTTCATCTCCTTCACCATTTGGGGGTTACAAAATAGTCCTCTTATCTTGGTTGAAAGGCACAACCTAAAACAGCTAGGACAAGGTCAAGTCCTATTTCGGTGTTATCCATCTCTCCAAAAATCTGAGTGTCAGTTAGATCATATCCCTAGCTACTAAACGACACACATGATGATCTATCTGACTTCAAGCTTCATGCCATATCTCTAATGCAACTCAAACTGAAAAGGAGAAAAAATTTGGGTACCAACACTTTCTTCATTTTAGTCTGAGAAGTATAAGAGATATGACATGAATCTTGAAGTTAGATAGATCATGATGTGTGTCCTTTTGTAGCCAGGGATGTGATCTAACTGGAACTCAGATTTGTCGAGAGATGGATAGCACCCAAATAGGACTTGATCTTGTCTCTAGCTGTTTTAGGTTGTGCCTTTCAACCAAGGTAAGAGGACCTATTTTGTAACCCCCAAATGGTGAAGGAGATGAAGATATCCCTCAATTTGTGCAAAAATTATGGAAAGGGTCTTCGGAAAATATGATCAACACTCCAAATCTAACTTTCACAAGTTGTCACTCCCAGATTATGGAGATATTTTCAATGCAAGGCAAGGGTTACTGAAGACATTGTATGTTCCTAATTTTCTTTATGCATTTTTGTAGATGGATTAGATTCTTTTGTTGACACACAATGCAATGCAGGGTAGTATGGGGTAGGATTAGTTTGTTTGAATGAATTTTTGGTGGGAGATTTTAGACAAGACTAACCAGAATTTGCCAAATTCTTTGAGGACCTTTGCAAGAAATTTGTAAGACCTAAACAACAGAATGCTTCAAATGGGTTAAGGTACTCCTTCAACCAGATATGTGCAATAAATGGAAGCCCAAATCTACACTCTTCCACACAATCTTTGACAACCTGCCACAAAAGCTTGAAGTAGATGAACCAACAAAGCATCCAAAAACCTCTATTTTATCATGACCTAAGGTGCACCCAAAGGTTTACAAAAATATCTAAATTCAAGGAAGGTAAAGTGATTTTAAATCTATTTATCTCTTTATCAGATGAAAGATATTCTGAATGGTAGATTGTAAATTCCATTAAACTATCAACAAGAAATGAGACCATGTATGATCAAGAGAGATTTTAAACACGAGACTACAACAGAGTAAGAAACACAAATGAAAACATTCTCAAACATAAGTGCATGTAAATTTTGCCAAGAGACAACATAAAATAATCTAGAATTACCAAATTTGTCAACAGGGAATGTTATAAAAACAATCTCGAGCTTGTTGATGGATTTACAACTGAAACCAACTCAACATGATACAAATCTTATGCAGAAAAGAAGTAGAAATAGTTCTCAGTGGTTTCTCGAGAGAATGGGATATTTCCCAAATTTTCACATGAAATTCTAAGTTTCTCCGACCTTTACATGTAAAAACATGCATTATAGAACATTCTATTACATTTAATCCTTATTTCCCAAGAAAAGAATATGCCCAAAGATCAAGTTTGTTAAAAAATTCCAACATGATTTGTAGATAGGGACATTTAACAAATTTGCAACAAAATTCGCCAGTGTTTTCAAAAATTCAAATCATTACAAACCCTTCATCATTATCCATTTTGGAGGAACATTTTTCAATCTCAAACCATCCAAACCCCTTTCATTTCATCATTTCATCCTTATCCCTCCATAATTTGATTCTACAACTTCTTGATTTGATATTTCACATTTTGGACGGGGTGGGACGAAAAATACTTCAAAAACACCTCAAATCTTCAAATTGATCACTAAAGCCACTTGCATTGGTCTTTACAGTATTAAACGACATGAATTTTCCAAAAATTCAATCAAAATTGATGGAAAATTCACATTTCCAAGCTTCTCGAGAAAAAATGGCAACCAAAATGAAAGATGTATAATTACCATTTATTTCCCCTTTTTCCTTCAATCTGCCCCTCCACGTGTCAAAATACGATTGGGAATGGATTTGGGATCACTTTTTGACTTTTTAACATTTTTGGAAAAATGTAAAATTTTGACTTTTTTCTCCACCCCTCTGCCCTTGAAATTTGGTGCTGACACATGGCATATGGTGGGTCCTATTAAAGTTGTGGTTCAATTTTGAACATTTTCACCCTTTTTTGAAGTTGAAATTTTTCACTTTTTTCCCTGAAGGCCCACACCTCCACCTCTATCCTTGACATGTGTCCACTTCTCTATCACTCGGATCCGCCATGGCTTATTTTACGTCTTAACCCTTTTTTTCACCAAGGGAAAAATTTCACTTTGCCTCTGCGGGCTCGCACCTCCAATTTCTTCCCTGCCACATGCCACCTTCTGATTTGTCATGGATCCACGCCTCAAATTCTCATTCTAGATCCTTTTACCAAAAGGGAAAAATTTCCTTTTTCCTCTGGCGACCCACCGACCCACTCTGCCCGCCACATGTTTCCTGTGGTTTAGAATTATCGCTAGCGCTCCTAATTTTCACTCTAACTCCTTTTGTAAAAAGGTAACAATTTCACTTCTACCCTTGGTGGCCTGCACCCACCTCTGCGCCTACCACGTGTCTCCCCACTATACTTGGCGGACCCAGAGCCCCTTTCGCAATTTTCATCCCTTTCACCTAAAAAGGAAAAAAAAGACTAAGTCCTTCGCTGGTTTGCACTCCCCTCTGACCCCGCCCTACCACATGTCCACCCCTAGTTGACCTTGAGGACTGCGGGCCTATTTTGATTTATAAGACCTTTTCACCAAAGGGCGAGATTTTCCAAACTGCTCCACCTTTCTCCCTGCCTACCACGTGTCTCCCTTTGCTCCACTGCGGACCCGCAGCCCTTTCCTCAACCTTTTTCCCTTTTCACCAAAAAGGCAAAAATCTTCTAAGTCCCTTGCCAGCCTTCCATCCCGCCTTTGAATAAGAACATGACATGTGTCCCTCCTATGGAGTTGCGGGGGAAATTTGGATTTTTTGCCAAAACCCAAAAAAACTAAGTCTTCAAAGAAACCCGTCGATTCTTGACCAATGAAAAATGGCCACGTAGGAGGAGAGGCTTGGGATTAATTTTGACGGGCAAATGACACCCGTATAACCGTCAAAAAACACAAAATTTACCAGAGATGCCCGAATTTGATTTTTTCTTCATGGGTGAGGAATTTTTCGATCAAAAGGAAAATGGAAGGTGTTTTAAAGCAATTTTCGACCATGGCAAAGAATTTTTGAGGGAAAATAAGTACAAAATGAGCAACCACAAGCTCTAAAGGGTGGGAAAAGATGGAAAAAACGACAGAGGCCCGTGGATTTGGAAATTTAGGGCATAAAATAGAGCATACATGTATATTTCTTTCAAATTGGGGCAAAATAATAAGTTGTGAGCACTTCAAGGCATTCAATCTAGAGGGAGAAAGTTGCAGATCACCAAATTTGAAGAAAAACATTTTTTGAGCACGTAGAACAAAGGGGAAAGATGGGAAAATAATATAGGATCAAAATGGGCACCAACAAACACCATATCAAAAGTGCACCATTGAGACACGTGGAGGATTCTGCTAGATCCTATTATACTTGATACTTTTTAAAAGGCCAAAAGGTAGTTTTCTGGGCCCAGGGCACATGGAAGGCCCGTGCTTTTTGGAAACTTTCCTCTGTACTTCACCTTTGCACTTGCGCCAAAGAAACACGTCGACGGCTCTAATCTAAAGTTTTGAAATGGAATAATCAACGGTTGTTGTGCATTACATGTGAGTTTGCTACCATTTTTCTCCAAGACTCCCGAGATGTGGATACACATTCTTTTTCATCATTTTTTGATGAAATTCCTTGTCATTTTTGTCTGTAAATTGTAATTGAATGGATTTAAAGCTTAATTTATGAGTCCAAGGAATGAAAAGGTTGATATCTTGAAGTTGGAATTTCTCGGGCACTTGCAAAAACATGAATTACTAGAGAAGCTGGATGTAGAACAAGAGTTGCAAAGGAAAGAATGGGAAAAGGATGAAATGTTAGAAGTTGCAAGTGTAGAGGATGAAAAAGGAGTATTCATGAGGGTGAAAAGGATTTCCTGTCAGATCCAATTATATAGAGCCACCGAAAAATGATTAAAACGGGATTTCTTACATGACAGAATAAAAGAATGATTAGAAGGACTATCAAAAATTTGTGGCATGGCATCCCAGTCATTATTCAAGGGTCTAAGAAACGTGATTAGTTCATGATTTGTCCACTTGGTGGTGTGGGTGCAAATTTGTTAAATGTAACTTTCTGAGACAAATTGGTAACAATCAAAGGATTCCTTGAATATTCTTCTTTTTGGGGGAAAATTTGGGATGAGTGAGTGAGTGAATTGTATAAATGCAATGAGGATACTCTTGTAAAAGGTTGGGGGTTGAATTATTAAGAGAAAATTTGAGAAATCCCATCTTCTTGAGATACTATCTCGAGAAACCATTAATCTCTTATGTTTTAGATTTCAATCACGTCAAGTTGGTTTTGAGTATACAACCATTGACAATCTTTGAGACTATTCAAAGAAACTTTCCCCTACTGACGAATCTAATCAACTTCGAATTAATTTGTGTTAATCTTGGGAAAATTTGTGTCTGCTTTATTTTTAGAGTGTCTGCAAGTAGTTTTTTCTATTCCTATTGCAATATTATGTTAAAATCCCTCTGAATCACATAGGTTCTTGTCCCTCTAATAGTTTAGTGGCATTTATAATTTCATTACGAGAAGAGCCTTCATCCTATAACGATATAAACAATTTAAAATCACTTCACTATCATTTTGTTGATAAAGATTATCCGTAAGCCTCTCGAGTGTATCTTAGGCGTGAGGAACCAGAGGTCTTTAATGTTAAATTTAGTCTTTAACTCGAGATTTCATGTTAAATTATTGGAGATTGTCCATTGATGCACACCTTCTCGGTTGAAGGAATATTTTAGCTATTCTCAAGCATTCTATCATTTAGTTTTCCAATTTTTGTGAGGGTTCTCAAATATCCTGCAAAATCAAGTATATCTTTCTTAATCTACCACCAAAATTATTCAAAAAAATGAATCCTACCTAAAATACCCCCTGTTTTCCCCGTATGTCCACAAATGAATAAATCATAATACCAAAATACACAGAGGAAATTAGGATTCCATAATGTCTTTATTAACCTTAGCCCTATTTAGAAAATATCACCATTCTTTAGAAGTGACAACTCGTGAGAGTTAAATTGTGGTGCATTGATCATATTTTCTCAAGGCTTCCTTTTAGATTTGTGAAAAGAAGGATATCTTCATTCTCCTTCACCAAAAAAGGTTAAAAAATAGGTCCTCTCACCTGGTCGAAAGGCATGACCTAAAGTAGTGAGGATATATCAAATCCTTTTATATGGTGCTATACATTTCTCCAACATCCGAGTGACAAAGATCCAACCGAGTCACCTCCTCAACTCAAAAAATGACATACATGATGATTTATCTGTCTCTAGGATTCTTGTTAAATCTTTTATGTTGCTCAAGTTGCAAGGTAGAATCACTCGGATACCAAAAATGATTAATTACCAAATTAGAGAAAGAGAACCCTATAAATATAAAGTTATGAGACCATAATGAGGGTCCTAGTGTTACTTGAATACTATCACTCCATTTAGATTTTGATCCATTGCATCCCTTACATCGACATAGTTCCATGCATCAAGGCTAAAATATCTGCATCAACACACACTACATAGGGGAGGGATTCTATTCTATTCCATGTGCACATTTGATTACATTTCTTACATTTATATATTTATCATTATTTCACATAATGTCATTAGCCCACAAGAGCACCTAGGGCATGACATCAACACACACATAACAACTACATTTGGGTTTGAAATGTAGTACATCACTCAAAGTAGTACGCCCACTATTGTGGCAAATGAGGTCGATCTCACCCATTAATTTTGCATATTTATTTTTAGGGTTTTTGATACTTCAGTTTTCTTTTATAGTTATTCATAATCATATTATATTACTTGATACATTCAATGCAATCAGTGAATCTAGTACGATGGACAAAAATATTATTGGCTATCTTCCATCTCTCGATAGAATCAGATTCCAAGATTTTTTAGAGACTAGGGTGGCTATTTCTATATACCAAAGTGCCCCAAGGTGCCCCAAGCCCTCCTGGCACTCCACCACTCGAATCCACCAAATATTGTCTTCGTGGGAACCGTGTGCAGCCCTTCCCGCTTCTATAATTTCCTCTCAAACTGTGATACTCTTTGACGGTCACCTTTAATCCACTCGAGTCTTTTTCTAACCCTTCTCTTGCATATTAGGGTTTAATTTACACATTATTTTATCCTAATTTTAGTTAATTAGTTATGATACGATTGGGGGATTGTTAGCTTCTTCACTTATTTGCATAATAGCACTAGGTATAACAAACTTGTGAGATTCTCAAGGAGGGCATTTGTTATCGGCAGGGATGCCTTAGAAGAGGAATATATTTCCTTGAATAAGCCAGATCTAAGAAGACCATTTCGGTATCCTTTGGGGATAAATTCATAGCATATGAGGAGTTTTTCCAGCACTACGGATTGATTTGCATATTTTACAACATATGCTTGGGCCTTTCATCTTTGCACAATTGGATTACCAAACAATGGAGGCATTTTTAGAAGGTAGTGTCAATATTTTCCCCTCTTCCCGTGGTATTTTCAAAGGTGCGGTGTTTGACAATCCCTTTGATAAGGAGAAAATTTTAGGAAAAATATGGGAGTTCTAGTCTCATCTCTTGCTTCTGAAACCCTTGTTCCCCCGTTCAATACCTTAATTTAAAATTTTAATACCTGACCCATCTGGATTAGACTCCCTTACTTGGCTTTGCAATTTTGGGGTGAGGACAAATTTAGGGCCATTGTTAATCCTCTAGGAAACTTTCTTGACATTGATTTTAAAAATGAATTATTTGACCATATTACTTACACCTATATTCTAGTGAATATGGACATGACTTTGCTGATTTTCTAGCTATATTGGAGCTGAAAGTAAAATACAGAATCTAGACACAAATTATAGATTATGAGGGGTTTCCCTTTATATGCATAAAATTATTTTCTCTTGGCCTTTTGGCCTCCGATTACCATATTGTTAAAAACTAGTTGAGGGGCCGATTCTCTTGGTAGAAGGATTTTAATCCGCATCATTTAGTTGTTAAAGGATGTGAGGAGAATGAGCAGCCCGACATTCTTGTTGTGCATGAAGATCCATCGAAGCCTCTTGAAGAGAAAATTTGCAAGGAAAACCTTGTTTCCTCAAACTTGGGTAAGCATTTACATCACATTGACTAGAGGGTGGAGGTAGATTTTCCTCAACCTTCTAGTTCCTCAAAGATTAAGAATCCAAATAACAAAGAGATTGTTGAAGTTTTTCTATGAGTTTATCCAAACGAGAACGCGAGATCCTAACAATGGTGAAGGATGGATGGTAGTGAATAAAAAAAAGAAAGGAAAAACCACTTCTTAACCGTTTCATATGAACCTCCTGGTCTCATAAGAGGGAGAACTAGGAAAGAAAGGAATGTCTCTAGGGGTGGTCAAGTTTGTTTGACCTTTTTGGTGCCTTCTTTTTCTTTGGTGCGTTCTTATTTTTTTGTTGATCTTGGATTATTTTTTTGTCTTATGTATGGTCCGGTAGATTGATCCTTATTGTCTCGCTTGTGATCCTTGATGTTTATCTTTTGATGTATAGTGTTTTTATGATCCCTTAAAAATATGATTTTTACCTTATCTAAAACATATATATAATATATTTTTTGAAATAAATTTTTGATGGAGTGGCGAATGAAGGATAATTCATTGGAATGAAGGTATTTATTGAAAAAACTACATTTTAAGTCTAAATGGAGGTCTTCCATGTGCTCCACCGACCATTCACTCCGCCTCATGTAACCACGAACATGAAATATTGTTGAGTTGGTTTATTTCGCAAGCTTGAGCCCATGGAATGCCTTTTCCTTCCGATTCCCAGAACCCTACCACATGTCTAACTGATAGTCAATTCTAGGCGTTGCGTATCATTTTTCATATCTTTACGCTTAGGTTCCTAGAATGGGTGACACGCTGCCTCTCCTCATATGTTGAGGGTTATAAAAAAATTTTATAGGTAGCTAGTGGAGTCTATTATATTTGACGGGTCTTCTAAATTTTTAACAAATTCCCATCTACATGTGTGTGGGTGTGTGGGCACTCATGTGACTATGTATATATGTATGTATGCATATATGTATATATGTATATGTATATGTCCATGTGTGTGTGTGTGTGCGCACGTGCGCGCACGCACACACACACATACACACACACACACACACACATATGGAAAATTTAATTAAATTTCAAAAAAATCCTAAACATGTTAGTGAATGAGAACAAATGAACATCAAGGTTCTACTGATTTATTGGCGATCCAAGAATGTTTTAAAACACTAACCCATCTATCATGTGGTGATTCAATAAAAATTATATGTTAGGATGGGATATTTATTGGCTATTAATATAGGACAAATTATTGTTTGTGGAATTTTTGGATGAAACGTGGTCACTGCCATGGTCATAAAAATAACCAAATTCATATTCCAGAATTCCTTATTTTATCCAAACTACGAATATTAGCCACTAAATTTCTCCCTAAATCACATTATCAATAATCTCTTCTTCTATGATTTTAGTTTATTCTAGCACATCAATCCTTGAATAACATCATTTGACTTTATTGTCGCTAGCCTTGTGGCATCCTAATGCCCGATAAGAATGAAAAGTTCTATTACATGTGGTACACTAATACCTAGTTTTATTTTCATGAAACAAATATACATTAACATCTAATACCTTCTTTTTAGTCCTCTTCTTGATGAATTTTGGAAGTTGATTATCATAATTATTATTGGGAATCTTGAGGTCAGTTGAGAAACCATAAGTCTTATGCCCATCACAATAAAATTGTATCTTTTGGGTAGTGTTTACTCTACTGTAATCATTAGAAAGAATATTATCATATTCTCTTCATTAAAATCTGAACTTTTTCTCCATAATGGGACTCAATTGAGATTGCCTACTTGGGTTTTTGGATTTATTTCTCTTCATCCACCTATTAAAGCTTCTTGAACTTCCATTTGGGTTGTCCTTCAAAGTAGCAGTGTGCTCAATATCGGTGTCACTATCACTATATGTAGAATCACCTTCTTCTTGGGATTGGGTACCCATCATGAATTGTTATTCCTAATCTACAAACCACCATGGCCGCTTGGTATTCCTATGTATAGTATGTATTTGATGACCATCCAAAGCTTCTTATTATTGAGCCTCCTCTATTGACATAAAAGGATTCATCTTTTTCTCATTAGGATTTTCCATGGCCAATCGACTTTGGGATCTCATATGACTACTGACGGATCTTATAGCAAAAAAATATTACCATAAATATTGCACTCAAGGAAGCAAAATTATTGATTCGGGAATGGTGTAGATGAAACACTTGTTCTCCATCTTCTTGTTTCTTTGTCGCCTCCACATAAATAGACTTAAATACAATCTCGATAAGTTGAATTATATAAGCTTTAGCCTATGATATTTCATAATAAAATGCACTTAGTAGAAACTTTCCTTACTAAAACTTTGACTACAAAAGATTGTAAAAAGTTGATCTCCAAGTTTTCAACGTTGCAAAAATTTTACAACTAGAATCACTTCTTCAAATTCTATCTTAATATTTGTTTTAGCTATTTCAAATTTATTTTCCATGGAAAAAGAATCTCAATGATTTCCCCATTAATGTATACTACAAGATAAATTTTCTTTGTAATGATCTTTACACAAATTTTTTTAAATATGAAAATTTTCTTCATCCCTAACAAACACTTATTTGTAAAAATATAACAATGTTTGTAAATCTAGTTAGGAAAGTGTTTCTTCATCTCTACCACTTTCTACTACAAGAGCATACATAATTCCCAAATTTATTACAAGAGGCATCTTTACTTGAGGAACCAAAAATAGGCGTCAAATAACAAAAAGAGAAAAGTGAAGAATGGTCGCAAACCAAAAACAAATCCAATATATACACCACTCAAACACCAAGGCTAGGAAAGAACAAACAATGGAAAAGAAGATTCCAAGAAGCGGGTAAAACACATTTGGCCTTCCTCTAAAAAAAAAAAATCTAAACCCCTATTGAAAGAGCCTAGCCTAGAATGGAGGGTAATTTACAGAGAGAAGAGATAAAATCTCATTCAAGAATGATATATAAGATTCATGTGTGGTGGTACTAAGTTTCATTTTGAGGAAATTATTTTCTTATTTTGGAATATCATCCACTCTTCCTTGTTGAGATCATTATCAAAATCCAGCCCACATGGAATAATAACATCAATGGAGGAAATAGGCCTAAAATAGGAATTAGCAATGGTATTATTTTCCCCATCCAACCTCGGAGGGATGGTAGAGGATTGGCTCAGTAGTTGAGGATTAGCAGCATGAGGAGATTTCTCATCTGGAATAGGGGTAGATTCGACCCTTGAGGGACACGTTTGGAAGAATCAACAGGGGCTGATGGACCTTAACTTGTATAGTGTGAAGAAAGACAAACTTTCAACCAACCCATCTTAGCCCCACTTATAAGCTTGAATCACCCACGATTCTTGATCAAGTGACTAGTTTCATAACACCTATGATAGTGAAAATCCAATTTTTCATAGTTTGGTCTTTGTATCCTGGACCTTTTTCCAATACGTTGATTAATCTTTTCGGAAGATCAAGAGATACATCCAATTGCACTAAAATATGATCATAAGAGGTATGCATAAGCTTTTGAGTGGAAGCATCAACTTTGAGAAACTCCCCCAATATATTTCTAATATCTTCAAAGCAAGGATCATACAAAAGTTGCAATGGTAGACCTGAAATTCTGATCTAGATTAGCATCGAATAGAAAGAATCGGTTAAAGGGTGAAACAATGGATATCATAGTTTTTTCATGAGACCATGATCTCCCTAGAACCAAAACCATTCCTGAAAATCATCTCAATCTTCACCAGATTCAAAAAAAGCAATAAAATAAGCTTTAGAGCAAGGGTAGAGCTCAACCTTACTCTTAATGATAATGGGTCCGCAGTCCTTTGTGATCCATTTACAAAGTTGAGAAATCTTCTGCCAAAGATATTTTAAGCAGCAGATGAGACCAATGTTTCCATAGTCCTCTTCACGGCTCACCGCCTATTGGAGAAGGTATTTATTTAGCTTGAGGAGGGGGATTTCTCGAGCATGGTCAAGAGGTTTCCTCTCCATATTTCCGCTCCTTCCTTTAACAAGATCTATGATAGATACAGGGTCCGCTGCGGGTTTTGAGGTGAGGGATATGGTCGCCCCTTGCCACATTGTTCAATGTGCTCTCCCACACATGCGTTTTGAGACAAACCATGAAAGTCTTCATGTTCTCCTCCCTTAGGAAATAAAGCAGTATGACCAGTGCCAGTGGATCCCTAAACATGGCCTCTGTTGCAAGCTCTATCATCTCCCTTAATCAGGATAGGGTTAGGGCATGATGTCATGAGCTTCAGATCTTTGTTTTGTTTGGCACTATGTTTCCCCTTCCCAAATCCTATAGAGACAACTGAACCTTTTCCAAATTCGATGCATCAATTGATAGGTAGAGGGGTCCAGTTCAAAGCGTCAGGGTTTGCCAAAACACTAGGGTTATGCGTGACATGGCTAGGGCTCGACTTCAATGTATTGTTTACTGTATGAAATTAAATATTCAATGACCATATATCAGAATATGATTAAGGAATATAAATATCATATAGAGGTTATTATGTGACTGTAATTATTTTCGATACGTAAAAAGGAGGAAATAAAAATGAATAAATAATTTTGAACCACCATTGCAACCATTTATACACAAAACAAAAACATACATTATAAAAAGCTATACTATATCACTAAAAATTGATCTATAGTATCCTGTACATCCAATATTATAAGACAATTTAATAAATAAAATGAATTAAAGGAAGATATCTTTATGAAGTTCAAAAATATATATAATTAAATTATGTACGAAGAGATTACAATTTTATATGTATTCGAAATAATAGGTCCAAGTGGTAGTTTAACTAATCTGATTTATGAGATTTAGTACATATAATATTATAAGAGATTACAAAATAAAATAAATTAAATGAATATATCTAAGAAATACGATATGAAAAATGTATATACTTAAATGATGTATAAATATACTATATTATAATATGAATTGTAATTAATAGGTTGAGGTGATAGTTTAGATCAACGTGTATAAAGTAAAAAAATGTAATTTTAATATACAACTCGAACTCAATCTTTGTACACAATGTTTGTATTGAATTTATGAAAGGGAAGAATTAAAAAAAAAAGTTAAACCCTAAGAAATCCATTTCCCTTATATATTCTTCTCTATTTCAATGATAGATAATAATTAGATCTTAAAATGAAACCATGTACAATATGATACTTACTAAAGTTTATTTTAAAACAAATCATGACAAAATGTAAATATTTGAATATTATCATTCCATGTGTTTGTGACTAACAATTGTGTTTTCCCTAAGGAGCACGTACACTTAATGATAACATTTTCTACCATTATTTTCAAATTTCTTAAACATGACAAAATTTAGATAATATATATGATAATTTAACATTTTCCTAAAGTTAATCAAATAATATGTGGATAACATTTAACAAATTAGGATTGTCATATATAAATTTCACAATCATAGATATCTCCAAATCAATATGAATATATATTATAATCCCTTATGTGAAAATATGATAAATTATTTAAGATTTTAGCTCTTCATAAATACAACAAAGAACATCTTAAAATTATAAGACATTTTCCATGACCAAAAAATGACATAATGATAAGACTTATTGTCATTATAAACTTATTTCCATTTCTAATTATGTAAGATATACAAGTAATAAAATAAATAAAGTTAATGATAGTAATATTTTGTCAAAAAGACATTGTGGACAACACTCGGACAAAAAATAGTAGAAGGCTAGGGTTTAGGGAGGGCCGCGCAGACTTGCCAGGATTCAAATATTTGCTCTCACTTTTCTCTTCCACATGCTCCTTCATCACTTCTTATGGTGGGCACTCAAACCCATAGTTTTTCTTACGGTAAATTATTTATGGTTATTTTTGTAGGGTAGAGTTCTCTGGGGATCGGGATGTTTCGGTATGCCCTACATTGTGGATAAATCTAAGGATACTCTAGTTGTGACATTCTCTTTACTTCAAGTATCTAAGTCTATTTCTATCCTCAAATCTTCTTCTCTTATGTAACACCCACTAAAATCTACCCGCAAGAAACCCAAGAATAACCTAGAGCAATCTAGAAAAATTATGATTTTTTAAAAAACATGCCCGCAAAAAAAGGCTTCGATATATAGTTGTCACATCATTGTTTTTGAGTCATTTAAATTTAATAGTATAATTTTCCCCATTACAAAATAATAAAACTCACATTATATTTTTAATAAACCTAATTATCCTAAAGTATGGTTTAGGTTCCCCTTAAAGGTAATATTGATAAACATTTAATCTCCACTATATATAGTCAACTAGGATAAATTAATCTGATGGGAAAAAGGTGGCCTAGTTAATTAAAACTAATTTTATTTTAATCCGTATACAAAACAAATAACAAGGTCACTTACATTAACACAAAGGTTAGAAGAATAAGCACATCCCCATAACCAAATAAAGTGATCCCTTAAAAGGTAAACCCATATATTTTAGAATTAACATTTAAATTTAAGTTCAAATTCATCTCACCCACTCCCCACCTAATTTTTGTAGGGATGACTTTCATCCCTTGGATGAATTCATTTGGGGCCTTTAGATGAGGAAGAAACACCTAACCCTAAAGTTTGCTTAAGAAAGCTTCTTTCTCTTTTCTTTTAACTTATTATTTCTCTTTTGTTTTGTAGGTTGTTGGAGGAAGCCATTAGAGGTCATTCCAAGATTTTGGATGGATACAAATGCTTCTCCTATTTTTTTTTGTTTATTCCCCTACCTAGGGTTTAAATGTAGTTCATTTTATTTTTCTCATACTTCCTTGATTTCCCAAATGGGCTTATGGGTTTTGCCCCATTTTAGTGATATAACAAGATTTGATATGTGTTTCTATTTGTGAAAAGGGTATATACACATATATGTGTATATACATTATATATACACACACGATATATATATATATATATATATATATATATATATGAAACTCTTTCTTGAATAAAACCCGATTTTGAAATAGGGTATTATTGTAGAAAAACCATTAATTAGAATTATATATATATATATATATATATATATTCAAACACACACACACACACATTTTTAGAACAAAAGTCGGTTTACACAATCCGGGATCAAATTTACCGTGGGTTTGATATTTTACACAAATGTCGTAATAACAGGCCATAGAGGTGAGTTTTACTAGAGGTAGCATAGTATTATGGTTGCAGGATTTGGGGTTGGGGGTGGGTCGCCCCCCCCGCCCCATTCTTAATGGGGCGGGGGTGGGGTCGGCAACCCACCCCCAACCCTATTCCCAAACACTAAAACACCTATGACCCTCCAAACACATTACGTATTTTATTTCTTATATATATATATATATATATATATAATAAAATCATTTTGTTTCCTTTTGTGTAAAATGGCAATACTAATATTATATTGAATTTAATATTAATCTAATATTAATAATATTTTAACAACAATAATACTTTAATTTTAATACCACTATCAAAGTGGTAATGTTTACCATGTTATTAGGGTTAGCTAATTTTAATTTCCTACTTAAAATTTCTTTATAAAAATTTGATAGTATTTAGGTAAGAGATTTTAAAATAAAACAAGGAAAATTTTCCTTACTAGTATATCAAGATACAATGGGTTTAAAGTAATTCCACAATATCTTAATAACAAATTTTGTGTATTCTAAAGAGGCTAGAGCCTAAATTGCAAAGAAGCAATTTCCTTTCTCTACTAGTGTTTTAGAATTAATCTATTTTTATTAACCAAGGAATGACAAGCCAATCTAAGTTCCTTCCCTCTAAGTATACGAATTTTAAATTTTTTTCAACAATGCAAGGAAATGAACAAAATAGCATAACTTTTACTTGACATGCCTTTCAAGTAATAAAATAAAATTTACTATTTTCTTCATTCAAATTTCGAGCAAAGGCTTTCAACAATATTTCCAATCATTATAAAGCAAGATTGGCACACCCATGTGAGGTAACAAAACAATTCAATATGTACAAGTTTTCTTCCTTTCAACCACATTTCCACTATAACAAAAATAACCTTACTAAAATGTCTTTCTTTCCTTTACAACAATACTATATGATGCGCCAAAATTAGCAAGAACTTGATAAGGTCATAACTTGAGCTCCAAAGTCCGTTTAAGTCTATTGTTTTTTTGAAACCACATATTTCGATGAGATGGACACAAAAAAATTTACCTGCTGGTTGGGGCAAGTTTCAACACATTTTCGGCCCTAAATCCGCCATCTTGAGGCCGAAAATTAGGATTTAAGTTGTAGTTCAGTTTTTTCCTATTTTTGGGCATTAGTTAATTTTAGTCTATTAGTTGCATTATGAGTTAGAAAGTTGGAAATTCCTATAATTTAGGAATGTAGAAGATGCGTGGAAATTTTTGTGCCCGTATGAATAAGCATGCAAACTTACTAAGAATAAAAGGTTCTAGTAAAATGCTAAAAATACTAATTTCCACCACCTAGAGTAGATTTATTCAAGTTAGTTAGATTTTGCTTGGAAACTAGAGTTTGGAGTTGTTTTCCTATTTAGGAAACATTGTAATTCATTATTCAATAACAAAGAAGGAGATCTATTTTCTTTTGGAGTTCATATTATTTGCAATATATCAAGTTTGTTCAGAATTTGGCTACATTATCTGGTATCAGAGCTGGTTCGAGTCTTTAAAACAAAATGGCAGGAAGAGGAAGAGGAAGAGGAGGTGGTATTTCCCATATGAATATAAATATGCAAGATCTACATAGGTAAGTTGTTGCGCTTGCTGCAATGATAACCCAGAGAGGAAATCAAGGTGGAGATGAAACAAATGAAGAAGAAGTTTCTGAAGAGGAGGAAACACAAGTACCACCATTATCTTTTGAAGAAAGGATGCTTCGAGCATTAGAAGGAAAGAATGATGGGATAAGAGTTGATGTTTCAGAGTATGGTGGTAGTCTAAAACTAGAGGAGCTGATAGATTGGTTGACTAGCATGTTGAATGTTTTTGAGTGGAAGGTTATGTCGGAAGAAAAGAAGGTAAAAGTTTCATGCACTAAATTGAAACGTCACACTATGTTATGGTGGGATCACCTACGTAAAAGAGTGGTCAAGAAAGGGGAAAGAAAGAATTAGAATGTGGAGTAAGATGGAGAAGAAGCTGAAAGATAAATTTATCCTTTTGGATTATGCACAAAACCTTTACAGAGGTTTCAAAATTTCAAACAGAACTTATGAATAGTGCAATAATACATGATGAGTTCTAAAAGTTGTCCATTCTTATAGAGCATGAAGAAACTGAGGAACAAATGGTCTGTAAGGTATGTAAATGGATCAAAATTTTCTTTTCAAAATGAGATAAGTATGCATAGGATTAAGATCATGGAGGATGCCTATCAATTAGCCTTAAAGGCCAAGGAAAAACAAAATTGTCAAAGTTTTAAGAGATCACCTGGAATGAATAGGAGGCCTCATCTTCCTTTCGGGGATGAGATGGTTTCAGCCAAGGTAGGGGAGAATCATCTTGTGGATTGGAAAAGCAAGAAGATATGAGACAATATTTCCAGAATCAACAAAGAGGAAAAGGATTTTCTAGGGGCAGAGGATATGTTGGTGATAGAGGATGGGAGGCTCCATGAAGACCATTTGTTTGTTACAGATGTGGTGAAGAAGGGCATCGGGATTTTGAATGCCCGCATTCTTATACACATGACAAGAGGCAAGGAGATGCTCCAAGAGTAAATATTGTTGAAGTTGAACAAGTAGAAGATGAATAAGACCTAGAAATTCCACCAGATGTTGGAGAAAATCTGATGATCAAGAGGATGATGATTTCTCCAAGAAAGGAGATCAAGGGGGATGTATGGTTGCATACAAATATTTTTAGAACAATATGAACTTCAGGAGGAAAGGTATGTAATGTTATTATTGATGATGGTAGTTGTGAGAACATGGTTTCAAATGAGATGGTCAATAAATTGGGTCTGCATTGTGAGAAGAATCCTAACCCTTACCATATTGTATGGTTTAAGAAGGGTAATGAAGTCACCGCTGATAAGAGATGTTTAGTAAGCTGTTATATTGGGAACAATTATAAGGATGAGATTGAGTGTGATGTTATTCCTATGGATGCATGTCATATGATGCTAGGAAGACCATGGCAATTTGATAGAAAAGTTATTCATGACGGGGGAAAGAATACTTATACTTTCTGGAAGGATAGCACAAAAATAATTTTGCTACCTCTTAAGGAAGAGGGGAAGGCTGAAAATATGCTTTTTGCAAAGGAATTTTTGAAGGAGACAAAGGCAACCGGTTTTTGTTATGCACTAGTTGTAAATAAGGATGAGCTTGCAAGTGCACAAATACCAGTAAAAAAAACATAATTAATAGAAGAATTTTCAAATGTTATTCCTGATGAGCTACTAGAGAGATTACTACCCAGAAGAGATATTCAACAACATATTGATTTGATTCCAGGGTCTTCACTCCCAAATCAAGTGACTTAAGGATGAGCCCGACATTGCATGCAGAGTTGAATAGGCAAGTGACAGAGCTCATGAGAAAGGAGGTTGTAAGGGAGAGCATGAGTCCGTGTGCAAACCCAGCTCTATTAACACCAAAGAAGGATGGAACATGGAGAATGTGCATGGATAACATAGCAATCAATAAAATTACAATCAAGTATAGGTTCCCAATACCTTGCCTTGATGATATGATGGATGTGCTTGCTAGATCTAGGTATTTCACTAAGAATGGTCTTTGAAGTGGTTACCATCGATTCATATCGAGAGAGGAGACAAGTGGAAAACAACATTCAAGACAGGAATTAGATTATATGAGTGGTTGGTGATGCCATTCGGGTTATCCAATGCACCTAGTACATTTATGAGACTGATGAACACCGTGCTACAAGAGTATAATGGTAAGTTTGTTGTGGTTTATTATGATGATATCTTGATCTTTAGTAAAAATAAAGAAGAACATTTGAGGCATCTAAGGGTGGTATTTGAAGTGTTAAGGAAATAGAAACTCTATGCAAATATGAAGAAGTGCACATTTATGCAAGAGAGTTTGGTATTCTTGGGTTTTATTACTTTAGCGAGATGGGATATAGATGGAATCGAGAAAAGATAAAGGCAATTATTGAATGTCCTACTCCACAGAGTATAATAGAGGTAAGAAGATTTCATGGACTAGCAACATTTTATAGATTTTTTTTTAAAATCAACGGTGATGATAGTACTATAACCGATTGCACAAAAGGAAGGGAGTTTTTGTTGACAAAGGTAGCTGAGTATAGTTTTAAGTTTTTGAAGAAGAAGGTGATAGAGGCACCAGTTTGGCACTACCATATTTTGATAAAGTATTTGAGGTTGATTGTGACATCTTACATGTGGGTATTGATATAGCTTTCTTTAGTGAGAAACTAAATGAGGTAAGAAAGAACTACTCTACTTATGATGTGGAATTTTATGCAATTGTACAAGAATTAAGGTATTGGAGCATTACTTAGTGCCTAAGGAGTTTGTGTTATTTATAGACCACATAGCCCTTAAGTATGTGAATACCCAAAATAACTTTAATAGTAGGCATGAAAAGTGGGTATGATTTTTGTAGGGTTATAGTTTTCTCTATAACATATATCAGGAAAATAGAATCAAGTTACAGATGCATTGAGTAGGCATGTGACTTTGTTTACCACTATGGAAAATGAGGTGGTGGGTTTTGAAGCAATAAAGGGTTTGTATTATTCTAATTCTGATTTCAAGGATATTGTTGAAAGGTTAATTCGTCCATTGTCAGACAATGCAGGAGATGTCTAGGATGAGTAAATTTTATAGGATGGCTACCTATTCAAGGGACGCCAACTATGTATTCCAGTTGGGTCTATGAGAGAGAATATAGTGAAAGAGTTGCATAGCGGAGGATTGGCTAGGAATTTTGGTAAAGATAAGACGATAGCCTTGGTAGCAGAGAAATACTATTGGCCAAAGTTGAAAAGAGATGTGGTAAGATATCCGGAGAGGTTCGCATTTTCCAAGTCTCGAAAGGCCATGTACAAAATACAGGGTTGCATATGCCGTAGCCTGTTTCTAAAGGGTCATGGATAGATCTGACTATGGATTTTGTTTTGGGATTACCAAAAACACAACGAGGTAATGACTCAATTTTTGTGGTTGCTTTAATAGGTTTTATAAGATGGTTCATTTTATTGCCTACAAGAAAACAAGTGATGCGACAGGTGTAGCAGATTTTTTTTTCGAGAGAAGTTGTTCATTCGCATGGTGTTTCAAAACCATTACTTCAGATAGGACACAAGATTCTCAAGTCACTTCTGTGGACTTTATGGAAGAAATTGGGAACTCAACTAAAGTTCAGCAATGCCTATCATTGTCATACTGATGGGAAAATAGAGGTGGTAAATTGGAGTTTGAGAAACTTGTTAAGGTGCATCATTGGTGAAAAGCCAAAACAATGGGACTTAGCATTACCACAAGATGAGTTTGCATATAATAGTTCCATAAATAGATCCATAGGAAATTATCCATTTTCAATTGTGTATGGGAGTAATCCAAGTGGGGTGTTAGATTTGGTACAACTACAAATTGATGGTAGATTCAGTGATGATGTAGAAGCATTTTTTGAACATATACAACATTTGCAAGAAGAAGTGTGGAAGAAGTTGAGAATAGTAATAATAAGTATAAGGAAATAGTAGATTTGTATAGAAGGAGAAAGGTGTTTATAATTGGTGAGTTGGTTATGGTATATATGTGGAAGGAAAGGTTTCCAAAAGGAACCTATAACAAGCTGAAGTACAAGAATATTGGTCCCAACAAGATCGTGAAAAAAATAAACGATAATACTTATGAGTTAGAATTGCCAGGGAATTTTGATATTTCTCAAGTGTTTAATGTTTCGTAATTGTATTCTTTTCATGGGGATGGTGCAGAAGGGGATGTTATTGATGAAGTAGTAGATGATGTTATCGGTTGATGTTATTATTTTCATGGGGATGGTGCGAAAGGGGATGGTATTGATCATATTCTAGATAAGAAAACAATGGACACACGACATTGGAAAAAAACAAATATTTGGTACATTGGAAAGGACTGAACAAGAGAACAATACTTGGGTCATAGAGTAGGAGATTAAGAAGTCGATGCAAATAAATGGAAGAATTATGAAGAAGAGAAATTAGGAGCTGCATTTTTTTCAAGCCAGGGAGAATGATGCGTTAAAATTAGCAGAGAACTTGACAAGGTCATAACTTGAGCTCCGGTGTATGTTAGAATCCGTTGTTTTTGAAACCACATGTTTTGATGAGAAAAATGCACCAAAAATATACCCTACCAATTGGGGTAAGTTTTGGCACAATTTCGGGCCCTAAACCTACCATCTCGAGGTCAAAAATTAGGATTTAAGTCAGTAGTTCGGTTTTTCCTATTTTTGGGCATTAGTTAATTTTAGTATATTAGTTACATTATGAGTTAGAAATTTGGAAATTCCTAGAATTTAGGAATGTAGAATATGCATGGAATTTTTGTTCATATATGAATAAGCATGTGAACTCACTAAGAATAACAGTTCTAGTAAACTGCTAAAAATAGTAACTTCGCCACCTAGAGTAGATTTAGTCAAGTTAGTTAGAGTTTGATTGGAAAATCGCGTTGGGAGTTGTTTTCCTATTTAGAAAACATTGTAATTCGTTATCCAATAAAAAAGAAGGAGATCTATTTTCTTTTTGAGTACATATTATTTGTATTATATCAAGTTTGTTCAGAATTTGGCTACATTACTATAGCTTCAACAATGATAGTGAACTTTTTTTTCCTTGAGCATAGCTCATTTTTTTATACAAGAAATTACTTTCTCATAATAAAAATTATAACTAAGATTTTAAACATGATTTCCATTTTGATTCATTTCTTTATAAACTACAATTTGAGGAGAAAGGAAATTATACAATTCCTCAATGAGCTTCCTTCAAAATAATAATACAACTTGGTAAATGAAACTTACAATGCAACATTTTTTTAAATACAATACTACAAGTCTTCCACCTCAAGTGGGAATAACAAGAAGGTTTTCTCACAAGGAAGGATTTCTTTTGGACATCAACAAATGCTCCAAGTTTCACATCACCAATGAGATCCACCATGTCTTCACTTGATCAACAACAAAAAAGGGGGAGAGGCAACACTCTCCACCCAACCAATAATCCAATGAGGAGAAGAAGCTATCCTCCTCATTGGCCCCTAAGCCCCAACCACAAAGAAATAAAATATGGATCCAACTCATGGAAACAAATACAAAGCTTCCACATCATGTAACGCCGGAAAAGATGACGCCGCCACAACAACGATGACGACGACGCTGCGCCACAAACATTCAACCCGAAAATGCGACAATTTTTTTTTTATTTATTTAAGCAAGGTAGTGGTCCTTGTTTGGTTTATTTTATCTACAAGTTTTGTGACCTACTTGACCTTGACAACTGTAAAGCTTCAATCTTTTACTTTGTATTCCGATCGCAAAACTAGAACTACATGATTATCGCAATTCTACTCACTCGAGATTTACTTCAATATTTGATGTGTTCAATTCTTCCTTAGTGGATAATTTCAAGCTTCAAGCATGGTGATACTAGATTAAAAAGGGTATTTGACCATTGACTTCATTTTCACTTTATGGTCCATTGTATAAGAGGATATAGGTGACGATGGTAAATGCATATATTACAATTTTATTGATGTTTTTCTTTTTGATATATTTTAACATATACTTGCAGAGATATGTTACAAGGATAAACCATATATTGCTATTTTGTTGACTCATTAGAAATCTTTTAATGTATGTTCCTAGATATCTCCTTGGAGGATTAAATACTTTTAATTTAAGTGATATATATATATATATATATAATCAAAATTTTCACTTAAATAAGTCTATATGCTTAAACATACATTTGAAATTTGGATTAAAGGAATAAGAGTCAAATCGGGGGAAGTGTTTCAAACTATGTTTAAATATTTTTGGTTGGGGCGGGTGGGTCTCATCAACCAACTGTCACAATTTAAGAACTCCCTGCTTGGCGTGTGAATCCACTCCTACTGGCCGCATACACCTTTACTCACTTAGATTTGCAAATCCTTATCTGCACAGACAGCCCGCCGTTTCTTTTATACTGCCCTGGCCGCGCATTAAGAGGAAGGTTAATGTGGTGGTTGCTAGATGGAACTACAGGTGAGTGTAGCAGGTGGAAACACTGTTTCAATCGCTCAGACCACGTGGAAAGGGCGAGGTGGTTACAGTGGAAGCCATAGATCAATGGAACGGCCGCTAGTTCGTTGTTGTTCGGCCCTAGCCGCGCGCTGGGGAGGGTGAAGAAGGAGCTACAGGCGAGGTTCGTTGCTCCGTTAATTAATTTCTTTGAGCGCCTTAAGCAAGCTGGTTGTCCAACTATGTTGTAATCTGTTCAGTATCGAATGCACCTTCATATTCGGGTTCTGCCTTCAAGAGATTTTTATCAAATCGATTGAGGACAGTGAAAGAGGTAGGAAGCGACCTGAAACAATATAAAACTTTTTGCATAAAACATTTGTCACGATTTAGGCTTAAGACCTGCCATTGCAGCTGGGAAAATCCCTTTATTTGGATTGGCAATTCTGTTAGGATCTGGAGGACGTGTTTGACGAAAACAAAGAATCTCGATTCCTTAAAAATCTCTTCTGTAAATTGATTCCTTCTTAGTGACCAATACAGTTACATAAGTTGTTTTGGGAATGCTGGAAAAGCCTTGGCAAATCAAACTAAAACGAAACAACTATTTCTTACTCCAACAGCCCTTCTTTGGCAAGTTTCCCATTCACAGATGCTTTAACATGAAAAAACAAATCCAGTTACATTTCTTCCCTTTATCTCATTTTGTTGATTTCCTTTACGCTTCAGGAAGACGAGTCTTGCATTGGACTAGCTGAGCTTTGCAAAAGTTGAAAAACACTCCATAAACTTGCCGAGTTTGACTAAGAGTTTTAGCCAAATGAGTTGGCTCTGTTCATTTTCCTTGCGAGAGGAGTGAACTGAGCCCTTGTCTAGTAGAGGAGTATTATAGGAATCCTGACAAAGGAATTTAAATCTTATATGCATTCTAGCACAGTGAGCTCGCAGAATTTGTTGGTACGTCGGTCTGGCGTGCCGGGTCTTAGGAGGTCTTCTAGTTTAGGATACGTAGGTCCTATTAGTATTATATCTTGGTTGTAGTTTTTGATAACATACTTTGTTGAAACAAATAAATATTAAAGGTATATTGTTATAATTAGAACTTAAAAATAGTAAACACATTAGTTGTAATATTACTTAGATATGAATTGTATTGAAAATATTAGTTTCCTTATTAAACATTGAGGAGATATGGGTAATTAACTCATTAAGCTTAGTATTTTTGCATTAAGATCTCCTTCTACACAAATTAATAACATTATATGGGATTTCAAATAGGTTGATTTCATTTCCTTTATTAATTTGCAATGGATTTTACAATGAATTCATAAATGAATAAAAACATAAAGGAGCTAGAGCTTAAAATGCTTCTTTGGCATAATAAAAGCCATTAAAAAACTTAAGTCTTTCCATCAACTATACAAGAAGAGATAATGCACTATTTTTCCAACCTTTCCAATACATCACTTTCAAGTAACAAAACAAAAATTTAATATATTTTCTTTTGTAATTTCTTTCCAACATTTCCAATAAGTTTTAGAGTAAGAATTACTAACATTTCAATACAACTTTCCTTCAAAATCTTGTTACAACATTTCCTACTTCATGTGGAAACAAATTTACAATATTGGAAGTTAAAATACAAAGATATATTACATTTTTCCTCCACTCAAGGTGAGTAAAGTACATGCTGGTTTCACATTGTCATCAACAAGGTTCCATTGCTCCAAAATCAACAAGGTGGCTCCTCCATAGTTTTCTTGATTCACAACAAAATAAGGGGAGAGGCAACGCTCTCCTCCCAACCAAATACCCAATGGAGAAGAGAAACCATCCTCTCCATTAGCCCTCGAGCCCCAACCACATCACAATGGGAGAGAATCCAACTCATGGCAACTACAAGCTTCCACATAACTAACATAACATTTCACATGCATTCCATAATCCTTCAAAACAAGATTCACCACATAACAAGGGGGAAACAATCACAACAACAAGTCACAAGGCTTTATCAAGAAAGCCACAAGAGTAAGACATATGGGGAGGCCACTTATGCCTCCCAATGGGAATGGGTGCCACCTAAAAGTCTCCAATGCAAAACACAATACCCCCAACAACTCTTATACCTCCCTCAAGTACCCCTTATCCCTCCATTCACTCTTATGCCTCCCTCAACTCTTATGGCTCCCTCAAAGTAAAACAAGAAGAAAATGCAAGCATTTCTCTTACAAGGTGGGCACCCAACCCAAACTCCCTCCTCACGAACATGATCTCTTATGCCTCCCTCAAATAAACTCCCCATAGTCTCCTCCCACCCCCAACCTAGGCATTCTACCCATTCCCAACAAGCATTGCAACAACAAAATTCAACAGAACATATGTACTCATTCATATAACAAAAAGAAGAAAACATAAACAACAAAGGTGAAGCTCCTACCTTTCCATGGTAGAGCTTGCTCCAAGTATGAAGTCTCAAATCCCTCCAAAGGTCAAGCAAGCATCCACAAGCTCCAACAAAATTTCCACAAGTATCCACAAGCTCCAAAATTCCACAAACTCCTTCCAATTCCTCTCCTCTCCAAAATACACAAGACTAAAAATGAAACTTCCAATGCCCAAAACAAACAAGAGGATCAAATATATAGAGAAAAGAGAGGGAGGGATGATGTGGCTCCAAGTAGGATGCCACCTTTTCCTCCACTCCACATCATTTGGTCAACGTCAAATCCCAAAGCACCATTAATAAGTGGTTGAAAGAAAGGCAAGCACCTTACACATTCCAACTAAGCCTACTGAAGAACAAAATTAAATTTGAAAGAAAGTGCAATTAATATTTTACCCCTTTTATCCCCCCAAAACACCTAAAAGACCCTAAATTTGGCCTTCCAACCCATAGGTAGGGTT
Organism: Taxus wallichiana var. yunnanensis; assembly: GCA_018340775.1. Classification (NCBI taxonomy): domain Eukaryota; kingdom Viridiplantae; phylum Streptophyta; class Pinopsida; order Cupressales; family Taxaceae; genus Taxus; species Taxus wallichiana. The sequence continues at coordinate 772,504,799 of CM031238.1, read as the reverse complement.
GGCATGGGGTTTTAAGAGGTGTGGGACAAGTTTGACTTGTCCCACAAGCTTTGAAATTTGGCCTCCAAGGCCAAATTCGAGTTTCCCAAGTGGGGTAGAGTGTGCTACACTCAAACTCAAACACACATCAATCCACACAAAATCCCAAGTAAATCAAGGTTAATAAATGAACTCTCTTAGGTCACATCTTTTAATTAGTTTAGGACAATTTCACATTAACTTAATTAACCCACTACAACCCATGGCTAACAAAGGGGTAAACTCCAAACCAAAGAATAAGAATAATAGCACAAGTAAAATTTCACTTACTAAGAGCAACACATACTAACATAATAAAAGGGAAAAATTAAAACAAAACAACACATGATCCCTAGGTCACAATTTTCCCTTTACCAGATAATTCTAACACACACACAATTTACTTGTTGCCATGGTGACCTTAGCTAGATTCCTCTCGAATCCCGATGTGGTTGGTCTCCACTCCCCAATATTGTTGTGAATATAGTATACCTGCAGAACAGAGAATACCTCATTCGGCCTGTTGGCCGCATTAAAACATTCATGCCAAATATACAATATAATCTAAAATAAACGACACATGATTTACTATCATCTATGCAATTATGATATCACTAACACTTCCTAGCACATTTCTATTCCACATATCATTTATATCAAAACAATTATCACATTAGTCCAATTATCAAGTTCTACTCAATATGATTAAATATTCCACATGTGATAATTAAGATAAATAACCCTGTCAAAAGCATACAATATCGTCATCAAATGTCTACCAGTAAACCATATGCATCACATAGAGATTAAATCAATAACAGTTCAATGTCTATAATATCTACTAGCATGCTAAATCAAGAAGCCATAATAAATCCATAGTGAGGTAATCAGTCTCGAAAACATCAAAACAAAATGAGGTCAAAGGGAAGTGGGAAGTACACATCACAATACAATATTTCACAACCATACCAAAACACAATCAACACAAACTACAATCATAACAAGGAAACTAACAAAATATACAAGGCTTCATAGTGAAAAGCCAAAGGAGCAAGGATCTATGCGGAGATCAATTATGCCTCCAAATGGAAATTAGGTGCCCACCTTAAATCCCTCCAATATGCATCTCAAAAACCCTACACAACTCTTATGCCTCCCTCAAGATCCTCTTATACCTCCCACATTCTCTTATGCCTCCCTACTATCGCTTATGTCTCCCTCATAAAACCAAGTAAGAAATGTAAGCATTTCTTGTCCAATGTGGGGCACCCAACCTAACTCCCTCCAAAACAAAAAAACAAACTCTTATTCCTTCCTATATATAAGATCCCCATAGACCTATTCTACACCACACTTAGGTAATCTACCTAAGAACCCAACAAGCATACCAAAACACTCAATACCATACAAATATACACAAATAAAAGAATTTAAAAAAAAAAAAAAAAGAGTGTAGCTCCTACCTTTCCATGGTAGAACTTGATTCAAGAGTCACACACAAAGCTCCTTCAAGCCCCCTCCAACACCAACAAGCTTCAAAAGAAATCCATAAGAACTCTAAAATTTTCCAACTCCAAAATACATGTGCACACCAAAAGAAATTAAGTAACCCCCAAACAAACTAAAGAAATAACATAAATAGAAAAGGGAGAGAGGAGGGTGAGGTGGCTCCATGTAGGATGCCACTTCACTTATCATAAACTCCACATCACAAGTCAAACCTCAACCCCAATGCACAATAAATTGGTAGTTGAGAGGATTGACAAAACTCTTACACACACAATCCAAATCAACACACCCTAAGGAAAAACTTTAAAATCATGTAAGAAAAGTTCAATAAATGCCACTTTTTCTCTTATAAAACACTTAATTGGGTCTATTTTTGACCCCCAATCCATAGTAGGGCTGGTATAGTAATTTAAGAGGTGTGGGACAAGTTTAACTTGTCCCACCAGCCTGCAAGCACAATAAAATGTCCCACTTTTTGGTATGGTTTGTACCTTAGTAAACATGAATTTTCAGTTTAATTGATTTTCTAAAGTTAATATCCACAAAACCGTACACATTCATGAAATTCTACAAACTAACGAAATGTTGTGTTTAGAGTGTAGAATACATGTATATTTTTTAAAAAAATATTTGGCAAAAAAATAGTATTTTTCTTAATTTTATTTATATGTTGTTTCTTATGTTATTAAAGAGGAATGACTTGTCCCCGGTGGTTTTTAAAATGAAAACTTATCTTTTCACTATGAAATTTTAGATATATGTTCAAGATTATAATTTTGACGTGTTGTCAAAATTTCATATTTTTTGACTTATATATTTTTTTAATTAATTATTTAGTAACTATATTTTAAAATAAATGGCGTCCATATTTCAATGCCAATAACTTTTAATATTTATATCGAAATTAAATTTTTTTCACAAGAAAGAAGAAGAATTCAACAAATACTAAGTATATTTTTTTCAAATTTTTTGATATATTGTACTATTTTTCAAATTTGGTTGATTGTGTACTATTGATTGTCCTAAAATACCGTATGTTAGTAAAAATTAAAAAATAAATAGCAAAACAGATTTTTAAAAAATGAAAATTACATTTTTAGAAAGCCAATAAAAATATGAATTTTGTGTCAAAATTTTGTAAGTTAACTATTTCATTTACCCTGATTACGTGGCATCCGAGTGGCATATTTTGGCTCACAATTGTCCCCCAAAAGGATTTGGAGCCAAAATGTGCCATTCGGGCGCCACGTCACTGCCACTCAGCAGGGTTCATGCGAAATGGGGTTCGCGCGAATGAGGTTCGCGCAAACCCCATTTCGCGCGAACCCCCTCTGCGCCACCAAAGCGCCGCCAAAACGTCTCCTTCTAGATTTAATGATTCGCAATTGCGTCTCCCCTTCTAAATTTAATATTTTACAAGTTACTTAATATTGTTCACTTTTTATGTTTTAAATTTAATTTTTTATATTTTTTGTGTGTTTTAAAGTAAGTGTTTTTTTTAAAATTGTTTTTAACCAAAAATATGTAATATTAAATTAGAAAAGTTGTTTTACATATTAAATATAAATTCTATTAAATTTAGAAAAGTTGTTTTAAAGTTATAGAAAACTAAAATTAAAAATAACCTAATTTCTACTGAGATTTGTATATAAATAGAGTTACATGCACATATAGTTTTGTATCAAGTTTACTCTTACACATTCAGATCTATCACGATTTATGTGTGTGGGTGAAAATTATTGAAGTGGATGAATCATGGGAAATGCAAAGAATGAGAAACGAAAATATACCGAGGAAGAGAATGCAGAGAAGAATGCTAGAAGATTTGTTCGTAGGAGGGCACAAAGAGAGAGAGAGAGAGAGAGACACAACAAGTGAAAGACAATGCTGCAAAAATTGGTACATATGTATAGAAACCCTTGATAGATCCTTTTTTTTTTTTAGTTCTAAGGTTTAAATATGATAATTTATGTTTTTTAGATTGGGTAAAGGCAAGGGTTTTGATAGGATCCCATGTGTATGTTTATGGACACAGATCATGATGCGCAACATTATGTTGAAGTGATATCAAAAGTTATGGAATTACTTCCCAAAAAGAATGTGAAACACTTGGTGAAGATGGATTTACAAAAATTAAAATAATTTTCCGAACAAGAACCACTATCACGAAAGAAAACAACAAAAAGTGTAGAGATAGTATATGGTGAATTTGTTAATTTGACTACAGTTGCTAGAGCACATTTGTTGGTTACATTCTTGAATCATGTTGATATGAGGGAAACATTAGAATTGTTAGGTGTTGATTTTGGATGGAAAAATTCAAAACGTGTAGAAGAAGAATTTGTTGGGAATGTTTTTAAAGGAATAAGTTCTTTGGGTACAAAAACTAGGTCCATTGATAAGAGTATTTCTCGTAGAGCAATATTAACTTCAGTTGTAAGTGAAGATACAACAAAGAATCGTCATGTTACTACCTTTGCCAAGGCATTGGGTTTATCTAGAAAGACGGTTAGCAGGTATGCAAAAAGGAGGAAGACATTGGATGACTCTACTATGGAAGGAAATTGGGCACTAATGTGTAGAAATCCACGTTTTGATAAAATAGAGGATAATATTGTGAAGATAGTTTCTATTTTTGACTGAGAGGACTCGTCCTTCTCCAAATGTGAGGGATGTTTTAAAACATAGGGTAACTCGCAATAACTATGACGAACATATAAAACATTGGCTTGAAATAACTCAACATGAGATGTACATAAAGTTTACAGAAGAAAATCCAGATGTTAAGATTGGACAACGAATGTTTGAAAATTTGAAGCCTTGGTATGTGCGAGATGATAAAGTCCTTGACACATGTTGTTGTCGCTATCATGTTGAGTTTGATTATCACTATCAGGTACATAAAAATTTATAGATTCAATGTATATATATTTTGAGGCGTGCTTTCATTTATATCTATATATTTAAAATTTGTTTAAATATCATTTTTTGAGACATGTGATTTAAAATTAATGTATTTCAAAATCTATGTTTTTTTCAGGTGTATAGAAAGTTACGAGAAGAAATTGCCCCACCTACACGTGTCAGTGAATTCATAACTTCAATTATTTGCAACGTATCTGATGATCATGTTGATGATCGTATGACTTGCATCAAAGGTGTCTATGACAAGTGTGGGGACTTGAAATTATTGCCAAAAACAAATGAAGATTTGGACACAGTTAACCTGGTTGCTTGCAAGAGGTGATATATATAAATTTATGTTTTTAAATTTGGATGTTAGATTTTATTTTGATTTTTATTTTATTGCAAATGAATACATGACAATTTGTCCATGTTATGAATTGATTTTGTAGGTTCAAATACATAAAATATTCAACAAGGCTTGGAAAAGATGCAACCAGGTTGGATTTGGTAGAAGAGGAAATCCCTATTGCTACATTCATGAATAGTTTCCAAGTTTGATTAGTCCTTACATCAAACATTCTCACTATACAAAGTGGTAGGCTACATAATTCAAGACTAATAGAGACACATTCCCTATTGGTTCCATATTATCCGTGGTTGATTTTGCTGAGAATTACTCATTTTCTCATCAAAAAGAAATTCAAACACAGTATTATCATCTTGTTACTATCATGGTTCAAGTATTTTATAGGCATGCACAATTGGATTTGGATGGGGTTGAAAGTACATATGTGAATCGAATGATCAAGAAGGAGTATCACTTCTATATAAGTGATGACAAGGAACATGACACCCACTTTGTGCAACATTGTTTTGGTTTGTTCTTTTAATATCTTCATCAGCGAGGAATACAAATAGATCACCATTTTGTTTGGTCAGATGGTTGCGCATCACAATTCAAATCCTCTCACCCTTTCTTTGCACTCAGTCGTTATCATCGTCATCACAAAATTCCTCATTTATGGAGTTTTTTTTAGAGTGGTCATGGGAAGGGAGAACACGATGGTGTGGGTGCATGCATCAAATGTGCTCTAAAGAAACAAAGCTTTGATTATGAGGGAGATCGATTGATTGATGCCCACACCGTTGTTGAATGGTGTAAGAAAATTTTGCGCCTCGTGTTTCAACCTCACAGGCTCAACCTCACAGGCTTCAACCTCACATGCTTCAACCCCGCACAGAGTATTTTGGGAGATAACAGGTACATGCACATTTAAAACATAGATATGTAAATCTTGATGTGATTTATTAAGTGAACTACAAGTTACTAACTTTAATTTTTTTTATTCTGATTGTTGTTGTTTGTTTTAAACTTTATTGATCTTTTGAGCATGATTAAATGAAGGTATTGATCGGAGGACAAAGTATGGATGTGAAAGGATTCCCAATTCTAGGTCTTTGCACTCTTTGATGACTATGGATAGTAATAACTGGACAATCTGTACAAGAGATTATTCTTGTTTTTGTTATGAATGCATGAACAAATCATATTCAGAGTGCAATAGTCAAAAACATGGGTATGTAGGTGAGTGGAAGCAAGTTCCTTTAGTTGTGGATGACACATATGGATCAGATCATGATGATAGTTTTGAAGATGTGCCATTAATTTCAACTGATTATGACCACATATCTGGACTGGTTAAACAAGGTATGTTTTATTTGAAAGGATCAAGTATAATTTGATAATTAAATATATATGTATATAATTTATACTATACATCCGATCATTGAATGTTTCTTTGCATTTTGTTGTAGGAGATGTATTTGCAGTCATTGCTGAAGAAGCCAATATTGAGAAAGTGGAGTACTACTTGTTGCGTTGCACAGAGGAGAGAACAAAGCTAACATGTGAAATAACAAGTGAAGTGACAACATTTTTTACTGGCTCGGTTGTAGTGCAGGGAACATACTTACAACAAGTGAAAGCCCTCCAAAGTGGGATTCACTTTGTTGATTACAAACAGGACAAAAGGTGTATCATTACACCCATCACATAATTACTACAGGGTTACAATTGCAGCAGGTGAAGACTACAAATAGTAAACGCAAAAAATGGAGACTAGATGTAGAAGACCATGAAAAATTTTTACAAGTCATTGAACAACGAGTAGAGCCACTTGGTATTATATAGAAGGACATGGAATAAATTACTAAACCTTGTTGGTAATAAACTATTAAGCTAGATAGCATTGTATTTTCTACTTGAAGGGACTATGGAGACCACTATACAATAAAGTTGTTTAATACTTGTGATTCTTACTTGTTGTGAGATGGTTTATGGTTTACAATTATTGTGATATGGTTGTTACATGGAAGTATGTATGGTATAAACATGATTTATTGACTCATGATAGGCTGATTATGGATCAATTGCAACATTACATTTTTCTCTGCGTCAACTAGAAATTCATGCTTTCCATAAATTTATGGGTTCAAACTTGTCTTGTAAATGATGCTATTAAGTCTATCATTGACACTTTTTACCACAATTTGTTCTGCCTGCCTGGTTTGCCTTTATTTCTCATCATCGAATTCGATCGAACTACGGTGCTTTGTTCTCCATTTCAATTTCCTTTTCCACTCAACAATATGTCTGTTTCGGCATTAACATCACACACATCACGTGCGATTGCTAGTTTATATTATTTAAACATGTGACCTAGGTGAGAGTTGATGATATTTTTTACGATTTAATTCAAATTAGAGAGGTTAAGCTTAAATTAGAGAGGTTGTTTAGATGTTTGAGAGATATGTGCACAAACCATTTTTTGAGTGCATATTTAGGCAATTTAAATAATAGTGTGTTCAAGACAACTATATGGTGATTGTAAAATAAAATTTCCTTATTATTTATAGAAGTTCCGTATTGTACACTATTAATCACATGAATGAGAGACAAATTCAAATTTGTGTGAATGCTCCCTAAGTTCAATCATATGTTTATTGTGGCTTAGTTAAATGCATTCATGGAGCGCATAAGTGATTCGGTGGATGAGTTTTCCTAACTTTTATATGGTATTAGAGCTCTCAATGGTTTTCTACTTCATCTTAGTCTACCTTTATGCTTGTGTGCTTTGTTATGATTTTTTTTTATATACAATTTTTTTTTGTTCCATCGCCACCAAGACCATCTTCTTGAGATATTTCAAAACCAAATCTCATTTATTACACTCAACATATCAGCTATTTCATGAGTATGTCTTAAAAGATATTTTTAAAAAGTGATTAAATCATTGAGTTGGCTTGGGTTTTCTAGAGCAACACATTTGTTTAGGTGTGTCTTAAAAAGTGATAGCTTGCAAGTTCTGCTTATCAACATTTGTTTAGGTGTGTCTTAAGTTAGTAATTGGTCTTCTTTGCCTTTAATGTGAGGTATCCATTCTGTTCAATGATGTTGGTTCAGATTTGTTTGTGTTGATGCAATGAAGGAAAAACAACGTATTACAAAATTATGTGATACAAATAAATTTGTTTATAAAAGATATTTTTGATTGATTCATTTGTTTCTCTGGTTCTAGTGAAAGTGTGATAGCTTGCAAGTTTTGCTTATCAACGCTTAAGTTGGTATTTGATCTTCTTTGGCTTTAATGTCAAGTATTGAGGGGTACCCATTCTGTTCACAGAATGAAGTTGGTTTACAGATGTTTATGTTGATGCAATGAAAGAAAAACAGCATACTACAAAATTATGTGATAAAAATAAATTTGCTTATTAAAAGATATCTTTCATCAATTCACTTGTTTCTCTGGTTCAAGTGAAAGCATTGATAGCTTGCAAGTTCTGCTTATCAGCGATTAAGTTGCTATTTGATCTTCTTTGGCTTTAATGTCAAGTATGAAGGGGTTTCCATTCTGTTAACAGAATGAAGTTGGTTTAGATTTGTTTGTGTTGATGCAATGAAAGAAAAACAACGTATTACAAAATTATGTGATACACATAAATTTGCTTATTAAAAGATATCTTTCATCAATTCACTTGTTTCTTTAATTCTTTTACTATCCAGAGGAGACCCTGGGCTGATAATTTCATTTCAATGAATCCTTTTGGTCTGTGTAAAGAATCACTTAAACATGAAAATAAGTAGACAGTTTCATTATATCTTACTCAAATAATCTGAGTGCTATAGTTCATCTTGCTAGTAAGTTTATTTGGACCTCAGAAGAGATTTCTACATTTGGCAAAGCTTATGTTCTGTTGTGGGTTTACAGTTACGAGAGAATTGAATCTGTGTTTGTGATAACTTTGAGTTGATTTTATTCAGGTCATCGAGAGGTAAAATGGAGGGAAGCAACTTTGGCAGTACCAAAAACCAACAAACCGAAAAGTTTCATGAGCAGGCTTCTACAAAGGTTTGAGCAAATTAAGAAATATTGTACAATTGTGCTAATTAAATTTTCAAATTGTTATGATTTTAAGTTGGTGCCTGAAAATATATTCTGTAGCAGAGAAAGACATACATTCTAATTTTATCCCATTCTCAATTCTTTCTTATTTCAAAGAAAGCATACACGACGTTCTCAATTTATTATTTTCCTATCTCCTGGTTTCAACTACTGGGAGATGAGAGGTTAGCTCCAATTGAAAAATTATATATATGAGAAAGGTGAATTGATCTTACATGGATAAAATCTTATTTTCTCACCAGAATCTTGTTAGAACTTCTCGTTTAGCCTCTCTATCAAGTCTGAATAGGCCAAACATTGCATTTCATCTCATCACAGTACCAACCATTCTTTTTTTGGCGACGAAGAATACATGGTATAGTAATCTGGTGCTTGTGTCCATATACATTATTTTGACCAAGTACAAGACAGATTAAAAACAGACTTATGAGAAATAAATGACTGAAAATTTAGAGTGGAAATCAATGCCAGGTATGGTAATCTAGTGCTTATGTCCATATACATTATTTTGACCAAATATGCTACAAATTGAAAACAAATCTTTAAAAAAATAAACTATGAAAAAATATTTAAGAAAAAACAACGCTTTAGATCAATCATCATCCATTTTTTCTCACATATTTAGTCTCAGATTTTTACTGTTTTCACTAAATTCTCGACTACCAAAGTTTGAGATGTCTATCATCACAGATGAACATTAACTTCCACCCATTTCCACTAACATGACAGAGAAAAGGGTTTGCAATTTTACTTCTAATTCTTCTAGCAAAAAATAGGTTTTGAACTCTCAACTTGTTTCAAAATTCTTTCCCAGAGCTAAATCCCCAAACAGGACAGCGATACAAAACTATTGTATCTACAAGTAAACATGACATTCTAATCAGCAAACCTTAAGACAACCATAAAACAACTATTGTTTAAATTGTATATATTGAAGAAATAAAGATTGATATGGACTTTACTTGAATGGTTGCAGGCAAAAAACTGCAGCGGCTTCGAGTCAAGGATGCGTAAAAGTTCATTGCCATATGCAGGAGAGGAGATGATTCAATATACTAAAGATGGTACTGTTGATAGACATGGAAGACAAGCTATCAAAGCCATGACCGGTGGCTGGAGATCTGCGGTTTTGATATTAGGTATTCTCAAACTTCTGTGTCTATTTTCATCAAATAAGCTAAAAGTCCAAAATTATTGGGGTTGGCTCCCAAAGTGTATGGATAAAAATCTGTAAGATTATTTTAATATTCGCCACTCTGCCATTGAGACAAGTCATGGTAAGTTGATTCTTTGTACTTGCATATGATGTTTACCAGTAAACCAAGGATTTGCCACGCTAGCATTCTTCGGAGTTGGTGTAAACCTGGTTCTGTTCTTGACAAGAGTACTGAAGAAGAGTAATGCATCGGCAGCAAATAATGTGAGCCTATGGACTGGGACGGTTTATATGTTTTCTCTTGTGGGGGCATTTCTTAGTGATTCATACATCGGGCGCCACCGGACATGCACTAGCTTTCTCTTTATTTTTGTGGGGGTAAGTCAAATCCATTCAATTCTTTTCTAGATGTTGTACTGATGGATATGGAAGTGGTTGATACATTTCCAGACAGGCACCTGAAGGATTTCAAGGGGCATGTGCTATTTTTCCTGCGCTTATTCACTTTAGTAAGCATGAAATACTGCCAAATGTGATTTTATGCACACTATAAAAGAAAAATATTTGCAGAGTTTAAATGTAAATTTGTTTGTTGGAAGGGGCATTGCCTTAATATAGCAGAAAATCCACTCCCAATCATACTAGAGAAATTCCATAAAATTTTGTATTGGTATAGAATTAAAAATAGAGGTATTGTTGTAATAGAAGGTCACAAAAATAAGAGGACTAATCTGCAGAGCTTATATGCAATGCAAACCTTAAAAATCTCCCTAAAATCAAATTTGTTCTCTGTGAAACAGGGTTTAATTCTTCTAGCATTATCATCTCAACTACTCTTGTTGAAGCCTTCTGGATGCGGGGATGGTAGTTTAAGCTGTGAGCATGCAACACCTATGGCAATTGGAGTATTTTACTTGTCTATATATCTTGTGGCTTTAGGAAATGGAGGATACCAGCCCTCAATAGCTACATTTGGAGCAGATCAATTCGATGAAGAAGATGAAAAAGAAGGACAGTCAAAAGTAGCCTTTTTTAGCTGGTTCTACCTTGCTCTTAATCTTGGTTCTCTGTTTTCTAACACGGTACTAGGTTACTTCGAGGATAATGGCATGTGGCCATTAGGTTTCTGGATGTCTGCCCTAGCGGCCATAATCTCCATAATAGTATTTCTGATTGGGACACCAAGGTATAGGCATCATATGCCAGGGGGTAATCCACTACCCCGAATTGGTCAAGTGTTTGTAGCAGCTACTCGGAAATGGAGGTTGAAGCTTCCGTCAGATGCTGATAAGCTTCATGAGCTACCTAGTAAAGAGAGTGCAATCAACGGAAGTCGTAAAATACTACACAGTGCAGGATTCAGGTATGTGAATTGTACACATTATCCCAGCTCATAGTTAGAAAATATTTCAATCTGTGACAGCCTGCATCCGAGCACCTGATATTGTCAATTCATAATTAAAGCTGGGGAATTTTTCAGGGAAATATTTATGAAAATAGGATTGAAACGGCAAATAAAGATTATGCATCTATAGAAGTAAAAATCTAGAAAACCTGGCTTGATTCTTGCTTAAAATGTTTAGATTTAATGATCTATAAATATGTTTCAATGTAACTGTAGATCAGTTTCTATATTAAATATACTAGTTTGTGGAATACAAAACAATTTTGGAAGAAGAAAGTAGAGATTGCAAACTTGATGCAAGTGATTGGATGAAAAGAATATGGATTTTATGTTAGTTGTTACTAAAGAAAAAAAAACTATGCAGCAAATTTTGTAACCTAGCCATTTTGTAAGCTACGCGTCCCTACACAATCGCCTAGGTAGAAAAAATTGTAACCCAAATGTCATGCCTTCACCGTTTGGGGGTTTTGGTTAGTTATTCTTGAACCATGTATGCAATTCTTTTGCATACCTCCAAGAATGGTTGGACGGTGAAGTTAGCTGGAATAATTTTAAAAGGTAATCAGAAAAAGCATTTTTGGTAGCCTTCAGAAATCGGAGAACTTAAGGCTGTTTAGAATGTTCTCTTAAGCAGATAAGTAGACAGATTAAACTTCTAATATATATTTTTCAACACATGGTTATGGTTTGTTTCAGGTTACTAGTGGTTTTTTGAGGGCGTGTGTGGATATTGTACCATCAAATTGAAATAGGAGTCACGACTCTATCAATATCAGTATTTCAGCAGTGAACATGTTAATCATCGACATCTTTAATACTTGGCATGTAAATCTTTGAAAGTGCCATTATTGACAAGTTAATACCCTACATCTTGACCTTTATGTAGTTGCATGTACTCCATCAATGGACATGATAAACTTACGAGGTGGCCTTGAAAAATTGTACAATTTTGTACAAATGAATGAATTGCTCTGCCAAAATTCACTCGTTTTTACTTACCCATGTAAGGTCTAGCTTCTTATTTTGCCATTAATAGAACTCGGTAATTTGTTGTTTAATGAACCAAGTCAGATTTAGCTCATCCAGTCCTCAATGGGTTGGTAGGCTTGGTCTTGGGCAACATACAAACCATTTACTAACATAATGGAAGTAATCAATGGAAGTAACCCTCCTACTGACATAATGATTGATTGGTTCCTTTGTGCGGCTTCATAATCCCAAAAACATCCATTCGATTGCCTCTAAATACATGTCTTACTACCACAATTTGGATCATCTTGGAATTGCTTCTTTGACTTAAAAATTCTCATTCACCTAGAACATGTACAAGGAATCACAATAGTCTACTGATAAATGGAAGACTACAGAAAAGAAGCATCATAGACTCACATACTATTAATAAACAAAGAATACTTGTGATAAACTTCTAAATAACAAAACTCGCAAATTCAATTACAGCCTATAAATTGAACTATGGCTTGATATTACAAAACCATGCACCAAAGAGCTTGGATGTGAATGGGCAAAGATACGTTGTGCAGAATTTATGGGGAGTGATAACAAAGATTAAATAAAATACATACGAGTTGATAACAAATGACAGTGACACAGAACACTATTAAATTTTTAATTACAGCAAAGACTGCATGGACACCGACCGAGGACAACAAGAGATGGACAAAGCAACACATCAACGTGATCGATCATGTCTACCGAAAGAAGTATAGAAGGCAACTAAGGAACAAAGTGGAAAGTTGTTGTCATCAATGCCAAGTAGTATGGCAAGTAGTATGGCTGCATGAGTTGTTTGAAGATCGGACTGTGCTACACCAACAAGGTAGTGCTATAGATTCCACAAAGCAAAATAATAGCTATAGATTCCGTCACAACAAATAATTGCTTTTACGTTACAAACTAATATGCACTTCAAAAGGCTACCATCCATAGGGCAACCAAGCAAATTAGTATTGCCCCTGGAAATCAAAAAAACATCTTTTGTCTACAAGCAAACTCCGCTCGATACAAATGATAGGATCGGAGGAGATTACATGATAAAGCTTCAATATGTTTATTCATCAAATCGAGTTAGGGAAAAATACATAGGATAATGGAAGAAACTATGTTAATGATTTGACAAAGCTTTTGCAAAATAAATCTCCATTTTTTACTTCAATATTTCTAAGGCTTTAAATAAGCTTTACATTTGGTTCAATGGGCCCAAACTAATTTATATTAACACTTTACTAATATAAAGTGAATAGCATATAATTATCTAAAGTGAGTAGCATGCCCAATACACGATGATAACAAACTAAACATTTGGAACAAAAGTCCTAACAAACCCCCTTGATCCAAGAGTATAGAAGAGGACGATTTAGAACCTCATGACTATGATGTCATCCAAAGTAGTCTCTAACTCACCTCGCAACTCCGGCACACCTCAGTACATTGTAGTACTCGATCGCCAATGTCACTTCCTTCACTTGGAAGCCCACTACCCCGTGTGTTGAGGCATGAATGATGAACACCCTGCAGCATGCCCATTGCCTTTGATCATTTTGTATCCATACTGTAGTAAGCACAATTAAACTCTGCTCAACTACATCGATCCACATAAGGTCTCACACACAAACAAGGAAAAATTGGCAATTTGATCACCGATGTGATCTTTATCTATTTTAGATCGGGAATATTTGCAAATCCCTTTTCCATTTTCAATACAAACGTCTTTGAAACATTTCACGAGAAAAGCATTCGAGCTTGATAGTAAAACTCGATAACTATGCCTCTAAATCAAATAACATATACCGTTCGGCGTTCACATCTCATGAAACACATGCGATTGCTAGTTATATACCTATTATGATATCATCAAGAGACAAAAATGAAAGATAAGGGGGTGTCTTATATTCACATCCATAATTGTAAATACACGTGTCTAAGACATATATAAAAATATAATAATAAGGTCTAGAATGATGAGTATGAATATATATACATGTCTAAAATCTCCGTAAGTATGTCTAAAATGTTTGAAATCTATAAAATATCACTGAAGTCTCCTCCGTGCACTAGGGCGAGTGCCAGACCCCTCACTACGCTCTGCTGCACCCTGCATGTTAAAAAAAGGAATATACATGTCATAAACTATATATAACATGTACCATATATTAAAATATATAAGCGAAATCTACAACAATTTCTTGATTAATTCAATACATTATATAACTGATATGTACAATTGATTACCTCAGTATTTGTCCCTGCGTGGATGTTGGGAGTATCTATGCTACCCGTAGATCTCTGTCCCGTAGATCCCTATGAAACAAAATAAATAAAATGTAAGAAGTTGATAAATAATTTTTTTGAATAAAGTTCATTAATTTCTAACATTTCAATTTAGATTAAATATTAATTATATTAAAACACATGTATTTATACCTCTGCGGAACGCGTCTCCAAATGTATGGGATTGTCATCCATGACCTCAACACCAACAAATATGTCGCCAACTAAGCCAAGTTGACTCGGACCGGAACATCGAGATCCATGTTGTACATCTATATCTCCACATGTACAAGTTGATCACTTATGCATGCTTAAAAATCACAAAAACATTGAAATTATTTGTAATCTATTATTGATGTCATCACAGTGTTTGTATACAAAATCAGGGATAAATCAACTTTACATTTCAAGGAAGCTGTTTAACTTTGGCATTATCTTATTTAACTCATATGACTGAAATTTCCCGTCACATTTCCCATCCTTACTTCTGTCAACATTGTTTTTGATAGTGCCTTACAATATCACTACAATACATTATCTAAAACCTCTAGATGCTACTGGATACAAGAATATAATCTGAAAGTTCAGTGATATCATTAAAGCATGTTCTTCTCAAGTGTAGGCATACATGCAGCCAACAAGTTCTAGGAGGAAACTATTGCCAACGAGTTCTTATTTATTTATATTCATATTATCTTATCTAGAATCTTTGAAGCAGCCGTAAAGGCACATTAAAATCAGATATCTGTAGAAGAAATATGCAAAGCTTCCTAAAGAAAGGGCGTGTAGTATTAAGGTTTGTGAAAATGGAATATCTCCATGATATGCATTATTCTGGCAGTGCACTCTGCAATCTTGGTTCCAATCAACAATTATGCCACTATTGGGATCTTAGTATGGCATAGGCAGCATGAGCTACACAATATACTCATTTTTCTATAAACTAAAAAGATTCTTTATGTTACAATTTGGCACATAAAAGAAGTGCTTCAAAGAAATCCAATGAACAACGGGGGCAACCAAGAGGACCTTGGAAAAATGTACAGGTAACAACCATATGAATTCTTCCTTAGTCGTGGATCAAAGCTAATAGAAATAAAGCTAGATAAAATTAGCTTGAAACTACGGTATAATTGTCCATTGTAAAAAACAATTTTCTCTGAACCTAGTAAAAGAATACTTTTATTGTCGATTGACGTACATAAATGGAAGGGTATAAATATTACCTATTTCCCTGAGTTTCTCAAAGAGATCATTTAGAGTTTCTCAAAGAGACCATAAAGAAGTTGCTCTATCTATATTAGGATTGGGGTATTTGAGTGCTATGATTTAATAAGTTCGGGGATATGTTAAGTAGATGGCCAAATGGGTGGGCGAAAACTCTTGCCATTTATGCAGAGCCGAGACAAAAATTGGGTTTCTCCTATTGGCAAGATGGATAAATTCTCCTGCTCTTAGGCACAATTCTTAGGTCTCTAAGGCTAAAGCACACTCCTTCGCGCTCCAAAGATAAGGCCGCCTCAAATGATGATCTTCAATTGCAGAAGAAATTTTTACTTATAATTTAGATGCCAAGAGCATGTGGGGTCAGATTCTTCTTTTCCTTCTTGTAAATTTAATCCACCTATGTTGAGATCAAACAAATCATCCATCAAGAGTGGAGAGATGATTATCATTTCCTATACTGGAGACCCTCGAAGACCCTTTCACTAGTAATTGATTGGAAATCTCAAAGTTGTCGATTCTAAGTTCTTTGGAAAGCACAACGTGACATTTATGAGCTGTTGGAACGGAATAACAAATATCTTTAACATGGCCTTAGCTTTCCCACTTCATTGATTTGATTGAATTGACGTGTAAATCAACAATCTTCCCCTTCTTTGTAGTCTAGGCTGAAATAAAAACGTCTTTTAAAAATAGGTATATGCGAGTTTGAAGATTTGTGTCACTTATAATAGTACCAATGGAAACATTGGCATGTCTTAAAGGTTTTTTTTCACTTATTTGTAGCTGACAAGACAACTATAATTAGAATTTTGCAACTTGAGGATGACTCACTCCTTGTTAAGATGTCTACTCTTGGTTCAATACAACTTCTTGAAGGACTGGACATGGTCTAACAACAACATGTTAAATCACTCCATTCTCAAATGTGTTTATCAAAAATTCATCTGGATTTGTCCTTGGAACAAAGACTCAACTCGAAATGAAGATGTAAACTTAAAGAATATAAATGGTAGCACCTCGAGCTACTATTTACAATTTCAAAGCTAATGCCATGACTAAAAAGGTTTTTTAGCCATTGTTCTTCCACACACTACCTATTAGGGATGACATACAATTTCTTGTAACCAACCATCTTAAGTGTCTAGTTAGAATTTTTTTCGAGTCTATCATGCATACTTTTTGGAAATACAAGCTCACTAAAAAGACATAGATTTCTATTCACAATAGTCTTTGTGTTATCTTTGGAAACACATTATCTTGGAAAGAAGTTATGCCGGACATCAATATTTTTCATAATGTGATTGTCAAGTCTTCTAAAAAATTGGTTATCGACCACTTGTGGAAGAGCAAATGCAAAATATTTTCGGGTTGCTCGAAAGAGCTTGCTTACAACATTGATTTGGACCACCAAATAACAATGATTGAAGAGCAAATGGGAAAGCTCAAGATAATCAAATGGTCCATTTTAGAAGATTGAAATTGTAGTTGTAGTTATTATGTTCTAGATTCTTTTCTATGTTGTCGTAGTTTGGACTATTGTTATAATTGTCAATATTTTCAATAAAAAAGTGGTACTTCTACGATGGATTAAATTATGTAATAATTTTTTGAGATTCGATTATGGAATAGTTTCTAGCAAATCTATATTAAATCAAATATGACTAGTTCACAACCATATTTCATGAGTATTGATGTGCATTGCACAATGCTCGTGTAAGGGTGAAAAATTAGGGTCTCTCTAAATACTTTGATAGATAACTTATTAGAAAGTTGGGTGCTTCACCCTTATGAGTGTCACCTAAATAGAAGAAGTGACCTAGCCATTGGGGTTCCATTGCTTTGTTGGTTGGATATTTTTTTTCGCTTCACAAGTAATTTCAAAACGAAGAATTCTAAGTTAAAACTATTGCTTATAATTCCCTCTCAAACTAAATAAGTTCTATTACAATATTTATTGGTTCTGTCATAGAAATTACAATGAGGAGGCACAACATATGATGAATGTTCACTCTAATAATCATCTTTTATCTCACAAGCAACTAGAATTTTTAATGGACCGAAAAGGATGTAGGATTAGGGTGGTCTATTATAATAGTTATCATTTTAATAACATAAATTCATCACGGAAATTAGAGTAAATGTGCATCCATCTAGTTCACTTTGTGAACCCTTCTCACCTCAAAAGACACAAGAGTATTTAATTGGACCAAAAATGATGGGGAATAATAGTGGTCCATGTGAAGATGATGAGAATGAGTGTCTGGTTGAGATATTGCTGAAAGCTTACTACAATGAAAATAAAATCACTGATAGGCTTTGATTTCTCTAACACAACAAGAGTCAAAAGGCAATGTGGACCACAATCCTAGTTTAGATCACCATGGTCTATTAGAATTCTGTACTATAATGATATTATCTCTATACTTGTACTTTATTAGTTAATATTAGGGAAAACCAAATTCCAGATGCTGTATATGCATTTCTTTGTAAGATTTGGGGCAGTTAGTATAGACTTGTTGATCTATTATTGCCTTGGATATTCAAAATATAGATTTCTCACAATGTAACAACTGAAAATGAAATTAGGACTGCTCTATTTTAAGTACTTTTCTTTAAAAGTTGCAGAAATATGGTTGCTTGCCAACATAATTATCAAAATAACAGAACAAGAATGTAATGACTATAAAAACCTGGATAACAAAGAAGCTACACCTTGTTTACCTATGAGAAACCAAATGTTGGAAAACTCGAGCATGGAAATGGGTCTGTGCTTGTTCTTCCATTAAAATCTGCAAATCAGAAATGCACAATATAAAATAGAGGCTTCCAATGGATCAATTTGGACTATTGTAGACTCAATCCAACTCTCCTACATCATTACAATACTCTCTGCCATGTAAAAACAGAAATGAATTGTGCTGCTTTTCCATTAAAATATGGAAATCGGAAATGCAAAATACAAAGAGTGGCTCCCAATGGATCAATTTGGACTACATGTGGACTCAATCAAACTCTCCTACAAAGCATTGCAATACTCTTTGCGAAAGGCAAAATCAGACTTCTAATACCTCCTATAAAATTGAACCTCTCATACAACTACCGAAAACTCTCTATATGATCGGCGTGGAGGTCAATGCCACTCTAAATAGATGCCTAAGGATCATTTCAAGTGCCTTTTGACACAACATGGAAGATCAAAATCAATGTTTTTTTGATGATGTATCATTTCTCTGCTTGTTTCGGTAGTGCAATGGTCATTGTTGATGTATTTGGTAGGTCCCGAAGTCGCCCAAGTGAACCCGGTGGGTTTGAACCCCTAGCAGCCTACCCTTAACACTGCACTAATGATTGGCGACAGGTTCAAAATGGACTAAACCCATTTCATTTCTACCCCCATAGTTGGATGGGTACAACATGTGCCATACCCATCACTATTCATTGTTTCACAACACTGACGTGTTCAGCATGTGCCCAACCATTAACTTTGAGTGTTCATTTCTCTTCTGCCTTGCACCTTCTTGTCAACTCCTGAGGATCCAGATCCTCAAAGGACCTACCCAGTGGTACAAGTACAACAGATGCAGGTGTGAAAGTCATTTATGTCATCTTCTTTCACGTCTTGATTTTGTGTGTGTTTGTTGCCTTCATTGTAAGGGCTTGGTGTTTGGATCTTACTTGTATGTCTTTGCATTATTAGTATTTTTGAATTTTACGAACCATTTTGGATCACTTCGTATCTATAATTGTGGCTTTTGAAACTTGAATTTATTAGATGACTATTAAATTTGATATTTAAGGTTGACATTGCATGAACGATGAATGCACATTGCAAATTACGACGTAGGTTGATGGATCACTTTGTTAATAGAATTTTTTGAGGGTTTATTGATAAATAATAATTTATTGTGCATACTACAAATACACATCCATGGTAAGGTTGGGGGATGGGGGTTTGGCTAAGAGTTTTCCGAGTCATGCTTCTTGTACGTGGAATCAATCTCCTTCTCATAACATATTAACCTTCAAAATTGTGTTACCATTCGTATTATTAAGAAATAAATTAAAAACAATGAGTACCAATAGACCATTCATATTTATGAAGAATAAATTCTCCTAAACATGAAAAACTCTTAAAATATAAATACCATTCCATTTCACTTCTAATAAATTCATGAATACATATTTAAATTCAAAACCAATATATAAATAAATATAAATCCACACCAAAAACATAAAATTATATATAAAATTTACACCTTAAAATAAAACATGACTATTGAATTCATTGTTATAGCTTGCTTATAAGGAAAACCAATCACACACAAACTACAAGTATTCTGTAAGTATATAATTCAGAAGCGAAACCCAACAAGAATTCAGAAAAGGTTTTCATGCCTGAATTGTAATTATGAGACCATCCATGTCCCAATGCCACCAGGACCTTGGAAAAATGTACAGGTAACAACCATATGAATTCTTCCTTAGTCGTGGATCAAAGCTAATAGAAATAAAGCTAGATAAAATTAGCTTGAAACTACAAAGTATAATCGTCCATTTGTAAAAAACAAGTTTCTCTGAACCTGGTAAAAGAATACTTTTTATTGTCTGATTGGACGTACATAATGGAAGGGTATAAATATTGCCTATTGCCCTCAGAGTTTCTCAAAGAGACCATTTACAAGTAACAAGGATGTAGCATACAAAACGGCCAACCAGGTATTTTCAGAGTTGACCTTCACATTCAATTCATTTCTATGAGAAAAAATGGGGTTTTACCAAAAAAAAAGCCAGGGTTTTGCAAAAAATGGTATTTTAGTGGCTACGATTTTGCTAAAAAAATGTGTACGATTTTGCTAACATACCTGGGCTCGTCATTGCTGGGCTTCATCGCTGGTGGGCTCGCTGGTGTGGTGGGCTCTCGGCTAGTGTGGTGGGCTCTGGTCGGTCACACAAACTTTGCGCGAAGGAGGCGGGGCGGAGGAAAATGATTTCCTCCACAGCGCCTCCAATATATAAACAGGGGGTTTGCGCGAACACTATTCACGCGAATGGTGTTCACGTGAACATATGGTTCGTGTGAACCCTTTCAATTGTGCCACGCGGAAAATAACGGCTTACGTGTCTCTTCGCGTGAACCTGCCTTGGAAAACGTGCATTTGCCATTTTGGCTCGCATTTTCGGGACAAGAAGTGGGACACAACACCATGAAAGATCACAAGCACTCAACTTACAACACATAACCGAAAGAGCCATGTAATCTAATAAAGTATTATTTTTCCTATCCATAATTAGTTTAGTAACATGATTAATTTACTAATCTAGACACAATTTAAATAATTAATAAAAGGGAAATACATCACTATAAAATCACATACTAAAATTAAATAAAAGAAAAGAAGGAACTACACATAAACCCTTGGTCACAATTGGAGGTAATGTCCCCCCCATGGGGACCCCCTAACAACAATTCAAACACACACAACATAACACATGTTTCCATGGTGACCATTGTTGAATCCATCTAGCATTTCGATGTGGTTGGTCTCCAATCCCCGTTGATTGTTGTGATATGTTTACCTATAAAACACATAATACCTCCTTCAGCCTTATGGCCGCATCAAACCATCCAAGATAAAATATACAATTATAAATCTAAAATAATCTATATGTGAATTAAATCATCATCTAGGCAAGTAAAATTATTATCTTCAATTTCTAACAAAATTTCAATTCTACATTTCATCAATATCAATAGGATCACAAGATTAGTTCAATTGTTAAGGTCTACTCAATATGACAAAAATATCACATGTTAGAAATATATAACTATGCCAATAGCATATCATCATCAATATAAAATGTCTCTAATAATCCACACACATCATACTATGAATCGAAATCTAAAATAGTCCAAGTATCTCTATCATCTAACATTATGATAAGTCAAAATGATACAATAATATCCATAAGTATAGTCAACAATATCAAAATCAATAGTAATAAGTGTCGAAGGGAAGTGGGCACTACATCCCCCTCCCCTTAGACTCGACTTCCTCCTGGAAGTCACTAGAATAGGTGTGGAAAATGGACTCGTAGCAATGTAACATCCTCCCATGTAGTAGTAATCTCATCATACCTATCCCACTGGACTCAAACCTGGTCAATCTCTCTACCTCGAAGGCCTAGGGTCTTGCACTCTAGAATACAGATGAGCTCCACCATCACCTACCCTTGATCTTGCACCTGTAATGAGGTCCAATCTAGCACATGAGAAGGATATCTAATATATCTCCTGAGTAAAGAAACATGAAATACATCATGGATGTGAGATAAGTTGGGTGGAAATGTTAGATGATAGGCAAAAGGTCTAATACGCTCCAAAATCTCAAAGGGACCCACACACCTAGGAGTAAGCTTAGAACCTTGTCTGTAATTGATAGGGCTCTTAGGTGCCTAACACGAAGAAACACCTTCGTGACCACCTCAAAACTATGATTTGTCCTATACTGGTCCCCATACTTCTTCTACCTATATTGAGCCTCATGCAATCTTTCCCTAATCATAACAACCTACTGCTCCATTTCTTGAAGTCAATCTAGTCCAAGAGAAACCTTGTCCTCTAACAAGTCCCCATTCGAGGTGCTGAACTCTCTTCCATACAGTTCATAAAAAGGAGCCATGCCTATCGAACTCTGAAAACTATTATTGTAGGCGAACTCCACCAAGTACAAATACTCCTCCCATATCAACTGATGATCTATGACATACATCCTAAGCATGTCCTCCAAGATCTGTTTCACTCGCTAAGTTTTTCCATCTTTCTCAGGGTGATATGTCATACTGAAATTGATCTTCGTCTCGAGGGCATACTTCATGGTAGCCCAAAAGTGGGAAGTGTATAAAGGATTGAGGAAACAAATGATCTTAAACAGAAACCCATGCAATCTAACAATATCATTAAGATATACCCATGCCACTAAACTAGCTGTGTATGTGGACTTCACTGAAGAAAAATGAGCCACTTTCACAATTTATCCACCGTGGCCATGATGGCATCGTGGTGGTATCTTGAAGTTGTAACCCAAATATAAAGTCCATGGAAATGGTGTTTCATTTCCACTCCAAAGATATGGCATGAAGGAAGAGAAGGCCAATTGGATGTTGATACTCAGCCTTCACCTTCTAACACTCTAAACAATGAGACACAAACTGAGCAACATCTCCTTGAATTTCCCTCTAATAGTATAACTATCTCAAGGTGGCATGTATCTTCTTCACTCCCGGATGGGTTGAATAAGGTGCATGATGAGCCTTTTTCAAAATGTACTTTCTCAAGCTTCCATCTCTAGGAACATAAATCCAACCCCGTGTCCGAGAATACCATCTATCTCTAATGAAAATGTTAGAGTAGGTATTTACCTTAGCTCATGTTCACCTAGGTACTTTATTTACCTTTATTGTATTTATCCTCACCCACTTATGTGTGTGGATATTTCTTTTATCTTATTTAGATATTATGAGATATTATCTAGTTGTTAGGTATAGTTCTTTCCTTGATCTATGGTATTGACTAGATCCTTGATGTCTAGTTCTCTCCTAAATCTATGGTCTTAACTAGTTCTTTAATGACTAGTTATTTCCTTGATTCATGGCTTGATCTACAACCTTGACTGGTTCTTAGATTGTTATTCCTTGCCTATTTAAGCAAGGCCCATTCTCAATATATTGCATTGAGTTCCATAGTAATATTTGATATTGCTTCTCATTTATTTGCAAACGTTTTCTATAAAGTTATTCTAGTGAATTGATTTCATCTTATTTATTGTGGTATTTGATTAACATCTATGTTCTTGGATTGTACGATCTAGTTATCATTCCTTTCATGGTAATAGAGCTAGAGATTGTTGTTAACATCCACAATCATTTTCGGGTTGCGTCCATAGATGTTGTGCATGGTTTTTAATATTTTTGGCAAATCCACAAGTTGCTATTTTTGGAAAACAAAGGTCATTGTCTACAAATTCTAGAAATAGTTATTTTACCAGAAGAGGCAGTTGGATGTGACTTTCTCGAAAACATACGACACACCCCGAATAACAAGTTGTGAAACACCCATTAAAATCCTTAGTCCTTGGTCATATGGTATGGTCATATGAGGGCTTAAAGATTGTGATTCCTAATAGTAGGTGATTAACTTTAGCCCCCTTAAATTTTAATTGTGTGGTGAAGGCAACAACATTTTATTTTGTTTTAGTGGCACCTAAAATAAATGATAGAGCTAAATATTAAAAAGCTTGTAACTTTTGATCGGTAATTCAGGTTTTGAGTGCCGTTTTTTGCAAAAGTGCTTGTTTTTTCATGATATTTCCATTGGAAATATTTATTTTGAGACTTGCACTATAATTATAAAGTGCCAAATCTAGAGGAGTGTTGTAATCAATTGTGGATGCATTTTAGGTGAGCCCGACGGCCTAAAATTTTGGGAGTTACTGCTTTGTACCTATCATGGATTCTCGAGAATGATATGCTTTTCTCTCAAGTATGTGGAATTCAAGAGGATATTGTAAAATTTGTGGAAGAAAATAGATCACTCAAGAATCGAAATTCTCTTCTACAATCACTCATTCATGATAAGGATACAATAATACACTCCTATGCAGAATAAAATTGGTAGCCTTCAACATCAAAGATCATATTATGGACAACC
This sequence comes from Taxus wallichiana var. yunnanensis, assembly GCA_018340775.1. Lineage (NCBI taxonomy): Eukaryota > Viridiplantae > Streptophyta > Pinopsida > Cupressales > Taxaceae > Taxus > Taxus wallichiana. The sequence continues at coordinate 772,480,119 of CM031238.1, read as the reverse complement.
ATATCCATGCCCCTATTCCACTTACAGTTGTTGCTCTTGCACCCACCGACATTGATCTGTCGAGTCTTTGAGCTCGAACACCTGCTTTTGATGCTTCTAGACACTGTGAGGCTTGTTACTACATGCTCTTCCACATCTCGTGCCTATTATAGTACCACATGTTGTGTATCCTATTTCTGCTCACTACATGGGTTTTTAGAAGCATACTACGCATTCATTTCTTGCAAGCTTCATCCTATGGGTCTCACTCGTGGAGTCATTGGCGAGATATTCATAGGGTATTGTTTCCTCTATTCCCATGTTAAGTGGAATTCTCGTCATGACATTGGTTTTCAAGCAAGTACTTCATTGGGATCACACATTGATAGAGCTCCTTTTTGTTCGCTCATCTATTTCGAGGATCATGAGAAACACATGAGTTCTGCACCTTCACTCGTGCTTGAGAAACTCGAGATTTCAGTTGTCATCCATGATCAACTTGACACACATTCGATGTTCTTTTACATGCACCCATTATGCATTTTACACCAATTCATATGCAAACATCTTCTTCATCCATCGGTGCTCATTTGGGGTGGATATCGATCAATCATGGTGGTAACATAGGCATTCATTAAGAGGGCTCTACGGGCATGGCTCCTCTACCATTAGGCCTCTTGATCCACTTTCTATACCTTCGTATTGTGATGCTTCTTTTTTTGAGCATTTTTCTTAACAGTGTAGTGTATCTCTCTTGTTTGTTGAGAGATTTTGTATCTGTATTTTCAACACTTTTGGCTAGTTGACGGTGATCTATTGTGAGTGATCTATTCTGGTGAAGTCCAGTGTTATTTTGTCATTATTTTAGTAGTTGATTTTGGGAAACTCATACAGATTTGTAGCATCACTTCACCCATTCAACAGTATGGGAGGGTGTGGTGTTGATCCTACTTCTTCAGGTTTTGTGTCCTTGCCTTGTTACCTTGGATTTTCTTGGATTGTGACACTCTGGATTTTGTGTCTTTGCCTTGTTGCTTTGGTTATTTTTCTTGAATCGTGGCACACCTATTTGCAACTGTTGAGAAAATTATGTTTGGTGTTTTTTTTTGCACTTTTGACATCACTCCGTTGACAATCTCCTTATATAGAGCTATTCTCGGTGGAGCCCAACGTGAGTTTTTTTTTATTTTTGTGATCGAGCAAAGTGGATTTAGACCATAGTGCACACCAAACTTCTTTAGAATTGTACAAGTTTTGAGTGAGCTTCTTGGGATGCCTTGGAGCGGATTTTCTCTCTCTTTACTTTGTTGTTACTTGTTTTGGGTACCTTGTGGTGTTTCTTTTTTCCCAGCTTATTCTACATGAGTACCTCATCGTGGCCTAGTTGTTGGGACTCATACTATGGACATGCCACTTCTAGTTTTGCCCCTAGCTTCACTTGAGGGTGTTAGAGTAGATATTTACCTTAGCTCATGTTCACTAGGTACTTTATTTACCTTTATTGTATTTATCCTCACCCACTTATGTGTGTGGATATTTCTTTTGTCTTATTTAGATATTAGGAGATATTATCTAGTTGTTAGGTATAGTTCTTTCCTTGATCTATGGTATTGACTAGATCCTTGATGTCTAGTTCTTTCCTAAATCTATGGTCTTGACTAGTTCTTTAATGACTAGTTATTTCCTTGATTCATGGCTTGATCTACAACCTTGACTGGTTCTTAGATTGTTATTCCTTGCCTATTTAAGTAAGGCCCATTCTCAATGTATTGCATTGAGTTCCATAATAATATATGATATTGCTTCTCATTTATTTGCAAAGGTTTTATCTGAAGTTATTCTAGCGAATTGCTCTCATCTTATTGATCGTGGTGTTTGATTAGCATCTGTGTTCTTGGCTTGGTATGATTTGGCTATCGTTCCTTTCAGAAAATCCATAATATCTCCCATCAAGGGGTCTCTAAGAGTCAATCCCTACTCTCGCTACAAGTTATAAACATCCTAAGGAAGATTTTGCAAACTCCTACTTTGTAAATCTATACCCACTAAAGTATCCATAACCAGATGTCTCCGTCTACTCAAGGCATATATAACCATGTTCTCCTTCTCCTTCACATGCTCTATCTCCATGTCGTACTAAAAAAAAACTACATCCAATGATGCTTCCGAGCGTTGAGATTGGGCTACGTGAAGAGGTGGTGAAGAGTCAAGTGATCAATCCTGAGTGTAAATCTATGGCCAAGAAGGAAGTGTCTCCACCATACCAAGGCATTCAAAATTACTGTAAGCTCAAGATCATGAGTCAGGTAATTGATCTCATAATATTTGAGCTTGTAAGACTCAACCAAAACTACTTTGCCCTCCCCGCATCAACACAAATCCAAGTCCTACCAAAAACGCATCTATGCGCAAACGAAGAACTCACCACGAGGGTCCGTACCGCAAGAATAGGTGTTGTCATGAGGTATTCCTTCAGTGTCCTAAAGGCTTGCTCACATCTATCTAACCATACAAACTTCTTCCCTTTCCGCTAAAGGGAAGTGATGGGGTGCGTAACCCGAGAAAATTCTGTATAAATCTCCTGTAGTATCTTGCCAAACCCATGAAGAAATGCACCTTGGTCACACTAGTGGGTGTTGGCCAATCCATAATAGCTCGAATCTTGGAAGGATCGTCTACGATACCTTCCCCAAAAATGATGTGGCCCAAATAATGCGCCTCTATTTTGAATAATCACGCACTTCTCCGAATCCAATAAAGCTACTACTCATGAAGACACTGAAGAAATTCTCTAAGGTGCCCCTCATGCTCCACATGCGTATGTGATTATATCAAAATTTTGTCATGGAATATGAGCACGAAGTGATCCAATAATTTGCTTAATACCCCATTCATCAAACTCATGAAAATGCAAGGGCATTCGCTGACCAAAAGGCACCACTTTGAACTCGTAGTGGCCCTATCTTGTACGAAAGGTGGCCTTGTGAATGTCTTCCTCTATAATCCTCAGCTGATGATATCTTGACTTAAGGTCTATCTTGGAGAATATTATGGCCCCCTTCATCTGATCAAATAAATCACCAATGCGCGGAAGGGGGTAAAGATTCTAGATCGTTACTTTGTTCACCTGGCGGTAATCAATACACAAACACAGATCCATCCTTCTTCTTTACAAAAATCACCAGTGCACCCCAAGGGGATACATTAGGATGGATTAAGCCTTTCTCCAGAAGGCCCTCAAGTTGCAAATTGAGCTCGCAGAGCTCATGGGTAGTCATTCGATAGTGTGCTCGTGAGATAATCTCTACTCCCATAACCAAATCTATGTGAAAATCTATCTCACGTAGAGGTGGTAACCTCGCTAGGTCCCCTAGAAATACATCAACAAACTCTCTCAAGATGTGATGGTCATCATGAGATGGCCCACTAGACTCATCCTAAACTTTTTCACTAACCGTAACAACATACATCCAGTAACCTCATCACACATAGTGCTTAAGCTGCATAGAGGAGATGGTGCAAATGCAAATGGGCGTCCTAAATCCTATTATCACCGACTCAAATCTTAAATCATCTATACATGAAATAGTCTTATGGTAGCAATCCACTATGGCCTTGTGTGCGAGATAACCAATCCATGCCTAAGATGACTCCATACGAACCCAACGGAAGGATACAAAGATTTGAAGTAGTGGTGACGGGCCCCAAATCCACTACACACTCCTTAAATAAGGAGTCTACAAAGATTTTGCTCCATAAGCCATCTCAATGTCCCAATTAAAACCCTTCCTAACTTCCACCACCCTAAAACACTCTACTAAATATGGTGCAATAAAAGAATCAGGGTGAACCGAAATCAAACGAATGGAGGTAGGAATATAGCCAATACTACCTGTAGTCTCTATCATAGTGCTCTGTTGCTCATCCCGGAAGTTCTCGAGCATTTCATAGATCTGATGGCTATGTCCCATGTCACCAACAATAAGCTCGAAAATCTGCACCTTACCCTTGTTACTAGGGTAATGTGGGAGCTCTCTCCAATGATGTCCAACAATGCCACAACCATAACATATTCCCGGTCCACTCCAATGATATGTAGCTCCATTTGATACTCTAGAGGTTTGCGTTGTGGATCCTGATGATCTGGCTATAGACTACTGAGGTCTCTGCTGACGAGCTCCTACTAACTGAGCTCTTGGTGCACCTTGTGTCATAATGGGACCCCTAGGAGGAGGCCCCATACTCTTTCCCCTCTAAGCATTGAATCTATGAGTAGGTCTGAATGGTGGATGAGTCTACTACTCACATTACTACTACTACGAGGTGGCTTCTATTATCGCCTAAATGATGATGTGCAAAACCATGTCCACCATATGGTGGAGAAGTTTACCCCTCAACTTGCTATCCTGTACATCTACCGAATGTGGCTCTACACTCTCTCCCTAGCCTACTGCGTCTTCCCCTATGTCTCCTCTACAATATAGGCCTTTTCCATGACCTCTGCTAAGGTATGTGGGTAGTGTATGTGTACCACACCACCCAAATCCAAATTCAGCCCCTAATGAACCTGTGAATCTAGACCTTCTCATCCTGCATATATTTGACATACGGGAGTATCTCTAGAAATTGACTCTCATACTCAGCTACATTCATAAATGCTTGATGGAGGTCGTGGAACTCGTCTATCCTCTAATAAACATTTATAAAACTCCTCTGAACCACTCCTCAAAGAGCTCTAAGGTAACCATCTCTCGAGTCAACATGGAGCTTCTACTCCTCGGTCCTCCACCAAACACCTACTCCATCCCTTAGAAGATGGATTACAACACGAGCTTCCATGTTGGTAGTACAAGGGTAGGGCTTGAAGCATCCACTTAAGCTGACCAACTAGGCCTCTGCCTGAAAACCACATGTATCCCCAAATAGTGAGATAGGCGTAGCTTCGGATCTCCCTGATATGGCCAGTAGCTGATGACTAGCGACCCGTAGGTCTCTCTACATACTCCTCCCTCTATGTAGGGCTCCACAATTTGTCCCCGTGTCATAAAATTCTATCTCCATGCCCCCTCTGTGGTGACTCTGCCCTAGCCGACTCCATGCAGGAGTTCTCTTCCCTATGCTCCTCGATGTGTCGAGGAGATGCACGAGCCTCAATTAATGGCTTCCTATCCTGTCTAGAAAGTCATCCTTATAAGAACCTTCCGCGTATAATGACATTGACGTCTGAAGTGTCTATAAAATCTGAGTTAGAATGGTACCTACCCGATCTCGGAGATGGCAAGACTAAATCTACGTGCAAGAACCCCTCTTCGGTCTCGTGTGCCTCCCCGTAAAGAACAAGGTGACAGTTAGTTCATCATTCTAGGTTTTTGTTTCAGTTTTCTAGGCTTTCTATATTATACAATTATCAGATAATGTCATTTTCTAGGTCTAAAAAAATTATGCTAGGTTAAATGTTCATGTCTTATGTTTCCAATGTGCCCATGGGTCTAAGCTTTGAGCCAATGACTCGATACCAAGTGCAATGCCTACCAAACTCTTCCTACATGAAATCCAAGAACAACCTAGAGAAAACTAGAAAAATTATGGTTTTTTTTTTTTGAAAATGTGCCCTCAAAAAGGCTTCGATATACATTGTCACATCATTGTTTTTGAGTCACTTAAATTTAATAATATAATTTTCCCCATTATAAAATTAAAAAAACTCACATTATATTTTTAATAAATCTAATTATCCTAAAGTATGGTTTAGGTTCCCCTAAAGGTAATATTGATAAACCTTTAATCTCCACTATAGTCAACTAGGATTAATTAATCGGATGGGAAAAGGGGGCCTAGTTAATTAAAACTAAAGTTATTTTAATCCACAAGGTGTCTAAGTTCAAAACAAATAACAAGGTCCCTTACATTAACACAAGGGTTAGAAGAATAAACACACCCCCATAACCAAATAAAGTGACCCCTTAAAAATTCAACCCATGTATTTTAGAATTAACATTTAAATTTAAATTCAAATTCCTCTCACCCACTCCCCACCTAATTTTTGTAGGGATGAATCTCATCCCTTGGATGGATTCATTTGGGGCCCTTAGATGAGGAAGAAACAACTAACCCTAAAGTTTTCTAAAGAAAGATTCTTTTTCTTTACTTCTAACTTATTATTTCTCTTTTGTTTTGCAGGTTGTTGGAGGAGAAGGAGGAAGCCATTAGAGGCCATTCCAAGTTTTTGGATGGATTGCAAAAGCTTCTCTTTTTTTTTTCATTTTATTCCCTACCTAGGGTTTAAATATAGTTGTTCATTTTATTTTGCTCATACTTCATTGACTTGCCCAAATGGGCTTATGGGTTTTGCCCCATTACGTGATATAACTAGATTTGCTATGTGTTTCTATTTGTACAAATGAGTATATAGACATATAAGTGTATATATATATATACATTTTGAAAACTTTTTCTTGAATAAAACCCAAATTTTGAAATAGGGCATTATTGTAGAAAATCATTAATTAGAATTATATATATTGAAAAGGAACAAAATTAAATACATAGTTATAAATATGCGCATGGATCAAATTTACCACGGGTTTGATATTTTACATAGGCCATAATAACAGGCCGTAGAGGTTAGTTTTATGGGCGGTTGCATAGTATTATGGTTGCAGGATTTGGGGGTGGGGGAGGGTCGCCGACCCCACCCCCATCCCATTGTTAATGGGGTGCGGGTGAGGTCAGCGACCCTCCTCCCAACCCTATTCTCAAACAATAAAAAACTGGTTGCAACCCTCCAAACACATTACGTATTTCATTTCTTATACACACACACACACACACACACACACACACACACACACACACACACACACACACACACACACACACAATATATATATGTATGTATGTATGTATGTATATACATGCATACATACATAGATATATATCTATGTATGTATGCATGTATATATATATACACATATATATACACATATATATATACATATATAGATATATATATACATATATAGATATATATATACATATATATATATATACATATACATATATATGTATGTATGTATGTATGTATAGAATAAAATCATCTTGTTTCCTTTTGGGTAAAATGGCAATACCAATATTATATTGAATTTAATATTAATCTAATATTAGTAATCTTTTAACAACAATAATACTTTAATTTTAAAACCAACTATCAAAGTGGTAATGTTTACCATGTTATTAGGGTTAGCTAATTTTAATTTTCTACTTAAAATTTCTTTGTAAAAAATTGATAGTATTTAGTTAAGAGGTTTTAAAAGAAAACAAGTCAAATTTCACTTAGTAGTATATAAAGATATAATGGGTTTAAAGTAATTCTACAATATCTTCATAATTAATATTGCATATTCCAAAGAGGCTAGAGCCTAAGTTGCAAAGAAGCAATTTCCTTTCTCTACTAGTGTTTTAGAATTAATCTATTATTATTAACCAAGCAAAGACAAGCCAATCTAAGTTCCTTCCCTCTAAGTATACGAAGTTCAACTTTCTTTCAACAATGCATGAAATGAACAAAATAGCATAAATATTACTTCACATGCCTTTCAAGTAATAAATTCAAATTTACTATTTTCTTCATTCAAATTTCCCACAAGATACTTTCAACAATATTTCCACTCATTATAAAGAAAGATTAGCACACACCATGTGAGGAAAAAACAATTCAATATGGACAAGTTGTCTTCCTTTCATCCACATTTCCACTATAACAAAAATAACCTTACTAAAATGTCTTTCTTTCCTTTACAACAATACTATAACTTCAACAATGATAATGAACTTTCTTTTCCTTGAGCATAGCTCATTTTTTTTAATACAAGAACTTACTTTCTCACAATACAAATTATAACTAAACTTTTAAACATGATTTCCATTTTGATTCATTTCTTTACATACTACAATTTGAGGAGAAGGAAATTATACAATTCCTCAATGAGCTTCCTTCAAAATAATAATACAACTTGGTAAATGAAACTTACAATGCAACATTTATTTATTTATTTTTTAAATACAATACTACAATTCTTCCACCTCAAGTGGGAATAACACGAAGGTTTTCTCACAAATATTTCTTTTGGACATCAACAAATGCTCCAAGTTTCATATCATCAATGAGAGCTCCACCATGTCTACACTTAATCAACACCAAAAAAAATAGGGAGAGGCAACACTCTACACCCAACCAATAATTCAATGAGGAGAAGAAGTTGTCCTCCTCATTGGCCCTTGAGCCCCAACCACAAAGCAATAACAAATGCATCCAACTCCTGGCAAACATACAAAGCTTTCACATCACAATACAATATTTCACAACCATACCAAAACACAATCAACACAAACTACAATCGCAAGAAGGAAACTAACAAAATATACAAGGCTTCATAATGCAAAGCCAAAGGAGCAAGGATCTATGGGGAGATCACTTATGCCTCCCAATGGGAATTAGGTTCCCACCTTAAAGCCCTCTAATATGCATCTCAAAACCCCTACACAACTCTTATGCCCCCTCAAGATCTTCTTATGCCTCCCACATTCTCTTATGCCTCCCTACTATCTCTTATATCTCCCTCATAAAAACCAAGTAAGAATGCAAGCATTTTCTTGTCCAAGGTGGGGAAACGAACCCAACTTCCTCCAAAGAAAGAAATAAAATCTTATGCCTCCCTACATATAAGATCCCCATAGCCCTCTCCTACACCACACTTAGGCAATCTACCCAAGAACCCAACAAGCATACCAAAACACTCAATAACATACACATATACACAAATAAAAGAAAACATTTAAACAAGAGTGTAGCTCCTACCTTTCCATGGTAGAGCTTAATCCAAGAGTCACACACCAAGCTCCTTCAAGCCCACTCCAACACCAACAATATCCAAAATAAATCCACAAGTACTCCAAAATTTTCCAACTCTAAAATACAAGTGCACACCAAAAGAAATGAATTAATCCAAAAACAAACAAAAGAACTAGCATTAATAGAAAAGTAGAGAGGAGGGTGAGGCAGCTCCATTTAGGATGCCACTTCACTTATCCTTAAATCCACATCACAAGTCAAACAACAACCCCAATGCACAATAAATTGGTGGTTGAGAGGAATGAAAAACCTCTTACACACACAATCCAAACCCACACCCCCTAAGTACAAACTTTAAAACCCACATAATAAAAGTGCAATAAATGCCACTTTTTGTCTTACAAAACACATAATGGTATCTGCTTTTGACCCCCAATCCATAGGTAGGGTTGGTATAGTAATTTAAGAGGTGTGGGACAAATTTAACTTGTCCCACCAGCCTCCAAAATTGGCCCTTAAGGCCAATTCCGAATTTCCATGATGAGGTAGAGTGTACAACACTCAAGATCACAAGCACTCAACTTACAACACATAACCCAAAGAGCCATCTAATCTAATAATGAATTATTTTGTCCCATCCATAATTAGTTTAGTAACATGATAAATTTACTAATCTAAACACAATTTAAATAATTAATAAAAGGAAATACATCACTATAAAATCACGTACTAAAATTAAATAAAAGAAAAGAAGGAACTACAGTAAACCCTTGGTCACAATTGAGGTAATGTCCCCCCATGGGACCCCCTAACAACAATTCAAACACACAACATAACACATATTCCCAATGTAACCATTGTTGAATCCATCTAGCATTCTGATGTGGTTGGTCTCCAATCCCCGTTTATTGTTGTGATATGTTTACCAAAGAAACACATAATGCCTCCTTTGGCCTCGTAGCCGCATCAAAAATTCCAAGATAAAATATACAATTATAAATCCACAATCATCTACATGTGAATTAAATCATCATCTAGGAAAGTAATATTATTATTTTCAATTTCTAACAACATCTCAATTCTACATTTCATCAATATCAATAGGATCACAAGATTAGTTCAATTGTTAAGGTCTACTCAATATGACGAAAATATCGCATGTCAAAAATATATAACTATGTCAACAACATATCATCATCAATATAAAATGTCTCTAATAATCCACACACATCATACTATGAATCGAAATCCAACAATAGTCCAAGTATCTCTATCATCTAACATCATGCTAAGTCAAAATGATACAATAATATCCATAAGTATAGTCAACAATATCGAAATCAATAGTAATAAGTGTCGAAGGGAAGTGGGCACTACTTCTTATCTTTAGATTTAATGGATTTTGGCCTCACCAAAATCACTTCATAAATGGATTCACTCCACTTGGATGAATGCTTGTGAGATTCAAGTTTGTGCAAATGGGTTTTTTATTGTCTAGTTCCTTCACCTACAGATTATCAACGAGTGCGTCGATGCACATGATTCTCGGGGTAGGGTTGGCCTTTTTCACACTTTGTGGTTTGATGTATTCGATCCATTTACTATGGTAGTCTCCAAAATGTTGGCTTGGGTTCGTCTCCCTAATCTTCCTCTCCAGTTCTGCCTACGCACCACATTGTTGGTAACTCTATTGGTCATTTCATTAAGACGGATGATGAACTGTCCAAGCAAGGGTTATTCACACATGCTTGTATTTGTATTGAGGTGGACCTTAGCAAGGGTCTTCTGGATAATATGGAACTACTTCATGATGGTTTTAGTTGGATTTAGATTCTTAACTATGAGAATACTGCCTTCCGGTACAAATTATGTCACCAAACTGGTCACCTGCAAGAGGCTTGCATGGTCAATAAGTCTAGAAAAAAGAAAAAAGTGTCTGCTACGTGGCCTAATGGTTGACAACCTTTTACATCACAGGGTACGAAAGATAACCCTCTCCCTAAAAGTTCAAAGACCATGTGTGAAGAGATTCCCCATTTTGGTGGTTGTGTGAAAATATCTCATGTGACTGATTCTTTTGACTCTGACCCTGAGCAGGATCACCCTTGCCTTGATTCCCCATTAGCCTTGCCTTCCCAACCTAAAGAATTGTATTGTGGTCACGAGGTCTAAGGAGAAGAAAGGGCGTTTCGTGCCTCCTACTACTCGACTGTTACTCAGTCTATGGTGGCTTCTGCAACTCCAATTTTCTTTGGCTCCACGATTCCTCACAATACGGTTCCTACCTCTCGCTTTATTTTTGGCGTCGCGGTCTCTAGGCCCGGCCGCTTTAATTTTGTGTTTTCCTTCGTGGCATTTTTGTTGCTTTTGCGAGGCCGTGTCCACTGCCGGCTTCCCCTTACTATGTAACACTTTGTATTATTTTGTATAATTTAATATAAAGGAGGTTCCAATAGTAAAATAAATAAAGATAAGGTGTGGTAATGAAAGATCTTTATTAAAAGGTAATATTTTATGTTATACTACTTTGTTACTTAGATGTAAAGATAAGATTATATGCAATAAGAATGAAGAGAAATAATAATATCTATGAATATAAAAATTATCGCCAACACTCTAAAGCTCATGACTTTCATAAGAGTCGTAAGGATATTCTTTAAATAAGTATGTGAATTTTAATTTTATATATATTATATATGTATTCATACAAGAAATAACATTAAAAATTCTCTCAAATAAAATTAATATGTGTATTGTGAAAGAACCTATGTATGTTGTTGCTAGTAATCCAAAGCCATGGATGTCGTTTTATAAAATAACTCTTGTAATTGTTCTCACTTTAGTGTAAGGCAAATGCATAAAATGCAATACGTATTATTGTAATATTTATTTTATATTAATTTAATATCTAACATTCAAGTAAAAAAATCAATTCAGCCACTTACCGAGAAAAAAAAACCGTTAGATTTAATTATTGTTTATTTAAGAAAGCCACCGTAATTATTATAACGATAAATCAGACAAAAATGGTAGGCGGAGAAATGTGATGGGCCGATTCCAACAGAATCAAACATCCATGTTTATGATGTTTTTGTTTCGGTTTTTAGAACTGAAAATAATATTAAGCCGGTCAAATTGTAACTCTTCTTCTTGTATGTTATCATTTGGCATATGTACGAAATATTCAATACACATCTTGTCATGTCTAGTATTTCGATTTCACTTCACAAGTATAAAGGTATAGCAATCTAATTTGTGAGGTCGTCAATACAAGTTTCTGTGAGAAATTAATTTGAAGAAGAATGGCCAGAGAAGATTCATATCGACCAAAATATTGGCGCAATATAGCAATCCTTCACCGCTTTAATTGCTTTTCTGTGTCGCAGACAACAGACGGTTCAAATAAGGAGAGTGCGAATGGTCTTGAAAGGGAAGTCTCCGTTAAAACGAGAACCAAAGGAGGATGGAAAACAATGCCGTTCATAATAGGTGAAGACATTATTCTCCCCATAAGTTACTCTTAGATAGGATTCAAGATACGAATGAGTAAATATTCAATACCAACTTTTACCAAGCCAAGATACACCTGAGTAGATATCATTTACAGTAAGATTATATGCAATTTACAGCTTGCAATTTTGCACTTAAAAATAATGTTGAATTGAAATTTATAGCTTGTAATTCAGTTAGCATGTTCACTAGGGTCAGTCTTGAACAGCTCACAGTAACTACAACCACGCACAAACACTATCGGACCCATGCTCCGCACCAATGAAAACATCAGAATATTAATTCTAACATTCATACAGACTTTGTGTCCCATAGTGTTTGCCCATATTAGTTAAGGATCGCCGTCTTGAACAAACCACCTGTTCACCACATTTGGCTGTAATCTTTAGATGACATAGTTCTATGAAACTTGAACTCACATTCGTCTCTGATGCATGATCAAATATAAATTAACATTATGTTTACTATGTTTCCCTCCCATACTTGTTAATGAAAAAAAGATAAAATTGTAAGGAATTATTGAGATTTTATGATGTATTTTTGAATTATGTTACATTGGTGTGCAGGAAACGAGAGTTGCGAGAAGCTAGGACTGGTTGGGTTGGGTTCGAATACGTTGGTCTACTTATCAAGGGAATACAACATAAAGATAGTTACAGCTGTCAATGCACTGACTATAATATCTTCAACAACAGGCATTGCAACCCTGGGTGGAGCATTTTTGGCGGATTCTTACATTGGGCGATATCTAGGAATACTCATTGGTTCTCTTTCACTTTTAGTGGTAACTATATCTTCGTCCGTTTTTAACGCACCTACTTTTCCAATATGTATCAAACTAGTATTTTTAGTGACAACAATAACAAGAATTTAGAGTTATTGTATTTCTTGTTTACATGGGCCCCAGACGGCCTATTATCAAATTCCTTAGGGATTATAGAGATTGGATGAGTAATAAAAAAAATTATTGATATGCAGGCAACATCACTTTGGACTGTCACAGCTCTCATCTCAGGATTAAGGCCATCACCTTGCACTGCCCTACAAGCAAAGTTGGGACAATGCGCCAGTGCTTCCAAAGAACAATTACTTTTTCTACTTATGGTGTTTTTATTCATGTCGATTGGGTCAATTGCAATTAGACCATGTGCCTTGCCATTTGGGGCAGATCAGTTCCAGGAGGAAGGAGCAACAACACCGAAAGGAAAGAAAAACCTACAAAGTTTCTTTAATTGGTATTACTTTTCGAATTGCGCGACAATCATCTTGGCAAGTACTGTTATTGTTTACCTTCAAAGCAATGTGAGTTGGAGCTTGGGATTCGGTGTGTGTACTATCCTTGTGTTCATATCCATAGTAATCTTCCTTGTTGGGACCCCTACTTATCGCCATGAGATTCCAAAGGGAAGCGCTTTCACCGCAATTGTACAAGTGTTCGTGGCATCCATCAAGAAGAGAAAGTTATCTTTGCCCTCTCGATCCGACATTACTTGTATCATGGAGAAAACAAATCGAAGGTCGTTGTAACAAATAGATTCGTAATAGATACAATCTCCCATTTTGTTAAAAAAATTATCTTTATTTTGAATACCACATAAGTTAAATGGTTGTACTAGGTTGAATACGTTTAGTGAATATTAATTCGATATAATGTCAAGACTAAACTTTATGTCCTCATCACAACAAAACTTCTTGTAGGGGTGCCCTCGACGATGAGCCTATCCTTCACATAAGTTTGTATAATATACAATGCCTGGTTAAAATTTAATTTTCATTATTGTCATTGTTAATTTTAGCGGAAAATTTAACACATAATATTACTACTAACAAAAAAGTAATAACACATTAGACTGTTACCCTTATCCTTAAAATTAATTTTAAAAATAACAATATAATATCTTGGTATCTTTGTAAGAACCCGAGTTAAACATATTGAGAACAAAACATATGACAAATGGTGACAGATGGATATAGAAACCTAGAGGTTACAGATTCAAAGTAAAAAATAAAAGAGGGACAAATATTTGACTCGAAGAACATTGAGATAACTCGAATACCATATTTATATCGTATAAATTTACTACTTACCATAGATTTCTATGCTTCTAGATTGATAAACAAAGAAATTCAGTTTATATGTAAAACACATTTAAAAAGATCCAAAACGAATTCTTAATGATTCATTAGTTACAGATGAAAATGTCTTGCCATACCTATTTTCTTTCGTTTTTCCTTTTCGTGTTTTACGGACGTTGTGCAATATGAAAACCAGGTTCATGAACAAGGCCGCCATACCAACAGAAGGAGACATCCGAGCGGACGGTTCCGTGGCTCGTCCATGGAGACTATCTTCCATCAACATAATCGAGGAGTTGAAACCGGTGATCTCCACGCTTGCAATTTTCTCTTGTTCAATCACCAATTCAATTATAGGTGGATCTCCATTCGACGTATTTCAGGCCCTCACAATGGACCGACGTCTGGGCTCTACCAACTTCCAAGTGCCCGCCGCTTCCATTGGCGTAATCACAATGCTTACTGTCGTTACATGGCTACCATTCTACGACAAGGTGCTCGTACCGCTTACCAGGCGGGTAACAAAACAAGACCGGGGAATCACACCGCTACAGAGAATAGGAATCGGGTACGTCCTTTCCACAATATCACTGGTGGTGGGTGGTTTCGTGGAGGTGAAAAGGCGGAACGCAGCACGAAGCCATGGCCTAACCGACCAGCCCCGCGCCGTGATCCCTATTTCTGTCTTCTGGCTTGTTCCTCAGTATGTTATAGACGGTCTGGCGGATGCGTTTGGCGCTGTGGGTCATTTGGATTTTTTCTATGGGCAATTTCCTGCCAACATGCGTAGCTTCTCCATAGCGGTGTCTGCCCTAGCGAATTCCATGGGAGGCTATTTAAATACCGTCTTCATCACGCTCGTTCACAATACCACAGGCCGTAATGGCAACCCCGATTGGCTTGACGATAATATCAACCGCGGTCGACTTCACTACTTTTACTGGCTTTTGTCTGTGATGGAGGCCCTCAACTTAGTCTATTTCATCTTCTGTGCTTCTTGGTATAAATATAGAGAAGATCCCCTGCCACAAGATGACTCCGACGAAATACAAGTACAGAAGGAATCTGATGATTCGAAGGAAACACGAATACAAGTAGAGAAGGAATCTGATGATTCGAAGGAAACACGAATACAAGTAGAGAAGGAATCTGATGATTCGAAGGAAACACAAATAGATCACCACCTTTAAAAATCGGTGTTCTTGGCAATTTATTTGTTTGAATAAAACTGTAGTTTCTCTATTAAAATTAAATAGCTGTATGGAACCAAAGCAAATGTCAATTTTCTTTGCCGAAAATAATTTACACTTGTTTTGTTGTAATCATCTTCAGTAATCTTTATATCATACAAGAAATTAAAAATATATCACTATGAGCTGGCTTTAAATTTAACTCCCACCTATGCCAATCGAGTAATGCTTTCTGTTTTTTTAATGGGGTTCGTGAGAAAATTGACCTTCTGTTAATGTTTTATTATTACTTTTGAACCTTGTAATTAAAAATGACAATTAAAAATGACAGTTTGTGAACTCAAGGTCTTGGGTTATTGGTGAGTTACTAGTAGTTTGTAATCATCAACCTAAATTCTATTTCCATTGAGTTTATTGGATGCTTTCAATAAGTGGCCATGGGGACACTTTCGGTAGGGATCGAACTTCTCCATATGGACTAAGAGGAACATAGTGGGGCGCTTGAATGCGGATCACTTAGCGAACATTAAAAACCCAAGCTCACCCCCATATCCCACATTGAAAAAGCATTCCTCCACCACTCCAGTTCATAGCTCTTGTATAATAAAAGCATTTACCAACCAAATTTTTTCCATGTAGATTGTTATATTGGGCATGTGCTTACCTTAGCCAACAATGGTGTTCGTCCCAAAGGTTTGTGGGGGTGGCGCTTTTGCTCCCTTTCTGGAGCCGGTGGAGGGACTTCCCCTTTTTAATAGTAAGCATCTCCTCAACCGTTGTTACGGGTTTTTTCCTACAGATACTAATGAAAATGGTGGCGGTGGACATGGCTCTCTGCTATCTTCCGAGGATCTACATCCTGAAATAGTTCTCGTGAACTGTCCTAATGCTAGGTTTTCGACTGCTTCTCCTGTTTGGTGTGGGCAGATCTGTACCCTCTCCGGTAGTGATAGGGCTTTATCCCATGGTCTAAACAACTCTATTGAGGGCCATGATAAAGGCCCGCATTCATTCAAAGACATTCTGCCAGGAAGGAGTTGTAGATGACCCCTACCGCAATTAACCCTCGCATCACCTTTAGAGAGGAAGTACTTGACTGTGAGTGTGACTACCGAAACATGTATTGATCTACATTTAGCGGCTTATGGCCCAACATCCCAAATCTACATGAATGAATCACCAAATCTTTGATTCCCTACTCTCTAGAAGGTTAGACCTCCACCCTTGTCTAAAGGATTATGTATTGTCGCTTTTTCTTCCACAAAAGATTAATATATCATAGAAGGTAAACTTTGGGTATGTAAATCAGGATACCGGTTATAAAACCTTGGTTCCCCTCTTGTAACCCTCTCACATAATCTTTCTCTTGCAAACCCGTTTGATGTGGTTGTCACATTTACCCCTCGTAATTCTGGAATCGGGAATGTGTGATTTCTATTTGAAATGTATTGGGTCATGCTCTCTACATTGACCGTCAAACTACAAATTCTACCCATACAACATATGTCGCTCCTTATTGAACCGGGAACTTCAACAAACCTTGCTCCAAACATTCAGCTAAAAAAGCAAAATAGAACATGGAATCAACCATTGGACTATGAAGGTTTACCTTTTAGGAGTAGAAGGTGCTTCTCTAAAGGTCATATTGGTACTGATTGTGGGCTAGAAAAGCGTAAAATTGAGAAATACAATTGGTGGAAACATTCCCTCCTGAACACTTGGTTTTTGATGTCTAATAAGATTTGGATTCAAATGAATATTTTGACGATATGGACGAATCGGTTATGAAAATGCCCTTACAAAACTCCAATTGGAGGGAATGTGAACAATACCAAAGAAGAATCACTTGCACTCATAGGAGATAAGAAAAATTTCCCACCTCATTCTCTTGAGATTAAAATAGCACATCTACTGATTGAAAATATTGAGGTTATTCTTCTAGTCGAGGAGATTTTTGAAGATTAGAAAACTATGCAAAAAATGAAAAAATTCCTCTCTCGGGTATACCGTTTCTCCAACCTAGTTACTACTCATAGTTAGGCGGTTGCTCTTCCGTGTTTGAATAGTTGTTGTGTTGTTATGCTATTGTTGTGTTTTGGTTCCATAATTGTAGGTTACACCTACCTTTTTTATTGTTCTATCTCATTATTTTAGGCTTTGTTTTTGGGGTGTGGTCCACATTGATCATAACAAACCACTTCTACACTCTTGTTGTATCTTGTTCTTGAGCCCTTTTGTACCACAGGGTATGGTCCCCTTCAAAACCATTAACCATTAATAAAAAGAAAAACTTACTTTTTAATAAAGATACTCAATGAAATAATCATGTTTCATATATTTTAATATAACAATTTGAGATTTTTTATGACTAATAATACATTTTTTTAATGTATACATTATATTAAAAATATTTGTAATAGTTATAGGGTCATAACATGATACTATGCCCCACACCTTGTCTCGAAAATGTGAGCGGAAGATTGGGAGAGGTGGGAAATTAAGGCGGTTAGCGCGAACACTCCTTCGCGCAAACCCCTTTTCCCAAAGTGTCACATAGTGCATGGAATTTATATGTATGGAAAATAAATGGGTTCACGCAAAGGGGGTGTTCACGTGAACACCCCTTCGAGTGGAATTCACCTTCGTGCGAACCCCAAGCCTATAAATTTAAAGCGACATGGAGGATATCATTTTTCCTCCTCCCACGTCCCTTCGCGTGAAGATAGAGTAGCTTTCAACATGAGCCCAGACCTAACCAACATCCTCCATAGAGCCTAGAGCCCATAGAGACTAGTGTGAGCCAACTAGTTATGTGAAAATTCAGTTTTTTTTGTAAATATTAGGCAATGAAACTACCTACGCAACCCTAGTATCATTTTCTCAAGATTCTACAAAAATTATGAAACCATAGGTATAGTTTCTTTCATTAAATGTTGGCAATAAAACTACCTATGCAATACTTACCCCTTTACTTAAATATCTTCTATCCCGACTAGGATTCAATTTTTGTTGTTCATCGCGCATCGAGTATGTTGTGGTCTTCTTTCAATGCACTTATTAAGATGTCAATTACTATTTTTAGGAACCTAGCAGAGTACTCCTACCTATTCTAGATGAACAGAGTCCAACAAATTTATTTTACTTGTTGTGCAATAATGACCCAAAAACACTGCAAAATCCCTCATAACAGTTTTAGAATCAATTTTTGTGCAAGTTTCTCCTCTCTTGAGAAAAAAATTGATGAATTTTTTTCTTTGTTTTAGAATAAAGTGTGAATTCGGGGGAATTCTTATGAAAATGGTGACAATTTTCATGTTAAATTTCCCCCACTCGGTCTAATTTAAGAAAATTTTGATAATCTTTCTATCCCACATTAAAAACAATTTCTTTTTTTAAATATTTGACATGCCTCAATCCACAAATTTATCACAGGAATCCTTTCTATAACATGGTAGCTATAGTCAAATTGATATTGTCAATGCCTACAAATTTAAAATGTTTGTGATAAAATTGACAATGTCGAATAATTTGGTAAAAATGTGATGAGATGTACCCAATAACTCTCTTTATATTGGTGTCCATTCATTTTAGGGAAAAACATTGAGCCTTTTTCATTTCTACAAATTTTATGGGCTTTCTTACCACCATTTGTTGCAGGGAATTATCTTGACACAATGCTAATATCAGGGTGTTATGGAAACATGGTTTTCTATGGCGATCTGAAATGTTTGTGTTATCTTGCATATAGCTCTATTGTTATTATTTTTTCATGTAACACTTGTTGTATGTTTATAAAAAAACAATAAATGTTTAAGGAGTAAGATCATACTATACATAACTACATTGATTGTATTAATTGTCTCATTAGAATTTATTCTATGATTAATGTGTAATTCCATATATACTCTACTTCGTTTTAGCATACAAAAGTTTATGTTTCTTTTTTTTCAAAAGAAATGTAAATTTATATGAAATTTTATCAATTTACCTAGGTTTACGGTTTCAAAAAAAGTATTCTTAATTGAATTTTACTTTCAATTTTTATAGTCATTGATTTTTCCTCTGCTATTTTTTAGAGGACCAATTTAGAGATAGCAAAATTGCAATCTATTTTTTAGGATCGACTACGCTTGGGCACTATAAAACCCATTATGAAAACATATTGGTTGATCTTCAAAAATAGAAACAAACTTGTAAAATTACTACTCTTTCTAGCTTGAGTCACTAAACAGATTTATGGATTCATTAAAATCAAGTGTGTCAAGGGATGTGTAGTAACAAAATAACACACTTACTATTACATTTACATTGTCAAGTATGTTATTTTATATATGGATCTCATGTAATAAAATTATTCACTAAAGACCCATTCACTAGTATAGTCGTCGGTTAGTTGATCGTCATTATCATATGTCAAGTATATTCATCAATTTGTTATGCAGTTCAAGTCGTCTCTTAGAGAATCTTAGGTGTCATAATTTTCTTGATTGTTGTCTCCAATCCCCGACTAGAGCTCCTAGGGTAGGGCTAGGGAAACTATAGGCACCCCATCCCATGATTTGAGGGCACCCCATTCTCCATAATACTTGGGTTTAATTTATCTATTCGATGTCGGTCTTTATTATTTTTTCGCTTCATTCCCTAGGTGCTAGTAGACATTTTGGGACATTAGTGTCAAAATTAGAGCAAGATATGCCTATATAAACATAACATACTCACAATATTATGGTCAGATATCTTACTATCAAGAGCTAGATATATACTAAGGCAAATGACTACATTTGCGCATCTTATACATATGCATCACACAAACATAGAAGGAAAGGGTTATATTCATTCTATTTCATCCACCATTTGAATTTTGCATCTATTTATTGCTCCATACTTCCGCTTCATTGATGCTATTGAACCCTAGGTACATAATTGCACACACAAGCACATAAAACTACGTTGGGTTTGGAATTTAGTGCAACACTTAGTTTTACGTCCACCATTGTGGAAACTAAGTTCATCGACCCCTTCATTTGCATCTTCCTTTTTTAAAGATTGGATTTTTTGTATGGGGTTTTGGAGGTTGGTCTTCATCACATCACTACATTGACATAAGCGAAGGTACTAAGAAAACAAAGAACAAAATGATGGTATTGCAAAGAATTTGCGACACTCCTCAACTTAGATTCTAAGATTTTCTATAGACCAAAGCACCCATATCACAAACGACGATGCCTATAGGTGCCTCATTACTCCTCTAGCTGCCCAAATAGAAACAAATCTTTAATCGCTGCTAATTTCCGTGGATGCACCTTTAGATTCTCGCTCTATCCTCACATCATCCAGTTTAGTCCTGCAAAAGTTAGGTAAGTTAAATTTAGGTTATTGTCTTATCTGTTTAATTTTCATTATCTCATTTCATTTAAATATCAAAATCAAATATTTAGCATCCATACTTTAGTTACATCATTTATTGTACTTCTATATCTATTTAGATTAACTATAGAATAACATTTAAAATTTTAATTTTAGTTAATCATTTTGGTGAACCCCACTTTTAGAATACCTTTCTCTAGGATACGTTAAAACCCTAATGGGTAATAGTAGTTCATCTTCTTCACCTATGATGTCTCATTTTACCATTAACCCTATTTTTGATGATGCTCTCATAGTTGAGCTCAAAGATTTATATAGTGCTCCAATTGATACACCCTGCTCATATTAAGAAAAAAATCGAGATGGATAACAACACATTCCTACTAGTTTTATAGATGCTCCTATAGGTATTAGCATTATTCAAGATCTTATAGCCTTTACTTGTTTTACTCCATGTTAGATGCCTACTTATGATCAACCTTCGATCTTTCATAAGAAATGTTAGATGATTCTCTTATTGATTACTTGCTTCATATTGACACTCATTCACATAAGCATATTGATTCTCATGGATCTACCTCTTCTCGACATTTCTTCTTATGATACATCCCCTCCTAGTTTGCATACTCCTTTACACTATGTTGATGATCTTATTGATAGCGTTCTTAGTGATACCCTCATTTTGGATTCTTTATCGGATAATGGTTACCCACTTACAGTCATGATTCTCCCTATTTCCATACTATTGACTATGTCTCACCTAATCCATTGATACCTTCCCATGAGATTGCATCTAACACTACACATGAGTCACCACCATCATATTCTACTTCGTTTTCTCCTACTGTTTCATCTTCTCTTGCTATTTCATCTATGTCTCTTAGTACATCTTCTATACATATTTCCTCACCAAGTGCTTCACCAATTATGGAGGGTTCTAATGCTAGTCCAACTATTACCATAGATAGTCAACATATATCGCATACTATACCTTCCTTAGAACCTACTAAAAGTGTGCCTTTAGCATCGGATCCATCTCCATCACCTTTGGATATCCCTATAATCACTCACAATGGAAAATCGCAACCACTTAATACATTATTTCCATCTTCTACCATGCCTTCATAAGATATCCTTTCTCTCATGCACGCTATAGGACAACTATAATCACAAGTTCAACCTCTCACCTTAGAAAGTTCATAATTATGGTCCCTAAGAAGATTTAGAATTTTGCATTCCCTCATGACTTCACCATGCCAGATAAATAGATCATAATGAGTCATTTTGTAGCTCAGGGGATGGGATCTAACTAGCCTTTTGTCACTCAGATGTGGAGAAATGGGTAGCACCCTCAAGAGGATTTGATCTATCCTCACTATTTTAGGTTGTGCCTTTCAACCAAGGTAAGAGAACCCTTTTGTAGCCTTTGTTTTTATGGAGGAGATGGAGATGTCCTTCCTAATGAAGTTTTTAAGGAGACCTTGAAGAAAATATGATCAATGCAACAAAATCTAACTCTCACGAGTTGTCACTCTAGATAGTGGAGATATTCTCTAAAGGTTCAAGCTACTAAAGACATTTGGAATCCTGATTGTTTCTACATTTTTGGTAGTAAAAATTATGCATTTATATACATACATGACAAAATAGGGGTAGTATGGGTAGGATTGGTTGTTTTAAATGAATTTTTGGAGGGAGGTGAGGAAAATGAACTTGTTTTTCTAGATCTTTGAAAGTTTTTACAAAATGGAAAGCTTAGACAACAGAATGCTTCAGAATAGCTAAAATGTTCCTTTAACCAGAATATGTGCTTCAATGGAGGCCCAAGATTAGCACTTTTTCACACAATCTATGAGATTCTAACATGAAGGCTCGAGTTGGAAGACCCAATAAAGCATCAAGATCTAAGCCCAATCATGCCTGAGGTACACCCAGAGGCTTACAGACAATCTCTATCAACAAATGAAAGAAAAGTGATTTTAAATCATTTATTTCACTCCCAGATGATGAAATCTCTTAAGAAATGAAATTGTAGATGCCACTAAACTATCACAAGGATTGAGACTATGTGATTAAGATAGATTTTGATACAAGATTGCAACAAGAACAAGAAAAACTATTTGCAGACATTCAAAAATGAAACAAACACATTTTGCTCAAGATCAACACAAAATAACTCGAAGTTTGATTAAATTTATCAATAGGGAAAGTTTCTAGAACAATCTCAAGAGCTTGTCAATGGTTGTACACACAACCACCTTGACATGATCAAATTTAAAACAAAAGAGATATACAGGCTTCTCAAATGGCTTCTCAAAAGACAGGCTTTGTCAAATTTTCCTCTTAGGAATTTTCTTTGACCTCTACTCTCCTCCAACCTCCAACCATTTGCATGATAAATTTGTGCCATTTATAACATTTACAACAGAGCCCTTTTCCCCCAAAAATCTAGACATTGAGTGCCACCAGTGCTTTGCCATGATCATGATCATGATTCCCAGAATCGATCTATAAAAAGTTCCAGTGCTCATGGGGAAGATCTCTTCGAATATCTCCCATTCAACTCCTTCCTCTAGAAAATCACTCTTCCTTCAATTCACCAACCACTTCCACCCCTAATCTGTCAAATCTGGTTCCTTGCATGCTCGGGAGAAGAAAAATGAAAATCAGATCGAGCCCAATAGTCAGACATTTTAATGGTGAAAGACGTCTCCAGATCTCCCCACCAAACTTAGATATCAAAATTAACTCTCCTCTCTGTTTGGCATGTAGGAAATACCAAGAAATCATGAAGACTCACACTTCTAGGAGTGTTTCAATAAAAATGGGGGAAAATCAGATTCAGACTCACAGTTTTCGTTGATCTTTACTTTGAATTTGGGCCATCCACGTGGAAGATTTAATTTTAGAGCAAGCCTGTGGCAGGGTTTCTTTTTCCTTTTACAACTTTTGAAAAAATGTAAAATTTTCACATTTTTCTCCATGCCTCCACCCTTGAGAAATGAGCCTTGACACGTGTCCTAAGGTGGGTCCCAAAGGAACCACGGCCAAATTCTTCCATTTCACCTCTTTTTTTGGAAAAGGAAAATTTTCAAAGTTTTCCCCATAGCTCCACCTTGAAAAATGGGCTTGACACATGTCCCAATGTGGGTCCCATCGGAACCATGCTTCCTTTTTCACTTTTAACTCTTTTTCCTAAAAGGAAAATTTTTCAAATTTTCCCAAGAGTCCACCTCTGTCATTGACCTTGACCTTGAAACAAACCTTGACTGATCCTTTGTCGGGCTTGTATGGGCCATTTTTGATATTTTAACCCCTTTGAGAATAAGAGGAAAAAATTCTAAGTTGCCCCCGATGGTCCGCTTCCCCACCCCTTTTGACTTTTCAAACTGCCACGCATCATAATGGCACACCTTGAGATAGTCCCCAAAATTTGAGACCTTGAAAGAGCATGGGCTCGCCACATGTCCTGGCCCAGAAAAATTTGTTTGAAGGCTTGAAGCTCAGTGGAAGGTGCCATGTGTCAGAGTCGAGGCAATCTCCTTTGGCCATTGAAAAGTCCAAGAAAAATGCAAAGTGAGCGAGAGGCCTCCAAGTGTCCTCCTGGTGCTTCTTTAAAATGAAACTCAAGGGCGGTCCCCAAACATGCGTGGTTCCTCCACGTGTCCCAGACCTCCCAAAACCTTTTGAAAAATGACTAAGTATGGGAAGACCCAGCGGAAGCCTCCACGTGTCTTCATGGCGCAATTTCAAAATGGTGCCCAAAGTGAGAGACCTGAATGAGCACGTGGGCTCACCACGTGTCTCTGTTCTACCAAACTATACCAACTACATAAAAATTTGTCTAAGTCTAGGAAAAGTAAAAAACCTCTCCACGTGTCCTCCTCGGCATGCAACTTCAAGGCCAAACCCAAAAGTGAACTTTCAAATGAGCATCGTTCCTCCACGTAGACCGGTTTTCAAGTTGAGGTGATTTATAAAATTATGAAGTACCCCACCGAGCCACATCCAACCAAAAGAGGCCACATTCCTATGATGCAAGGATGCAAATTTGACTAGGAGAAATGCCCGTCAAACCATAAAATGTAGAAAAATGACCATTTGAGCCGGAGATGAAATTTTTCCAAGGATAGAGGATTTAGAAATGTTACAAGGCTCAAATACGTTCCTTAGAGCTACATCCATTCATTTTTCTTCAAGTATTTAGGGAAAAAATGACAAGGGAAAAATCCCGACTATGGAAAATGGAAAGAATGGGAAAGCCCGAGTTTTTGAATGAATAGAGAATGAGAGACCCAAATTACAGACCTTTTCGAGAGACAGAGAAACAAGGAAACACAAATGGACCCATACGTGATCTTCGACCCAGGAAAAAATTAATTATGGCAAAAAAAGAAAGTAGAGACTTCTCAAGCACAACACGGGGGGAAAAAATATAGCAGAGGTCATAAATCGATAGATTTCAAAGGAAAATGGGGTGAGACTATTTTGAGCACCAACATCAGCTCCGACTCGGGGATGGGCACTCCTTGTGAGTGCCACAAGAACAAAAAGGTAGACCAAGTGCCAAAAATATCCATTGGGTGAATGGAGTCATCTTGCAGAGAGAGAAAAATAGAGCCATCTCCCAAAAAAAATAGAGAAACCAACAAAAAATAGGTCACCAAGGACCAAAATGAGCAAAAACACAAAAAAAAAGAAACAAACAACCAACTATACACTGTACAAAAATATTTTTACCTTGATTATGGGAATCAATCCAAGAAATGCTTCAAATGCCTACCATTAATAGGCAACTCAAGCAATTCACCATCCAAATCCTTTAAGAAGAAGGTATGTTCACCAATCCTAATATCAATGGAGTAAGGGCCCATCCATAATGAGTCAAATTTTCCATGCTTTCCCTTATCTTCATGCCTGCTATCCCATAGTAGCACAAGATCTCCAACATTGAAAGCTCTCTTGAGTGACCTTCTTGTCAAATAACTTCTTCAGCTTTTCTCTAAACTTTACATGCCTCTGGTGGGATGCCCTCCTTTCTTCATCAAGTTCAACAATTTGGTTAATGCGAGCATCATAAGGACTTACTTCTTGATCCTCCAGTTGTTGAATGAACTGATATGAGGATAGTTGCATATGAAGGGGCAGAAGGGCCTGAGTTCCATACACCAACTCAAATGGACTCTTTCCAGTGGCTCTTTTAATAGTGATTCTATCATCCCAAACAACAAACTTCAACTGTTCACCCCATTTTCTCTTATTCAGCTCCAAGGTTCTTCTGATAATCTTCAAGGTTTTTTATTACTGGACTCAGCTTGTCCATTTCCTTGGGGATTGTAATTAGAGGCATATGTCAAGTTGATCCCATACTCTTTACACATTTCCACCAGGTTTAGCTCTAAAACTCATGGCATTATCAACAATTTTGATCGGCACCCCAAACTACGCGATGATGTGGTTTAGCACAAAATCCATGACAATTTGGTGTGTTTCCTTCTTGGTGGGGATTTCCTCCACCCATTTAGTAAAGTAATCAGTGGCTACAAGAATCCACTTATGGCCAACACTTGAAGGGTCTGAAATCTCACCAATGAAATCCATTCCCCATTGCTTGAATGGGGCTTCAATTGATACAGGATGCAAAGGAAGGGAGCCTGAAGCTTTTAGTCTTCCAGAGAAGCACTGGAAACTCTCACATCTTCTAACCAAAAGAGTTGTATCCTTGAAGAGAGTTGGCCACCAATAACCAGCCCTCAGGATCTTGTGTGTTGTGACTCTTGCAGAAAAATTCCCCCCACAAACTCCTCCATGGAGATCAACAATTATCTTGGGGGCTTCTTCTTCAGTAATGCACCTTAAGAGGACTCCCTCTGGGTTTTCCAAGCTAACCCATAATCAGTAATGACATATTTCTGGGAGGCCAACTTAAGAGCTCTTTTCTGGTTCTTACTTAAATACTCAGGGCAGTATAAGTGTCTGAGATAAAAAAATCACATCCTTGTACCACTCAAAACTCATCAACCTTTCAAAAACACCTACCCTTTCTTCTTCTACCTCATTTACCTCAATAGTTTGCAAGTTTCTCTCAGCCATAAGCTTAGCCAAGCCCAAACCTCTCACCAACTTCATGGTTTGGATATCCATATCATATTCTTGCAACTTGTTCACCCACCTGCATCTTTTTCTTGAGACTTCCATCTCTGATAAGATGTCCTTCACCATGGTGTGGGGAACATAAGAAACCACTTTAGAACTTAGAATGTAAGGTCTAAAAACCTTTGTTGCTTTTACCAAGGAAAATGCTTTTTCTCCATAATAGTGTATTTCAGCTCAGCCCCTGCAAGGCCTTACTTGAAAAAGGAAATTGGCCTCTCAGCCCCTTCATCATCTTTCTACAATAGGATAGAAGCAATAGTGTTCTCGAAGAAAAAAGAAAATAGTTGGAAAGGCTTCTTATAGTCTGGAGCTACTAAAATAGGGGCATGCTTTAATGCCTCCTTGATCCCATTGAAATCTTGGATGGCAGTCTCTTCCCATTTGATGACCTGGTCCTTCTTTAGCATGGAAGTGATTGGAATGGTCAACTCAACAAAGTTTGATATGAATCTCTTGATGAAGTTTATCTACCCAAAGAAAGACTGAATTCCTTTCTTGGTTCTTGGAATTGGGACTTTGATGGCCTCTACCCTTTCTAGATCAATCATCACCCCTTCTTGTGACACAATGTGACCAAAAAACTTTTCCTTCTACACTCCAAAATGGCACTTCTTTGGATTGAGTGAGATGCCATATTCTCTACATCTTATCAAGCATCTTCTCCAAGTGCAGCAAGTGATCACTTCTCTTCTGGAAAATACAGTTACATCATCTTGATAAACTACAATAAACTCATTGATGTAACCAACAAAAGCAACATCCATTTCTCTTTGAAAGGTGGCTCCAACATTCATCAAACCAAAGGGCATCCTAACATACACATACATCCCCCAAGGAGTAGTAAAGGTTGTCTTGATCCTTTCTGATTCCTTCACCACAACTTGGTTATAACCAGAGAAACCATCTAGGGTGGAGAGAATTCAAGAACCAATCACTAATTGCAGCATGTTTTCCATATTTGGTAAAGGATAATTATCCTTCATTGATGCTCTATTTAGATTCCTAAATCTACACACATGCTTGATATCACCATTCTTCTTTCTTACTGGTACTAGGTTTGCAACCCAAGAAGAATACCTTGTGGGCTGAATAATCCCTCCATCTCTTAGCTTCTTTAGTTCCTCTTGCATTTTAAGAGATAAGAGTGGATTGATTGGCCTCTATTTCTTCTGAATGGTTTTGCATTAGACTCCAAGGGAATCTCATGTTGAAACAGATCCTCTCTGTATGCTTTTAGTTTAGAATAGGTCCATGCCATGCAATCCTGATACTTTTTCAACAATTGGATGTATGATTGCTTCTCCTCCCTACTTGAGATTGCTTCCTAACCAAATTTTCCTTGGTTTCTCCTTTGTGCCAAGGTCATGCTCCTCAATATCCCTTGAGGCTTCCATGCATCTGTTAACAATGCGATCAACATTATCAAAATTGGACTCAAGAGCAACCAACCCTCTAGGAATGGTATTAGTCTTTAGTTGGATGATGCCTTTTCCAAACAAGGTTTCTTTACCCTCTCTGCTACACACACCATTGGCTCCCAATCAATATTTGATCAACAAAATCTCCTCTTTTTTCTGCAAAAATCTTCTAATCTTGAGCATCATCATCAAAAACCTACCAATGCTTAATATTGTCAGGTATAGATGGCCTTGTTAACACCTCAACATCATATTCACAATATGGGGACATTGCACAATTATCAAAACGAGATCCTACACTACTTTTTTTCTACTGAAAATCATTGAACTTCCTATCATGATGCACAATGTTGAATGAATCAAACATCTCAATGAAATCCCAAACTACATGCTTGTATTGTTTCATTCATTTGATTTTTGTGGCATACAGTTTTCTGACTTGTTTTACAATTAATTTTGAGTCCCCTTTGACAATGATGTCTTTGACACCATATTTCCAAGCAATTCTTAAACCCAACAACAAGTGCCTCATACTCAAAATGTTGTTAGTGCACTCAAAGTTGAGTTTGAAGGAAAAAAAAATTTTTCTCTGACTTGGAGAAAGCAGAACAACACCAACACCATTCCCAAACTTGGAGCAAGCTCCATCAAACAATAGAGTCCAAGGAGAGCCCACTTGTTCAAGACACCTTGCATTCCTCAATCTTGTGCTCCTTTCCATCAACAAATCCCACAAAGTTATCAACATCAACACTTGTGTACAATACTTCATAGGATGCATTGTTGGGATCTTCAATAAGGTGCAACATCTTCTTTTCCCCATACAACTTGACAAGGCTTCCCTCAATTGGGATGGTGGCATAGGACATATCCATTTGAACACTCCCACCAACACTTGCAGCCCACTTTCTAGATAACAACATACCCCACTTGGCTGGGCAGTCAACAATAACTACATCAAGTTTCAAATTCCTACCTGGATAGGCTACAAGTTGCACCACTAGACCCTTCACACACCCCACCACTTGGCACCTCTCTGGAATCCATAGCAATGTGCACTTCCATATGTAGTTGTTACTTACTTTGATATTTAGTTCATTCATAACTTCCAGAGGCATAACATTGCATGATGCCCCTGAATCAAACATACAAGTTGTGCAACAATCTATCCTTAATGATCGGGTAGTGAAGAATGGATCCACATTCAGCTGAGAATCTACCAAGGATGTTCCCAAATAAACCTCAGGTGGTTCATCTAGCTCTTCTTGATGCTGGTGGTGCCTCTAATTCTTCTGATGGTGGAGTCTCCACAATGTTTATATTTTTTCCTAGGGCAATCTTCCCTTCTTTCAATCCCAAGTATTCAAATGCTCTTTTCTTGTGCTCAGGAATCCTAAGCAACTCAACAATTGGAACAAAAACTTTGATTTGACTTAAAACTTGGGCAATGTCATATGGGACATTCTTTGGCAAGGCAGACATTGGATGGCAAGGTAGTATTGGAAGGAAAGCTAACACACTCACTAGGTGGTACAGGATTTTTGACAACTTGGGCATGAGGAGGGGTATAATTTTTGTTTGGAACTGTAGGGCATTTTGGAAAATGCATCTTTCTTAGGAGCCTCTTTAGGAATGTTTGAAAGTAAGGGAGATTTTGGCTTGGCTTGAGGCCCTATCCCTTTGACAACCTTACTTCTTGTGTTATATTCCTTCTCTTGAGCAACAACAACATTCATCAATAATTTCTATCTTCTTCCTCAGATGGGATTCCTCCATCATACTTCTTTATCATTAAAGCCCTTAAATATTCAAATTCATTATTGGGAAATTCAAAATCTTGTACAATATCTACTTCTAAAGTATGAGAGGGAGGAAGAATAGGTACCCTATGAATGCAGTCCCAAAAAGTGGCAGCAGTCTAGGGCACTTATCACTTCAGTTGAAGTTGCCCCTTGTTGTGAGCTTGTGGAGCAACCCACCATGCAGACATCATCATCATCATCATTGTCATCATAAGTCTTCTTCTTCTTCTTGTTGATCTTCCTTACATGGAGCATGGGGCATGAAACATCTGTCACACCAATCAATGACATTTGTCTCCTCCACAACATCAACTCTGGTAGCCAAAGGATCAGGCACCATTCTGTTTTCCTTGCCTTGGGGCTGCCTATTTCCAAATCCAATAGGTCCCTTGCCTCTGTCATCAGATCTTTGGTGATTTGTGAACCTGTCTTGGCCTTGTTGCTTGTGTTGACCTTGTGAGCTCTGCCCAATCCCCTTCTCTCCCGGGCTAGTTTGTATGATATTTCTTTGACAACCCCTGCCAAAGTTTTCACAACTTCCTCCAAATCAGCAACCTTGCTTGTTTGAGGTTTTTCTGGGTTAATTAGTTTTACACCCTCCCTTTTTGGAGGCTTTCCAATTTCCTTAATATTGTTCTCTATTTACAGAGCCATGGTGAAGGCCTACCTCAAATTAGTAGGGTTTTTGTCCCTCAAGTAGTAAGCATCCTTTTTTTATCAAATGCATCTGAATATTTGATCAAACATGATTCATCACATGGCCTTATCCTAACAGGAAATCTCCTCAAGGTCTTGTTAAACCTTGTGTTGAAATCATGTACTGACTCATTAGGATTCTTTTTGATGTTTTCAAATTCTGTCAAAAGAAACCTAGGGTCAGTTCTATCACCATACTACAATCTAAATGCATTGCTCATCTCAGTCCAAGAATCAATAGAGTTATCTAGGAAAAGCTTTATACCAGTCCCTTGCATCCTCTTCCAGAGTATGGATAAACAATTTGATATATACATCTTCATGTTCAATCTCAAAGTCTTCCATCATATTGATAAAAATTTCGATGTTGATCACCAGTTATAGTGTTGTTTCCTTGGAACTTTGGTAGTTATTTCTTACATCTTGAGGAACTACATTTGGATAACCAGCCATCCCTACAAAATTTATAGGTCCAAAGGTATTTACAACAAATGGAGGTCTAGGTGGGGGCAGGGCCATGTTGTTTTGAGGAGGTGACCCTGGAGGGGTGAAAATTGATAAGGGGCAGAGGGTCTTTGAAACACGGGGTATAATTTTCAAAATGGATATCCCCTAAAGGCCTTGTTTCTTGGAAATCCCTATCAACTTCTGAAAAGACAGGGGCAGAAT
Source organism: Taxus wallichiana var. yunnanensis (assembly GCA_018340775.1). Classification (NCBI taxonomy): domain Eukaryota; kingdom Viridiplantae; phylum Streptophyta; class Pinopsida; order Cupressales; family Taxaceae; genus Taxus; species Taxus wallichiana. The sequence goes on along the minus strand of CM031238.1, from coordinate 772,448,405 downwards.
GAGAAGCAAACTTTTCAAAATCAAATGAAGGCCCCTCTCTAGTTGGAGAATTCAATTCCACAAAGAGGCTACCTGATTCAGAAGCACTTGAATAGCAGTCTTCAATGATAGGCCGATCACTTTCATCAATGGAGATCCCTCTTCTTGTCTGTTGATCTCCCACAACTCTCTAAGATTTTCTTCCTTCTTGATTTTTCTTTTCCTAGCTCTGGAAATAATGTCCTAGCAGGGTCCCTAGCAAAGAAAGACCTTCTTCCTTCCAGATTTTGCAAAGGTTAGTAACAAATCTCACTTGACAGAGGTTAAGACACTGGTATTCATTAAGAATCGATCAATCAGGGAGTCACCACTAAGGATTTCCACCTTAGTTGTGCAAATGCACTAAATATGATCTGTCAAATGTTTTTCAACACTAGAAACTAGACAAGGAAAGATTATGACTCTTCTTTACTCAGATTTATCAATGAAACTTAGTGCAATAACTGTAGAAAATGGAAATATTGCACATAGCATTTGTAACTTTGAAACTTCTTACAGGCCTAAACACAGGATGATGCCTGAAAAGATGTATTAGCACTTTGAGCATACAAGAAGTGTTTACCAGTGTGAATATGAACTATAATCACTATGTCCCTAGAAATGGTGCCACTCAGTGTTGTTGATGGGCTAAATAGATATGAACTAGCAATGAATCAACAAAATAGTCTCAACAACTCAAATAAGTCCCCGAAATGGCTGGTGCCACTTAGGTGTTGGTACCCAAATTGATTCTCCCTCAATGTCTGAGAAACATCACAAGTATTGATTGAAGCTTAGAGATAGATAGATCATAATGAGTCATTTTGTAGCTGGGGATGGGATCTAACTGCCTTTTTCACTCAGATGTGGAGAAATGGGTAGCACCCTCAAGAGGATTTGATCTATCCTCACTATTTTAGGTTGTGCCTTTCAACCAAGGTAAGAGAACCCTTTTGTAGCCTGTTTGTTTATGGAGGAGATGGAGATGTCCTTCCTAATGAAGTTGTTAAGGAGACCTTGAAGAAAATATGATCAATGCAACAAAATCTAACTCTCACGAGTTGTCACTCTAGATAGTGGAGATATTCTCTAAGCAAGGTTCAGGCTACTAAAGACATTTGGAATCTTGATTGTTTCTACTTTTGGTAGTAAAAATTATGCATTTATATACATACATGACAAACAGGGGTAGTATGGGTAGGATTGGTTGTTTTAAATGAATTTTGGAGGGAGGTGAGGAATGAACTTGTTTTGCCAGATCTTTGAAAGTTTTTACAAAATGGAAAGCTTAGACAACATAATGCTTCAGAATAGCTAAAATGTTCCTTTAACCAGAATATGTGCTTCAATGGAGGCCCAGATTAGCACTTTTTCACACAATCTATGAGATTCTAACATGAAGGCTCGAGTTGGAAGACCCAATAAAGCATCAAGATCTGAGCCCAATCATGCCTGAGGTACACCCAGAGGCTTACAGACAATCTCTGTCAACAGATGAAAGAAAAGTGATTTTAAATCATTTATTTCACTCCCAGATGAAAGCTCTTTTGAGAAATGAAATTGTAGATGCCACTAAACTATCACAAGGATTGAGACCTATGTGATTAAGATATATTTTGATACAAGATTGCACAAGAACAAGAAAGAAAAACTATTTGCAGACATTCAAAAATGAAACAAACACATTTTTCTCAAGATCAACACAGAATAACTCAAGTTTGATTAAATTTATCAGCGGGGAAAGTTTCTAGAACAATCTCAGAGCTTTCAATGGTTGTACACTCTTGCAACCACCTTGACATGATCAAATTTAAAACAAAAGAGATATACAGGCTTCTCAGACGGCTTCTCAAAAGATAGGCTTTGTCAAATTTTCCTCTTAGGAATTTTCTTCGACCTCTAACACTCCAACCTCCATTTTACATGATAAATTTGTGCCATTTATAACATTTACAATAGAGCCCCTTTTTCCCCAAAAAACAAAGACATTGAGTGCCACCAGTGCTTTCCATGATCACGATGATCGTGATTCCCAGAATCAGATCTATAAAAAAGTCACCAGGTGCTCATGGGGTAGATCTCTTCAAATATCTCCCATTCAACTCCTTCCTCTAGAAAATCACTCTTCCTTCTATTCACCAACCACTTCCACCCCTAATCTATCAAATCTGGTTCCTTGCATGCTCGGGAGAAGAAAAATGGAAAATCAGATCGAGCCCGATAGTCAGACCATTTTAATGGTGAAAGACGTCTCCAGATCTCCCCACCAAACTTAGATATCAAAATTAACTCTCCTCTCTATTTGGCATGTAGGAAATACCAAGAAATCATGAAGACTCACACTTCCAGGAGTGTTTCAGTAAAAATGGGGGAAAATCAGATTTAGACTCACAATTGTCATTGATCTTTACTTTGAATTTGGGTCATCCACGTGGAAGATTTAATTTTAGAGCGGGCCTACGGGTTTCTTTTTTCCTTTTACAACTTTTGGAAAAAATGTAAAATTTTCACATTTTTCTCCACGCCTCCACCCTTGAGAAATGAGCCTGACACGTGTCCTAAGGTGGGTCCCAAAGGAACCATGGCCAAATTCTACCATTTCACCTCTTTTTTGGAAAAGGAAAATTTTCAAAGTTTTCCCATAGCATCTCCCCCTTGAAAAATGGGCCTGACACGTGTCCCAATGTGGGTCCCATCGAACCATGCTTCCTTTTTCACTTTTAACTCTTTTCCCTAAAGGAAAAAAATTTTCAAATTTTCCCCAGAGGGTCCACACCTCCGCCATTGACCTTGAAACAAACCTTTCCTTTATCGGGCTTGCGGGCCATTTTTGATATTTTAACCCTTTTGAGAATAAGAGGCAAAAATTCTAAGTTTCCCCCGATGGTCCGCTTCCCCCCCCTTTTGACTTTTCAAACTTGCCACCATGTCACAATGGCGCACCTTGAGATAGTCCCAAAAATTTGAGACCCTGAAAGAGCACGGGCTCGCCACATGTCCTCTGCCCAAAAAAATTTGTTTGAAGGCTTGAAGCTCAGTGGAAGGTGCCATGTGTCAAGTCCGAGGCAATCTCCTTTGGCCATTGAAAATTCCAAGAAAAATGCAAAGTGAGCGGAGGCCTCCAAGTGTCCTCTAGCACTTCTTTAAAATGAAACTCAAGGGCGGTCCCCAAACATGCATGGTTCCTCCACATGTCCCAGACCTCCCAAAACCTTTTTGAAAAATGACTAAGTATGGGAAGACCCGGCGGAAGCCTCCACGTGTCTTCATGGCACAATTTCAAAATGGTGCCCAAAGTGGAGACCCTGAATGAGCGTGGGCTCACCACATGTCTCTGTTTCACCAAACTTATACCAATGTTAAAAAAATTTGTCTAAGTCTGGGAAAAGTAGTGAAACCTCCACGTGTCCTCTCGACACAACTTCAAGGCCAAACCCAAAAGTGAACTTTCAAATGAGTGTCGTTCCTCCACGTAGACCAATTTTCAAGTTGAGGTGATTTATAAAATTATGAAGTACCCCACCAAGCCACATCCAACCAAAAGAGGCCACATTCCTGTAGATGCAAGGATGCAAATTTGACCAGAGAAATGCCCATCAAACCATAAAATGTAGAAAAATGACCATTTGAGCGGAGATGAAATTTTTCCAAGGACAGAGGATTTAGAAATGTTACAAGGCTCAAATACGTTTTAGAGCTACATCCATTCATTTTTTATCAAGTATTTGGGGCAAAAATGACAAGGGCAAACAAATCCTGACTGTGGAAAATGGAAAGAATGGGAAAGCCCAAGTTTTTGAATGAACAGAGAACAAGGGAGACCCAAATTATAGACCTTAGTAATTTATTCACTTACCTTCCAACCAACATCATCCATAAAATCAGTTATAACTTCAACATGACCATTCTTATTATAATTATCATCACATAAATGGCCACAGGACAATGAATGTATTTCCCTTAAGGATAGTTAACAAAAATTATAGGATAAGGGAATCATCTCCTTTGGTTCTCGCTTAAGTGAGCAATCCATATCTCCTCTACCTTGTAAGAGAGTTCCTACTACAATTGAGTCATCTCCTACATATGATGCTTCAACTATGATGTAGCCACCGAAGTCTATTGTTCATATATGTCCTCCACCTCATCCATCACATTCATTGCATCCACCTCATCTATCACGTTCATGATATCCATAATCTAAAACTATTACTTCAAATTGTCCACAAGAACACCCCACTTTTACACATCCCACTACAACTTCATATGAAATTCAATTTGTATCATATAATCATGTTCCTTCCATTCCACATGTTTCCACCACTCCACACCACCTTAGTCTTTGGTAGGTGATTACTATCACCTTACCCCCTGATGATGCACTTGTGTTCTTACGGTTCATACATGACTATTGAGGGATTTGTTCTAAGAACCTTTCATCACACACTTTTTTGTTTCATCTAGCACACAAAATAATTTCTAGATGATGCATTCTTGCTTACACAGATCATACTTTGTTGTTGAGGGGTCTTAACTACATCAGCTTATTCATTTACATGTTGGGGGTCATTGCTAGTTTCCCCCTCCTAATTTCCCCATACTAACATAATATGACTATATTCTATTCTTATGCATTCGTTAGGCAACATTCATTTTAGTATCATACATTTTTCTCTTTTCACATCTATTACACTAACATCACTACATTTCACTCAATAAAACATTCATCAATCACATTACATTTGTTTAATATTATCATCATTTAGCTTATACATTTTTTCTACCACTACTAACATCGTAATGTAAATCTACATTAATCAAAAGTGAACAACACATTACATATACTATCTCAATACCAATAGAACCATACATCATCAATGACATCACGACATTAATACACTATAACATAGGTTTTTCATCTATCAACAACATGTGTCCATGCACATATATAAGCGAGTACAATTATATTTTCCAAAACATTTCATCACTTGGGGCAATGCCCTTACATTATATAACTAATAAAACTTAGACTTCATCATCACTAACGCTCTAAGGTAATCCAAGAGATATATAACTAGATGCATTTCCACTAATGTGATACCATTGTTCGTGGCCTTGGTACCTCTCAAACTATCTTCGTATTAAGGTAATCTTTGTATCCTACTATAATAAATGATACTACAAATCTACATACCATGCAAACACATCCTGGACTAAAGGACCACCACCTATTTCCTCCATGGCTTTTCGAGTCTCCTTTTAGCCTCATCCCTCTCGAAACCAATATATTACATGTGGTTACCGCCATGAATACTTGGCTCAAATAAATGGGCATGCTCACCCTTGATATCATCAACACGCTCAAATATACCACCACCAATCACATTGGTTGGCACATTTTTTCTCAATGTCGGATCAATGTATCATTATCAATGAACAATACGCATCACCTACAAACAAAAATTACACAACACATTAGAAAAATATATATCACAATATGCACAAACATGAAAGTACATAATGGAACTAAGTAAGTTCTCATTGTTAGCTACCGGAGCCACCACATGGTCGGGGCCCTATACCTCCCCCACTCTCCCTCCTCCTACATAGGGTACTCCCACTGGATTTGTAAATAATGGGAATAACAGTATCCATCCATGTTCTCCCCACCATGCAGGGTACTCTATTGTGCTTCTAGCATCATCTACATCCATCACCTATATCACAACATCTACCTCATCTAGAAAAGGAGGTGCTATCTTGTCTCTTTGTAAGCCTTGGTTTGGCCCTAGCCATCCTCGGTGCTCGATAGTTATCAACTATATATATATATCTCTCGGGGAACATCCTGAGCCATACTAAACTGACGCGATACTCTCTCAAATTGAAACAACTCACCAAACCTAGAAATATATTCTCTAACCACATCATCCTTTGAATACATCATAGCTATACGATATCCTTAGGGCATCCTCCCTAACTATGATATTATCTCCATGTTATGGACTCGGGTCCCATCCTATATAACAAAGCCCTATACGTAGCAAAGATCCCTTCGTATCCATAAAAATTAATCCACCTCCTTGTGAATATCTCAGGCCTACCCCACTTTACTCTTGCATCCCCAAATGGCCTCAATACTTCTATATGCTCATATTCCCCTACATTTAACAATGTAGTAGCTCATATCCTCCTCCATTCTCATCAGAGAGTAAACCGGTAAAAATCTCTGTACAAATGGGCTAATACACATCGAGCCTACACATATCTAGTACTCTCATTCTTTATAAGCCGACATATTTCATGCATCTTGTACAAGATGCTCACGCCACCTCCTTCCACCACTATAGATGATACAATAACAACCGCTATAAATTTCCACAAGTGCGAAACACTAGATCTAAAAATAGCATCTAAAAAGATATGGGCCTTGGCGGTACTTGAGTCCCAAAAAAATACCTTTTTGTTTCTCGTATCTCGCCTATCCATTTCCTTCAATAGCATCACCTGTACCATCTAACAAACACCTAACAACTATAATATATGATATATATCCTCCAACGTCACTTTCATCTCCCCCGTAGAAAACCAAAAGTACATGTGTCTCGCACACCATCTGTCGATAATCCAAATCAACATAGGGATATTATGGGGCACATCCACCATTTATATTACATTCTCGCAAGCCGTCATAGTCCATAACATCTAAATCATCATTAGAAAAACCATATCGAAACAACGTAGTAAAGTGACGACCACCATGAAACACCCTCAAGTGGATATCCCTCTACAAAACATAAACCAAAAAGAAAAGATAATTTAGGACATATGTAAATCCCAAACACACTCGATTATCACAATACCATACACTAGAAACTTGTTTTTGTAACTATCCAAAAATCCACACACGGACAACACAAAGAAATACATGATAACTTTCTTTTTTTGACTTTCTTGACACATAACATGACGCAACATGTCGTCACTAAGGATACAACTAACACTGTAGGAACCACTTGATACAAGGATGGCCATAAAGGTAGTACGGAAACGTTCACACCTATCAAGGACAATACATTTTTTTTTTTGACAAGACAACATAGAATTCCAATCACAGAACACACTTACAGTTAGGGCCAACCACAATGAGATATTCTTGAGGGTTATTTATTTTAAAAGGACATCTTGCAATTCTTAGCTTACGTTTTCAAAGAGGCTCAAGATATGATTCGTATAATTCAACTTGCCAAGCCAAGTTTATTCCTTTGACACTGAGTAATTATCTTTAAATCTTCTCTATTATGACATTTATTTTCTTAATTCGTTTATCAAGAAAAAGGAGTATTTAAATTCCACAAGGCCATCTGCTCACCACTAACGCTACTAAGATTCGTTCTTGCCCACAAGACAACATGGTTTTAAGTTCGACACACTTAAGAGAAGAGATACAAGGTGCCTTAAAAAGGGTTAGAGGGAGAAGGTCGAGATGGAACATCTTTAGGACCTCATTAGTTATTGCTAGTATTTAATTGAAGCTAGGGCTCTTAACCAAAATTATCAACAACTTTACTTAGGCTTCGCTAAAAGTAATAACAAGGAGTAAAAATTTACTTTCCAAATGGTGGTGAGAAAGATGGCGAGGTCTCCAATTTGTTTTCTCTACGGCTTATTAAATATTATCATCTTCAAACAACTAACAGTTCATTTCACCTTAGGGTCATTTTACAAATTTCACCATAAAAGGAATAATGTTCACTAGAGGAGCTAGGGTTATCATGATATAAAGTTTACTTGCAATGATAGTCCTGCCCTTGTTTACTTAAAGAATTTCTTGCTCTCAAGTTGGTGACCCCTATGTTACTTTATTTGAATACAACTTTTAATTTAACTTCCAGAAGTATTAAACAATCCCATGTTAGTTTACTTATGACACTTTATTACTAAGTCATATCAAGGTTTAACTCAAAATTTATTCTCAAGGCAAGGTTGTAGCAACACTCATTTACAAGAACAAAACAAGATTACATCAATTCTTAAAATACTGATACTCCAACAAAGTCACTCAAAGAACAATAACCAAATTTTCTTATAATTTCAATGATGGTCAAACAATACAAGGTTTCCAAAGTTCAGATGACAAAGTCTACAATACTTTATACTAAGACATTAATCCTCTTTTAAACTTTCCACTGGACGTTAACAATAGTTGAACAACATAAAAAGGTTTTGAGCAAAGGAACTTCTCAACTGAGGTTGATGAAAAAGTCTACAATTCTATCCCTCATCTACACGTAAAATCCATCTGCAGCAAATTTTCTACAAGAGTCAGTTCATGAGAACTGAGCAAGATAAGGCTACACAAACCCACCATAACTGGTATCTATCAATACCATGAAAAGAAGCACTTTATTACAAGAATTTGGGTCAAAGCTCTAAACACTATCAACACTTCAAGTTATAATAAGTTTCCACCATGCTAAACAAGGAAGAAGACCATGTACTTCCGTTAGGAGTAAAGATAACGAAAATATAACAACCAAAAGAGAAAGGCCCTTGGCCCTATAAGGAGAAATAACCAATCTAACAAAGCAGAATTCCCACCAAGTAAATAATTAAATAACAATCACAAGAGTGCGATTTGATATAAAGTACCAACCATCCAGAATTTTATCATAGGTACCAAATGCATAGGTTATAATATTATATTTCTAGAAGAACAAGAGTTGATCGGCCCAAGAAAAGGGAAACCACGGTTCCAAGAATTAACACAAAAAGCCATGTATAAATGAGTTTCAAACCTGAAATCACATAGAGTATCCACACAACATAAGTTTCGAAGCATAAGCAAAGTAAACTAGTTTTTGCCACTAACTCCAAGAGATTTCCCAATCAGTCAAGAAGGCTAATGCCTTACAAAGCTAGTAGCAATCATGCGAGAGAAGAAAAAAAGAGTCCAAATCAACCAAGACTATACAAAAATGTCATCAACAACTTTTATAACCCTAAAAAATTTACAACACTCCACATCAATTCTTAGAGTTCAGTTAATTTAAAATAATTTTCCTATTTCCCAAAACAACAATATTTTTAAGGCAACCCTTGGTAACATAAACAACCGTTCAAACAAAGGTACAACATAAACTACTAAGTTCCATTATCAAAACAACTCCTTCTTATGCCTCCATCATACTATTGATTGCAAGAAAGATTTTCCTAAGGTTGACAACATTCAAGGCAATTTTCATCACAAAACATTAAGGTACATATGTGCATATAAGCTGTCCAATCCTAATTAACAACATAGTCATAATAAATGGGAGGAGACACAAGTTAGAAGACTAGATTATTTCGCCAACAATCTTCCAAGAGGGAAGAAGACCAAAAATAATTCCAGAAATAGCGGGGGTACTAGAGTTGCACAATTAAGAACTTGAACATAGCTAATAAAAAAAAGATTACGATTCAAGATGAAGGGGCAGTCAAAGTACCTCCTAAGAATGGCTATAGAACCTAGGAACCAGGCTGAAGCTACGTAGGAGTCTAAACACTCGAGGTTGAAACACGTTGCACGCAAACATAAACATTCTAAAAGTTTTAACACCGAAACTCTAACCTGAAATAGTCCAAGCGTTGATTACACTAATCCTACAACCTTTCCTTTTTGATGCCAAAAGGGTTGTTAGGTGGGCTTGAGAGATCATTAACAATATATGTCAAAAGACAAAGAAGGACAGCCTTGGTTGATAGGAAGGAACTTCATAGTTATTGCACGCTTACATTAACGACTGCTAAAACTAGCTGGAACAAATAATAACTGGAACTCTATCGTAGAGAAGAGTACATATATATATATATATAAAGGAAGATCGATCACTCGAGCCAGAAAAACATACACCCAAAGAAGAGAACACCTGCATGCTTTCCACTAACATACAGGCAATGATAATAGCTAAACAAGAAGAAAGCAAGTAGAAAGGAGAGACTGACTGAAAAGAAGACAACCAATTCAAAGAAATGGTGGTTCGATTTCACGATAATAATAAATATAGCAACCGTAGAAAAGTGTAGGAATATCTTGCCTATTTCTCCAGCTTCAACAGGTCGTACAGACTCCGCACGGGTCAGCATAAGAACTGTAGGTACTGGAATCCAGGTGCACCAGTTCTAAGCGGTCCACATTCACGATCCGCGAGACCATGCAATTGAAGAGGATTTTTGTCAAACAGTTCACGAGCATTGTTGTATCTGAAGTGACTCCATGCACTTGTGCTCAACTATTGCTTTCCTTGAGCTTTTACTTCTTGTGGGATTCGAAAACCAACTCACATACCCTATACGTGCTACCACAAACACAAGTGATCTACACAAGGCTGGAGGAGATATTTTCAGAGAAGAACCTAGCAAGGATGTCACGGCAAGAAAAGGTTGTAGGAGATGGATTTACCCAAGTTACTCAGATTTGTTTCAACTTCCTATGCCTCCTCAACAAACCCATTCCAAAACATATCATACAATCCTTGCTGTGCTTTGGCAATATTTCACTCAGGCATTTTGTCAAATAGTTTGGGTGTCTTATGCTTGCTTCCACTTTGCATATGTATCTACCAACGCACCGGCAAACAAAGCATTTGACACAGCCTTGTCCCTTCTCCATTATTTTCCAAGTTTCCAAGGTGTCTCAACCCACCCAATTTGTCCACAACCAACAATCATTGCTGTCCAAAAGACCACATTTCTTTCAAGTTCTGTCCAAACCATCCGAACACTTTGTTGAGCATCCAGATCAGGAGTATAAATCCGTCTTAAGACAGTTATGCGCCCAGGACACTAGCAGATACAACAAGCAACAAAAATATCTCTTTTTAAAATGCATTGGAGAATGTCCATGCCCTATTCAAACACTCCCACTTTGGTATAGGCGTGGAGATGCTATCAAAGGTTGTGGAGTTTGGCTTTACACCTGCTCTTTGCATTTGCTTGTAAGTTTATAAAGCCATTTCAACATATCCATACTATACAGAGCCTGCAGTCAACGTTATCCATGAGGGTATCTCTTCAGGCATTCAATAAAATAGCTAATATGCCTTGTCTATGCTCTTCAAACCCCAACAAATCTACCCACACAGTCGGCTACTAATAAATTGGCATGTTACTGGGAAAGGTTAGAGCTCCTTCAGGATAGCCCGTGCAGACAAACAAAAACCAAGCAAGCAAATAATCCACGCCTATGAGGTTCTCTTCCATGAGTTACATCGTAAAGCAAGTAAGGTCTCAATAGAGAATCTTTGCCATAAAATTCGTCAGGTCTCCTGGTAACACTCTTACTGTCACTTAATCGATTTTGATAAAAAAATACCTTGAAGGAGAATCCCGAATTTGAGGATGCAGTCGATACTGAACAGATAACAACATAGTTGGACAACCTACTTGTTGGAGGCACTCAAAAAGGCTTCTACCTTCTTTGTAATGTGCCTGCTGCGGGGTTGAATGCTGTTGCAGGTCACTGCTATGGATCACCGACCAGAACACACCTCGCAGCACCCAATAAAGTGGAGGTAACATGCCTGCTCCCCCGCCCGAAGCTCCATCTACACCCATGCACACTGGAAGGAACTAGGAAGGAAAGATGCCAAGAAGGGCACTGATGAGACCTCCAGCATTCGATTCAAGAGACCAGGAATGAGTACCTGTCCTTGTGGCGGACACGGGCAGCCTATTCGCCACCACCACAGTGCTGAATGTTGAATTTCAGGAATGGTAGTCTCCAGCAATTCATGCTCATACACAGAGAATGGATAGAGTCTATAGCACTTCCCAGGATGTGTCCTTCCAGCTCGACCTGCCCGTTGGTCGGCTTGCACTCGACTAATCTGAACAACATCAAGAGAGTACATTCCAGTCCCAGGGTTGTATTGTCGTTGCTTCACAAAACCTGTAATTCCGGTGGAAGAGAACCATGAAGAGGTAGAATTATGGCATCCATACAAGAACCTTCCTCTAGACTCTGAATCCGATCCTCAAGTTTTGAAACTGTTTTGTCTATATCATCCTGTCCAGTCAGAAACAATAGTATATCACCTGGAGCTTGTCGAGTGTGTAAATCTAGAGCCGTTTGTAAAACAGATTCAAGGTAACTCGCAGGTCACTCTGTGCTGTAGAATATTTCAACAGGGAATAACTTGCCAGGAATATTCAGCACAGGACATTTGAAGAAGAAACTAGACATTTTGTCACCATCCAATGTTGCGGATGTAATTACAACCTTTAAATCTTGAGATCGCCTTCTCACTAGCTGTTTTACCTTGAACAATCATTCTTTGTTGTCACAGTTGAAGACTCCTTCATGCTCTTTTCAGATTTGATGCCAAGGAGATAAATACCTTCAACCAGAAGTTGCCACAAACTTTATGAAGTGGATTGATAGATTCACCTTAGCTATTCACAACGAGGACAAACATAGTTTGGAGGAGAGATCCCTAACCATGTTTTGAAACTTCAAGACAGTGCACTCAATAACTCTCACGCAACTGCATACCAACTTAATGTTGTCTCCACGCAACTGGGAGAAAAGGCATTTCAACCACCCACACGCAGTCCAACAAAGGAACAGAAAACTCATGCGGCCAGCAAAAGGAAACAAGAGCAGGTAGTCAAACAAGAAACCAAGAAGATTTGCAAATCAAAATATAATAAATGAGGTGCGGCCACCAGCAAGAAGGACTCCACCAACTCCTCACGCAACGTCATAAACATGACAGGTCATAAAATTCGGTAGGTTGGGTGGTTGGGAGGAGGCCAAGGTGGCAGTGGAGGGCAGGTGGCAGAAACGGGAGTCGATGCCCATCGGGGCATTACATCTTTCACCATTTTACATTGAATGCACACATTCTAAAACATAACGCCCAAGAGTAGGACTTTAGCACCTAGATTTGGGTTCTCCTATCACATGGGTTATTAATACCCTTAGCATAATTATCTAGGCCCAAAACACTAGTAAAATTTACAATCTCAAAATTACAAAATTTTAACAAAAACACCTCCTACACCCAAAATTTTGTGAAACTCAATGCACTTACCAACTCCGTGGTCATACGTGACACTACAATGGTCACCACCCTCTCAAACCAACTAGGACACACTTTGCTCTAATTTGTGGCATCTTCATTCACTTTGTGCCCACTCCCAAAATCATGTGTAAAACAAATGAGGTACCTAATTACCTTTTACTTCACTACTTATAGTTACTTTTTCCTCACCTACTTTACTATAGTCATTATTTCGTGATCACGACCACTATTAATACACACTACACTATTTTGGCCATATCTTGAGCATTTATACTTTAATTCACACCATGTTTGCTGAATTATTTTTATAATTTCTCCTACCACCATACTGAACACATTTCACATGCATTTTATTTGCTCAAATTTTTCTTCCATTTCATTTATACATGTTTTGGTCATTTTTTCCACCTTCCCTCTATCTTGGGCTTACTTTTGGCTTAGCATTCATTCTTATCATCACTTCCCCTTTCACCGAAAGGGAGGAATATCATTGGAGTCATCCTATAATTCCTGTTATATCACCAAGATTTTAAAAACACTACCGATGCAACAATTCCACAATATTTGCTAGTTCACGGAGCAACATTTCATCATCAATTACCCCTAATGACCTGATATGGGGGAAACCAACATAAAAAAAAATTTCTATGCGAAATTTCATCACTTCCCCTTAATGACCTGATTTGGGGATAAAAGTGATTAAAAATATTCCCGTGGATATTATTCCCCAACTCCTATCAATTTTGCCTAATGACCTAACCTTGGGGCAACTTGTGTAAAATATCTCTACGGGTATCTAACCAATCAAGTAGTTAACGGGTTCAAGATTCTAAAAAATTGAAATAATTCAATATGAGTTCAATACAGCTTTTCCTCCTTAATGTCCTAACTTGGGAGTTACGTACGGCCTCCTAGATGACCTAACCTAGGAAATTACATTCATCACTTTTCCTAGATGACCTAACTTTGGAAGTTATTCTACGTTTATGCTTACTTCAAGATGACCTAACATGGAAGCCATCATATATCTTTGCACTTTCTTTAAGATTACCTAACATAGAATCCATCATATATTTCACATTTTCTTCTAGTTGAGCTAAATTTGAAGTTATCACGTTGCGGCGACACTCATGGAGTGGGGGGAGAGTGCCTTTCTATACCACTCCTATATGGGTCAACTATTTGATCAACATTATCTCGGATCAAGAAAAACCAAAATTATTTGATGTAATTTTTTTACTCGCAATGGCTAGATCTTAATGATGTAGTTAGAAATTTGAGAATAACACACTTTTCTCCCTACACACTTCCTCTGGCGGTAGGATATAAAAATCCTCCAGTTGATTATTCGTATGCACGTGTTTGGGTTGGGAACTATTCATTCCTTACCTCATCTCATTTTCATCATACAAAACTTGAAATCATAAATCCTCCTACATTTCTATCATCACTAAATACACTTCATCACGACATTATGTTTTCCATTACACCGCATGTATCAACACATTGATCCATACTTTGACACGCTATATGATTTTTTTGGCACATTTTCTACTACACATCTATGCATTCTACTACAACATGGGCATCTCTAACTTCTCTCAAGTAGGCATCTTTATCTTATTTATGTTATTGATCTTTCTACTCACCAACATAAAGTAGTGGAAAGTGTAGTCACAAAATCATGCACTTACTATTACATTTACATTGTCAAATATGTTATTTTATATATGGATCTTGCATAATTAACACATTCACTAATGACCAATCCCTTAGTCGAGTTGTCGGTTATTTAGTCATTATTATCATTTGTAAGTTACAGTCATCAATTTTTTATACAATTATGGTCATGTGTGAAAGAGTCTTACGTGTGGTAATTTGCTTGATTGTTGTCTCCAGTTCCTGGTTGGGTGCCTAAGGTAATGCTCGGGTGCCTATAGGTTCCCCAACATGTGATTTTAGATGCCTTTGTCTCAATAATACTTGGGTCTAATTTATCTATTCAAGGTCGGTCTTTGTTGTTTTCTCATTCATTTCCCTAGGTACTAGTCGGCATGTCAAATTATCATTGTTGAAATTAGAGCAAGATATCCCTATATAAACATAAAATACTCACCATATTATGGGCATACATCTTACTATCAAGACCTAGCTATCTATTAAGTCAAAGGACTGGATTTTGACATCTTCTACATCTCGCATCGGATAATGATATAGGGAAAGTGTTATATTCATTCTATTCCATCCACTATTTTCCTTTTTACATATAGTTATTACACTCTACTTCCACATCATCGGTGCTAGGGAACCCTAGGAACATAATTGCATACATAAGCACACTCAACTACATTGGTTCGGAATATAGTGTAGTGCTTTGTTGTAAGTCCACAATTGTGGAAGCTAAGGTCAATCTAACCCCTTCATTTGCATCTTTATTTTTTAAGGATTTGATGCTTTGTATGGGTTTTTACAGTAGTCCTCATCACATCACTATAGTGACATATGCGAAGGTACTATGACAACAAAGTTCCCAAAACAAAGGTATTGCAAAACTTTGTGACACTTCGAACTCATATTCTGAGCTTTTCTTCAAACGAAATAGCCCAAATCAGAAAACTAGGATCCTATAGGCACCCTAGTACAAATAGATCTTAAAATGATTTTATTTCAAGGGAAGCATCTTCACATTCTACCCTATCTCGCACATCATCCATTTGAGTCTTGTACATAACAAGGTAAGTTAAATTTAGGGCATTATCTTATCTCTTTCATTTTCATCATCTCAATTCATTTAAATATCAAATAAAATATTTAGCATTAGTACTTTAGTTACATCATTTATTCTAATTCTATATTTATTTATATTAACTATATAATAACATTTAAAAATCCTAATTTTAGTTAGTCGGGATGTAGGATATAATAAGGTTACATTATGACTTCCTCATAAGGAAGTCCCTAAGAGTTCTTGTTGGAGTAGTTATGCATGCCAATAGAAAATAAGGGCATATTATGTAAGTAATTTTTCATGTCCCCTTTGTGCATGCAATCTTTATCCTAGGTTTGTGGCCTCTCAAGGCCTATTTATGAATAATGACCAATTACCATTATATTTCATATTCATGCTACATGTTGAGCTTCACCAAAACCTAAAGGTGAGCTATTTAGACATCTCTAGTTATTACAGGAAGGAATGTGGCCATATTAGCCATAGGGCTACATATCGATAGGAGGGAGCTCTACTAGTTGTTGAAACATGACATCTTCTAGCGAGGCCACAACCTTTCTTAGCAAATGTCAGGAAGTCACAATGCCTATCATTCCGATTACCCATGAGTGTTTCATAGAGGGTCTTGAGCATTTCTTGCAAGACCCAATTGATCTCTTCGACCATTTTGATCGGTACCTTGAGATATGGGCTACTAGCAAATGGAGGATCCAAGAGAAGTTATGATGCACGTAGATAGGCATATGATCATGCACATTTGATTTCCCCTGATAAATTTGATGTAGTTACAAATACCACTCGGACATGTTAGCTAGAACACATCATGGCTATCAAATTGTTGCGTGCGTATGAGGATATTTCACAACACCACAACATTCCACTATCGAGGTTTTACATTTTATAGAGCGAGTGGCAATGTATCTTCTATTCAAGGTACTACTGCAACTACTATAGTAAGACTTGCTATTCCTAGGATTGAGACACCGATGTTCAACACATTTCTATTCCGGTGTGTTAAAATTAAACCTTAATTTATTTAAATTTATTTTATTTCATCATTACTTTACAATTTATTAATATTAATATTGAATGTTTACTTTTGTGTTTAGGATTCTGCTCTAATGCATGCTAGTGAGTAGTAGCCCACACCATTTTCCCGATGACATATACACAACTCTTAAATGAGTCTCGGCATGGATCTTGATGTTAAGGGCATGTGTCACTTGGGAAACTTGGTGATTAATTTTACTGTGTTGAGTTCATGGGTCAACATCAGACAATTGTTGGTGGCAGTCCTATAGATTTGGAGACACATTCTGTGGAGGTATATACATGTAGAGATATATTTATTTTTATCGTATTTCAAAATTAATATTTAATCTAAATTTAAATTTGTGAAATTAATGAACTTTTTAAAAATACTTGTTTATTAACTTCTTACATTTAATTTATTTTGTTTCACAGGATCTATGGGACAGATATCTACACATAGTGTAGATACTCCCAACATCTGCCTAGAGATAGATACTGAGGTAATCAATTACATCTCTATTATATGATTTATTCAATTAATCAAGAAATTTTTGTAAAATTTCACTTATAAATTTTAATATATGGTATGTTATATATAGTTTATGATGTGTATATTTCTTTTTATAAATGCAAGGTGTAGTAGAGCCTAGTGAGGGGTCTCGCTACTCACCCTACTGCATGAAAAAGACTTCAATGATACATGTTGTACTCATTTTCATCATGTACATGTATATCTATGTGTTTACACGAGATTTTAGACATGTATATATATTCATTAGACATGATTTTTATATTTTGATATATGACTTAGACACATGTAAATATATTCATTAGACATGAATTTTATATTTTGATATCTAATGTAGCATAAAATGTACTAGATGTAGATGTAAGATATTTTAATAAGACCTAGATGCAAAGTTTCAATTAAAAATATAATTAGAACATGTATAGGAATATGTATATATAATTAATTTTCTTTTCTTTAGTTTGGTTTATGGAAGCCTTCAAAATTTTGAATTTAACTCTCCTTTGTTTACTAGTAATGAAATCAAGAAGAAAATTCCATGAGGAAAAACATAATAAAGTTGTTTTATATTATCAATACAACAATATGCTAGATGCTCTTTTACATTTTAATCCAACATAAAATAATATATAATTATTTTACTCAAAGATTAAAAAAATGACCATATAAATAAATGATATATGTGGGAATACAAACTCAATGTAGTATTAAAATTAAGTAAACTATCATCACATACAAGGAATATCAAACAATATTAGTAATATCTCATAGATGTTCTTTTCAAAACCGATATTGTGTTATTCAAGATTGGTCATATGAATTTGTCAATGTTCAAAATTACAAATATCATCAACTTTTTCTTAGAGCACTTCCTAAATTGGAAAGGGTCATTTTATTAAGAAATGTATTATTGATCTAAGGAAACAAAAAATTCTAGTAAATTTCAAAAGCAATATTACTTTATCTCAATTACTCACTATGAATTTGATGTCAATGTTTTTAAAAAAAAAATATAATATGCCCCTTACAACTCCAAAAATACTAGGTGCAAATCATAGAAGAAGAATCTTAAATATAATAAATTGGCTTCTATTTATCCTCTTGCATATTATGAGCATCAAATAATTACTTCTAAAAACATTGATTGAGGCTAACTACTGAAATTTGAATGATTTTTTTACTCAGTAATTACATACAATTCGAACACCTATGTTAATACCTATATTTAAAAATTGACCAAAAATAATATTTAGATTGAAATATTTGTGTACAATATGCTTTACAGGAAACAAATCTATTACAATTGATTAATGAAATTTCTCTAATGGAAAATATATAATTGTATAGTAAACTATGTATACTTTATGTGATTCCTTTGTGTCCAAAATTATTGTGGGAAACTTAACCTTTCTCAGCTTTCCATACTCCCAAATCTTACATAATTCAAATTCTAAGAGACCCTCATCAATGCATTTTTCCATTCGTTTCTACTATGGAGTACATAATTATTTCTCAAAATATATGACCCATCCTTTATACTAAAGTACATGTTATTCTCTACCAAAATAATGATGTTTTTCTCATGTAGTACATTGGCCTTGAAAGAATTTGTTTCAAAACTTATAAATGTAGTTACCTCTAACAATGAATTATAATTATTATACACAATTCTTCACCATCCATCTTTATGTCTACCAATAATGACTTCAAAAGTGTTGAAGGCATCAAAGTGCTTTATAATTTTCTCACCATTATGCATTGTCAATAAATATATATTGATTCATAAAATTATTTTTGTACAAATGTATTTTTGGTATAATGTTCCCAACTTATTCCATTTTCCTTTTGTTAAATTTATGGGTAAACATTTTAATTTTCATAAAGGTATCTTGAGATTTTTAAAGTATAATTAAGAAGGGAAAATTGATTTGTGTGTTGTATACCTCAACTAATTTGATCTTAGAGAGAAGATACATTTTGAGCTTAAATAGAATAGGTATTATCCCATAAGAGACTAATATTCATTGGACACTTTATGTCTTTTTGGAGCCTAATATATAAGTGTTTGAGAAAAAATTAATTCCCTATAATGGTATGGAAATATAAGTTATTCCACATTCAATGGAATAGTGCAAACATGGCTAGAATCATGTACAAATTAAATATAGATGTTATAATAAATGTATTTATATTTTCATTTTAGAGGAAAAATATAAAAATATGTAGTTCATTGTAGTGCCCACTTCCCTTTGACACATTTTTATACTTTGATAATGATACCGCTTGATTATATTATGGACATGATTATGGACTTTATTATAGTATGATGTTAGATGTTAGATCATGGATTATTGTTGACCTTGATTTAGTTATGATGCATGATGATTATTGGAGACATTTTTATATATTGATGATGATATGTTGTTTGACATGGTTATATTATGGATTTTGTTCGAAAGGTGATATTTAGATATGGTGAGTAGACCTAGAAATGGAAATTATTTGATGATGATATAGTTATTGAGTAAAATTGCAAATGATCTTGTTGGTTTCTTGGATGTCATTGTGATTCATATATGTAGGTGATTTTGGAATTTTATTTATATCATTTTGGATGTTCGATATGACTATAAGGCCAAAGGAGGTATTTGTGTTTTGCAGTTAAAATATCACAACAGACATCGGGGATTAGAGACCAACCACATTGGAATTCTAGATGAATTCAACAAGGTCACCATGGAAACTTGTATTTGTTTGTGTGCTTGATTATGTTAGGGATTCCCATGGGGATATTTTTAGATGTGACCAAGGGTGATGTGTATTTATTTATTTGGTTCCTTTTTATTGATGTTTGTATGTGTTTATTAAGTGTGTGTTTATCCATTTTTAAAAATAAATTGTGGTATATAATGTGAATAATCATATTGTTAAAATAAATTAATCAAATTGGGACATAAGAAAGTAATTATTGGAGCACGGTTGACTCTTGTATTAAATGTTGTAAGATATGTGTAAGAGATACGTAAGTAAATTTGGAGTATGAAACACTTCATCTTCTTTGGAATTCGAAATTGTCCTTGGAGACTGATTTTGGAGGCTTGTGGGACAAGTAAAACTTGTCCCATACCTCTTAAATTTACATACCAACCTCACCTATGGTTGGAGAGTTTAAATCTAGCTTTCATTATGCATTTTTGTAAGCCTAGCTGAATGTTTTAATTACACATCTTGCTTGAAATTAATTTCAGTCCTTTGAAATATGGGCTTGATTTGAGTGTGTAAGTAAGACTGTCATATTATTCACCTACTTATTTATTATGTCTTGGAGATTGAAGTTGACTTTTGGGTTGGGGTTGAGGATGTGTGATGTGGCATCCTACATGCATCCACCTCATCCTCTTCTCTTCCCGCTTCTATAAAATTCAGGTTTCTTGCCTTGTTTTGGGTTGCTTCACTTTTGGAAACTCCTTTTGGGGTGAATTCTTTTGCTATTTTGGAGCTCTTTCTTGAAGAATTTTTTGGAAGATTTTTACATGCTTGTGCTTGGCTGATTTGGATTGCTTGCATTGGGATAAAGCTATTGTGTTGGAACTTGGAACAACTCCATCATGGAGAGGTAGGAGCTTGGCTCTTGTAATGCTTCTTTTCTGTTTATGAAATTGTTATTGTTGTGGATGTTTTGGCATGTTTGTGGGATGTTGGGTAGATGGCCTAGGAATGGTGTAGGATAAGACTATGGGGTTCATTATTTGGAAGACACAAGTGTTTTGGGGAGGTATAAGTGTGGAGGAAGTTGGGATTTGGGTTCCACCTTACAAAGAAATAGCTTACATTTCTTTACTCGTTATGGGGTGGCATAAGAGGTTGGGGAGGCATAAGGAAATATGAGGAATAAGTGGTACTTGGGGGAGGTATAAGGGTATGTCGGAATTTTATATACTATATTTTGGCGGGTTTTGAATTCAGGTGGTTACCCATTTCCCCTTTAGGAGGCATAAGTAGCATCCCCCATAGTTCCTTACTCCTTTGGCTTGTTTGATGAAGCCTCAGTTTTGTTTGTCATGCTTTACTGTAGTTGTAAACTACATTCTGTTTTGGACTACGTTTTAAATGTGAAAATGTTACTTGTGTGTTGTGGAAGCCTTTGTTTCCATGAGTTGAATCACATCTTCTATTACATTCTGGTTGGGGCTCGGGGCCAATGAATAAGAATGGATTCTCCTTGTCATTAGATGTCTTGGTTGGGTGGAGAACGTTGCCTTTCCCCTGCTCTTGTTGTGATCAAAATTGGAAGAATGATAAATCTACATGTTGTTGTTTTGGAGCAAAGGAGAAAAAGAAAATAGTTTGACAGTCCCTTGTTGAAATGAAATCTTATTGTAACCTTTCCCACTTGAAGTGGATGAGCTCGTATATTTTTTGTAATGGAAATATGTTTTATTGAATATGAAAGTTGTAATTTTGAAATGTAAAGGAGAGATATACTCTGTTTCTATTTTGAAAGAAAGAGATGTATTTTGTATATTGTATTGTGAAAATCAACAGAAAAGAGAAGTTGTAAAAGAAGGAAATCTTGTATTTTGAATAAAAGATTCATTCTTTTCCACGATTGGAACTACACTTATTTAACATCTAAGTTTGAAATTAATTTGAAATCTTTGTTTGAAAGGAAGAAATGTGTGTGAGGAAAATACGAACTTTGTCTTTTGAAATGTGAAAAATTGGAAATTAGAATTGCATTTTGGTTTTGAATGGTTTGATTTGAATAACTAAATGTATTACATTAGAATTGGAATGAATTCTAATACTTGGAAGATAAAAATGGTGAATAGATCCTTTAAAATTTGATCTCTTTTTGTATTTTTAAACTAGCAAATACTTTATCCAAAATGCACAAGTTTGATCCTGCAACAAGGAAATAAAAAATTAAATGATTAAATTGAAGTAGTATTCCCTAAACGAATTCAAGTGGACAAAAACACTCGAGGAATTTCTTAGAAAACTTAGCAAAATCGGGCTAAACTATTTTGCTATTGTTTTGCGGTCAAATTTTTTTTTTTTTATTTGGGAGTCAATAAAAAAACTTACCTTCCAAATCCATCTAAGAACAATTATCCATGTCTAATTGACATGTTGAGAGAGGAAGAAGATCAATTGATTAAAATTTCATAAGTTGAAATTTAACAGCTTGCCTTTTTAAACCCTGTAGATCATTTTTGTGAAATTGACCCCTTAAACATTAACAAAATGAAAAATTAATGATTCCTGTGCAAAGAGGACGTCGACATATTTCCAAAAAGTCCTCGTTTTCCCAAAAATGATCTCCCAATCAAAAGTTATGGCCCCTATAGTTTTTCTTCATTTTCCGTAAAAATAATTCCTATTGTAAAAAAAAATTGGGCAAAATTTTCTTGGGAGACCCGTGGTCCCAAATTTTCCCTTAGCGCTTTTTGGTCAAAAATTCCAAAGGCACAAATTCCCCACCACTCTGCTGACCCATAAGCCTTTCTTTTTGTCAAAAATCACCTAAGTTCATAAAGAAATTTGAAAAAAATTCCCGCCTGACTGCCACTCCGCTTTTGTCTTTTTGTTTGTGTTCACGGCCGTGTGGGCTCTGCATAGTTAACTTAACCTTTAAAATAATTTGGGAAAAATTTCTAAGTTTCCTCTGCCACCCCATCAGCCTGCATCCAATCAGGTGTTCTGCCATGTGGCGTCACAAGGCATCGGCGTAGAGTGGATCCCCTTTTTAGCTTAGCACTTTGGAATTTTTTTTGGGAAAAATTCCTAAATTCATAAATTTACTACTTACCATTGATTTCTATGCTTCTAGATTGATAAACAAAGAAATTTAGTTTATATGTAAAACACATTCTAAAAGTTATTAAAAATCTCCAAAACGAATTCTTAATGATTCATTAGTTAGATGAAAATGTCTTGCCATACCTATTTTCTTTCATTTCCTTTTCGTGTTTTACGGATGTCGTGCACTATGAAAACCAGTTTCATGAACAAGGCCGCCATACCAGCAAGGAGATATCCGAGCGAATGGTTCCGTGGCTCATCCATGGAGACTATCTTCCATCAGCTTAATTGAGGAGTTGAAACTAGTGATCTCCAAGCTTGCAATTTTCTCTTGTTCAATATCCAAATCAATTATAAGTGGATCTTCATTCGACGTATTTCGCCCTTATAATGGACAGTGCAGGCTCTACCAGCTTCGAAGTGCCCACCGCTTCCTCGGCGTAATCACATTGATTAATGTCATTATATGGCTACCATTGTACACAACAGGTGCTTGTACCGCTTACTGTGGGTAACAAAAATATCGGGAATCACGCCGCTACGAGAATAGGAATCAAGTACGTCCTTTTCACAATATCACTAGTGGTAGGTGGTTTCATGGAGATGAAAAGGTGTAACGCAGCCCGGAGCCATGGTCTAACCGACCAGCCCCGTTCCATCATCCCTATTTCTCGCCTTTCTCGCTTGTTCCTTAATATGTTATAGATGATCTCGGATGCGTTTGGCATTGTGCGTCATTTGGATTTTTTCTATGGGTAATTTCCTGCCAACATGTGTGGCTTCTCCATAGCGGTGTCTTCCTTAGTGTATTCCATGGGAGGCTATTTAAATACCATCTTCATCACTCTCATTCACAATACCACCAGCCGTAATGGCAAACCCGATTGGCTTAATGATAATATCAATCGCGGTCGACTTCACTACTTTTACTAGCTTTTGTCTATGATGGAGGCCCTCAACTTGGTCTATTTCACCCTCTTTGCTTCTTGGTATAAATATAGAAAAGATCCCCCCCAAGATGACTCAGATGAAATACAAGTAGAGAAGGAATCTTATGATTTGAAGGAAACACGAGTACAAGTAGAGAAGGAATCATGATTCGAAGGAATCATAGATATAGCAACACCTTTAAAATTTGGTGTTCTTTGCAATTTATTTGTTTGAATAAAACTGTATTTTCTTTATTAAAATGAAATTGCTGTATGAAACCAAAGCAAATGTATATTTTGTTTGGGAAAATAATTTACACTTGTTTTGTTGTAATCCTCTTCATAATCTTTATATCATACAAGAAATTAAAAATATATCACTCTGAGTAGGCTATAAATTTGACTCCCACTTATGCCGATCGAATAATGCTTTCTGTTTTTTTTAATGGGTTTCGTGATAAAATTGGCCTTATGTTAACATTATATTATTACTTCCGAACCTTGTAATTAAAAATGACACTTATGAATTCAAGGTATTTGGCTATTGGTGAGTTACCGAGTTTGTAATCATCAACCTAAGTTCCATTCCCATTGAGTTTAATAGATGCTTTCAATAAGTGGCCATGGGGACACCTTAAACTAGGGATTGAACTTCTCCGGATGGACCAAGAGGAACATAGTAGGCGCTTGAATGCGAATCACTCGGTGGATATTAAGGACCCAAGCCCACCCCCATGTCCCACTTTGAAAAACTATTCCTCCACCACTCCAGTTCATAGCTCTTGTATAATAAAAGTGATTACCATCCAAAGTTTTTCCATATAGATTGCTATAGGGTTCATGTGCTTACCTTAGCCGATGATGGTGTTGGTCTAATGGTTTGTGGGGTTGGCGCTTTTACTCTCTTTCATGGCATTAGTGGCGGGACTTCCACTTTTTAACAAAAAAATCTCCTCGAACCCTACTACAAGTTTTTTGGTAGATACTAATGAAAATGGTGGCGCTAGAAATGGCTCTTTGTTATCTTCCGAGGATCTCGCATCTGAAATAGTTGTGGCCACTTGTCATGTTGATAGGTTTTTGACCTGTCTTCCCTACTAGTGTGGACGGATCTATACCCTCTCCCAGGAAGCAATAGGGTTTTATCCCATGGTCTCAAACACTCTATTGAGATCCATTATAAAGGCTCACATTCATTCAAAGACATTCTACGGGGAAGGAGTTGTATGGCCCCTACTGCCATTAACCTTTGCATCACCTTCGGAGAGGAAGTACTTGAGTGTCAGGCGCTTTACTAGGAACATGTATTGATCTCCCGATTTAGCGGCTTATGGCCCACCTCCCGATCTACATGAATGAATCACCAAATAATAAATGCCCCTAATGTCTGGAAGGTTATACCTATATCGTTGTTGTAACACCCACTAAAACAACTCACTTGAGACCCAAGAACAACCTAGGATTAGTTAGGAAAATTATGGAATAAGTGTTTTTATTTAAAAGAGTCAACAACTAGGTTACAAGGCAACAACTATCACTAACAAGTTCTAGAAAAATTCTAATCCACTAGAACATACTTTTCTTTTATTAACAATTATTAGAGGTCATAAGGTCTAAAATTTAGGGTTAGAAGGTTCCATTAGGTTTAGAGGGTAATTCCTCATCATACCCACTCTTTGACAGGCTTCGAGATTCAATTTGGTTTTTCTCAAAATTAACACATTCAAAATTTCCTAAATTATTCCATTGGATAGGAAATTTCCTCACCTTTCCATTAATATAAAGAAGTCCTCCTAACTCCTCATATTTTTCGAGTTATGGGCTGGTGGGCCTTGGGGTGAAAATTTTCCCCAAGAGCGGGCTTGCGGGCCTAGGGGTGAAAATTTTCCCCAAGGGCGGGTTAGCGGGACGCGGGAGACTTTTGGAAAATTTCCCATGTAGGGGAAAAAAACCAATTTTGCACCTCTGCACTTGCAGGTCCGCAAGTCAACAAGGGATGTGTGGCACCTCCCAAGTCAGCGTGGGAGAGCCGGGTGACGGAAACCTTTTGTAAAGTATTCCCACACGGGGCAAAAAACAAACCTTGCGCTTGCGCTCCCATAAGTCCACAACGGACATGTGGCATCTCCTAAGCCAACATGGGGAAGGCAAGGCGGTGGGGAGAAAATTAGTTTAATGACCTGAAGGGCTAAGAGGGTAGCCCTCACTCGATCCTCTCCCGGCACCTCGCGATGCCACGTGGCATCTCTTGATTGGGTCATGGGCTAGAGGGGTGATGGGGAAAATTTGGAAAATTTTCTCAAAATTTTCTGAAACGTTAAAAGGAAAAAAAGGGACCCCCTCCTCTACCGATGCCTCGTGATGCCACATGGCAGCACCTGATTGGTTGTGGGTTGGCGGGCGACACGGAAAAGTTGGAAAATTTTCTCAAATTTTTTTAGAAGCGCTATGTTAAAAAGGGATCCGCCTCCGCTGACACCTTGTGGTGCCACATGGAAGCCTCTGATTGGTTGTAGGTCGATAGGGTGGTAGAGAAAATTAGAAAAATTTCCCAAAATTTTTCCTAAGTGTTAAGGGAAAAATTCAGGCCCATGGGCCCGCCAAGGAAATTTTTCCTAATTTTTTTACGACAAGGAAGATAAACTTCAAAGGGCCATAAATTTTGATAGAGAGCTCAGTTTTGGGAAAATGAGGACTTTCTAGAAATCTCTCGACGTCCTCTTTACTTAGGAATCATTAATTTTTGATTTTGATAAAGTTTAGAGGGTCAATTTCAAGAAAACGATCTGCAGGCTTTTACAATACGAACTGGTAAATTTTAACTTATAAGATTTGTTCGATTTGATCTTCTTCCTCTCTCAACATGTCAAATAGACATGGAGGATTGTTCCTAGATGGATTTAAGGAGTATTTCAAGATTCAATTTGTCTGATTGATTTGTAATTTGAACATTTACATTTCTTGACAGAAAAACGACTGTAAGAGGGTTGAGCCTGATTTTGCAAGGTTTTGAAGGATTTCTCCTTAAATGTTAAAGTCCAATTGAATTCATTTAGGACACACTACTTCTATTTAATCATTTAATCTATTATTTCATTGTTGCAGGTTTGAACTGTGCATTTAAGGTAAAGTATTTTCTAGTTGAGAAATAAAACAGAGATCAAGTTTGGTAGGGCCTATTTATCATTTTTCATCATCCAAGTCTGGGAATTCCTTCCAATTCCAATCTAATACCTTTAGTTGATTCAATTCCAATTATTCAAAAACCAAAATACAATTATGATTTCAAACTTTACACATTTCAAGAGACAGAGTTTTGCATTTTCCTTCATACGCATTTATTTCTTTCAAAATAAATTTCAATGCACATTTAGATCCTCAATCTTAAAACAACAACATAAATTGAGAAGGTAATGCAATCCTTTATTGACTCTAAAATACAACTTTATAACCTTTCTTTCATTCTTCAAATTCATCATACAGAATACAATTCTTTCACATTCTTTCAAAGGCTAAAAAAAAAGTTCATATCTTTAACATTTAACTTGACAACTTTCATATACAATACAACATATTTCTATTACAAAACATTTACAAGTTCCTCCACTTCAAGTAGGAAAGGTTACAATAAACTTTATCTCAACAAGGGACTATCAAACTATCTTTTTCTCAGCTCTAGAACAGCAACGTGCATATTTCTCATTCTTCCAAATAGTAATCACAATAAGAGTAGGGAAGAGGCAAAGCTCTCCACCCAACTAAGAAATCCAATGAAGAGGAGAAGCCCATGAGCCCCAACTATAATGCAATAAAATATGTGATCCAACTGATGGCAAAAATGGCTTCCATAAACACACAAGCAACATTTTCACAATAAAACATAGTCCAAAATAGAATGTAGTTTACAACTACATTAAAACATGACAAACAATACAAAGGCTTCATCAAGCAAGCCAAAGGAGCAAGAAACTATGGGGGATGTTGCTTATGCCTCCCAAAGGAAATGGGTATCACCATCCGGGAAACAACCATGAAAATATGTATATATATATATATATATATATATATATATATAATTTCAAATCCCCGACATGCCCTTATGTCTCCCCCAAGTACCCCTTGTTCCTTACATTTCCATATGTCTCCCCAACCTCCTATGGCACCCCATAACAAGTAAAGAAATGCAAGCTACTTCTTAGTAAGGTGGATCACAAATCCCAACTCCTTCACCCTTATACCTCCCCGAACACATTTGTGTCTCCCAAAAATAACCCCATAGTCTTCTCATACACCATTCCTAGGCCATCTACCCAACAAGCCAAATCATTCACACATTAACATTTTCATAAAAGAAAGAGAAGTATTTCAAGAGCCAAGCTCTTACCTCTCCATGATGGAGTTGTTCCAAGTTCCAAAACAGCAAGCTTAACACAATGTGAGCAATCCAAATCAACCAAGCACAAGCATGCAACAATCCTCCAAAACTCCTTCAAGCAAGAGATCCCAAAACAATAAATAATTCACCCAAGAATGTGGTCTCCAAAAATGAAGCAACCTCAAAACAAGGAAATGTAGTCAATTCTGCACCCACCAAGAACATGGTAACCTCATGCACATTGACCTATCACCCAGTGGGTGTTGGGCACTCACCCAAGGCACGCGAGAGGGAGCCGAGTCTCTCTTTTATGTGAGTTTAGTGGAAGGCATCATTCATGATCTGGAATTAGTGATTTTAAAGAACATGAAAAATCTATAGAGCTCAGAACGACTTCTATACCCTTTCAGTCATATCAAAAGTAAAAGTGCTTAATAGAATTAACATAACTAGGAAGTTGTAAATCCACAAATAGACATAACATTAAAATAAGGTTCATGATTATATAAGAACAAAAGCATAATAGAAATATGTAGATAATACAGAGAGAAGATCTTAATACAATTGTCATGGTAACCTTATCATATTCATTCATAACATTACTATAGAATATCATAGAAGGGGAGACCGTAGTCATGCGCCATATCTAGATCCATACATGAAGACTTTCGAAACAAAATTTACATTCCCCATTCCCTTATTACATCCTTCCTATAATCATCTACCCCTTTTATCCCATAGTTCTCGCAGTAATTCTGCAGAGCTCCGCTTCCTTCCTCGTGTTCTCCTCCTTTTTCTTTACTAAGGGTGCACATATATATAGGCATCTAATCTCCAACAAACTCCTCTGCAACCTCAGATCTGGCCCCAAGTGTCAAGGTGTGGATCACCCCAGGAACATGCGTCTCCATGTCATGATTAGCTTTTTGGATCTTCTTATCGCAAGGTATATACCTTCTAGGACACCCTGTTCCTAGGTTGGAACCTTATCCAAATGGAACATGTTCTTCATGTAATCTGTCCAAAAGTCTGAAAATGGCTATGTCCTAAATTGTGCTTTGTGGCCACACATCCTTGGTTCTCTAAGTACCCTTTTTTGAATCTTTCCTTGCACGCCTTAACTTACATGCTTCCTCCTCCGTGCGCGCCCACATTCCTTTAAGATTTGGTAGCTACATTAGGTCTCGAACATTACCCCACACTTCACTCGATCACCACCCTCGGGAACCTTTTCAAAGAATGTAGTATAAAAAGGAAAGGTCTTATTTTGGAAAAGAATGGAGGGAGAGAATAAAGAAATGGGGAAGAGAGAGAATATAAGGAAAATTTCCTAAAGAAGAAGGGGAAAATTCTTCTTTAGGTCAGCCTCCAGTGTATTCCAAGTGTTGACTTCATCCTGTGCCCTCTTGCAAAGGTCGCTAACTAATGCACTCACCTCATCGAAGGTTAATCCTTTCCCCTTTGTGTTTATGGTATCTACTGCTGTTTCCAATTCCTTATCTTGATCTTCCAAGGAATCCATCTTCCTCGTAATGACCATGTAGAGATCTTTAAGCTGGGTTTTGATTAAGACCTGATGGATCTCAATAGCTTCAGATTTTCTTTCTACTTTGGCTAGAATATTTTCTCACTCTGCTCTATTAGCTTTATTCTTTTCCCTAAAGTCCTTCAACTTAGCCTCGTCACTGGCAAGCAGCATACTTGTCACCTTGTCCTGATCTGCGCAATGGTTGTATGCGACCCTAGCAGTTTGTGAAGCTATTTTTACAAAGCAGCAATCACCTTGTTTTAATTAGCTATGAGCATGATGACTTTAAACTTATCCTCCTACTCCAAGCACACAGCTACATTCTCTGCTGACTCTAAGGCCAAAGGCTACCTTTTCCATGGCGAGGATCTGAGTCAAGTCCTCAAGACACTCCAGGGGGGAACCATATTTCTATACGGGAGGGTTAAGGTTTGGGTGCTTCATGACAATATCCTGGGAGATGAGCTCCACCTTATTGGAAACTTCACACACTTTAGCTTTCTCCTCTTGTAATTCTCATTATAGTTAAGCGTGATCAGCTTTTCAAGGCTAAGTTCCTTTGTTAGCTTAACTATTTCTTTCTTCCTCTTCTCCATCAGTCCTCCAAGACTTTAACCACCGCCATTTGTGTAGAAGAGCCTTACCTCTACTTCCACGTAGAAATTTTTGAGCACATTACATACTTGCTCATCCGAAAATGCAATTGTTGTGCGTTTATGATGGGGTTGACCCCCTTTGTCTTGGATAGCTCTAGTATTGTCCCTTGGTTAACCTCAAACTCAAGCTCATTAAGGTGGGAGTCGAACGCCCATGATATCATCTTTCTTGTGAGCGGGTATCCACCCTTAGGATCAAAGGACTCCATGGCAGTGAGCTCCTTGGTGGGCATGGTACTCTAGAAGCATGCACACAAAACTTTGCTAGGGTCATTAACATACCCCATCATTGATTTTCCTTCCTCCGCATGTTTACTTCCCGTGCGCACACCCTTTGGAAAAATCACTTTGAAAGAGTTGGGCCTTTTTGCTACTCAAACTCTTCTCCATTTGCTCTTTCTTAATTCACCGAGCATGAGCTCTAAGTTGCACTCCAATTCCTCATCGACCAAGGCATTAATCATCTTCTCCACCTCCCTTGTCACTTTCTCATCCACTTCCTCCTGAGTGAGCTTGGGCATATTTGGCTCCTTGGTATTTGCCCCCTCACCCCTTTCTTCATTATGTGCATCTTCCGCCCTTGGGTTCCTTCCTCCTTACAAAGATGAAAGCATCATTTTCATCTTCTACTTCTTCTCCCCCTGAATCATGGACATCAATCAGCTCCTGATTTACCTCCAGCTCTTCCTCTTCATCATCATCATTTTCACCTATATAGGTGTTCGTGTCATCTATATCCTCGGACTCTGGTTCTTCCATCCCCACTTCTTTTCATTTTTGAAAACTCTAGAGTCGAGGATGTGGTCTTCTCTTCATCTAAGGGTTCCTTAGGGGATGGTGGCTTCGTAGGTTCTGGGGTCTTCTCCTTGACCATTGTCCTCTTCTTCTTCCGGATGTAGGTACTTGTCCCCACGGTACCTACATCCTACTTCTCCACCACCCTCTATTCCTCTTTCTCTTTCCTCTCCTTATGCTTTGGTGCAGGCTTCTTCCTTCCAGTAGGGTCATCTGGGATGGATATCTCATTCTCCACGTATGTGCCCTTTTTGAATTTTGGCCTTATGCGTAGGTAAATCCTTGTGTCATTGCTCCCAGAAATAGGTAAGGTCAAAGGCCTTACAATATGCACATCATGTGACATACCTTTTAACGTACGTGTGCTTCTCTAGGTAGACAAGTTTCTTCCTCATTTTCCTATGCTCTCTATCAAGGGTGGACAAGTCAAGGTTTAGTTTCTTCAACTCCTTGTATCTATTTACTCCCGCTTGGAAAAATCGGGCAATAAACGAGAATGGGAGTTTACACCAAAGACTCTAGCTTCCATCAACCAAAATGAACTCACAATACGGAAGTGCTTTGTAGATCACGAAATCTACTTCTCCTTTGGTCACCGTGGGGAGTTGTTTAGGGATCCAACATTCAGCCCCGAATGTGTTCCTAAGGTGCGTATACCATTTGTCTAACTTTGCCTTGTGTACCTTGTCATTGATTCACATGTGTAGTTTTGAAACCTCTCTGCGCAGGTAAAGGATCTTTAGCAGGGTACTCCCACACGAACTTGTCGGATGCATCCGGCACCCTCGACTTCTAAGAACACAATTGTCAATAGAATGTTTCCAAATAAGATCTTTCCTCCCTTCTCCACGCTGCTTATGATTCCATCTATAATATATTGGGAGAGGTTGTATATGGTTCCCTCTGTGACTTTCCTGTAGACATTCAGCCAGGGCTTGCTCACCTAGGTCCACCTTTCTTGTCCATTTAGCTTGGAGACTAGGTGTGCGGCCATCTTCATCACCAGATCACTGATATCTAAGACATTGTAGTACCTTGATCCCTTCTTCAATTCTTGAGATGCTATTGTTTCTTTGATTTCCTCCTCATCGAAGAGGTCATCTTCAAGTGTGTCCCCTTCATTGTTTAGGCTTGTGAGGTGTGAAATTAGTTGGGGAGTGATGCACATTTTACACCCCGTGAAGTAGAGTAAGTCTTCATGTACGTGCATCATCAACCATTGGTACAAGTACTGGGCTTCCCAAAATATGGTATCTCACAAAGTTGGAGAAGCCCCGACTTC
Organism: Taxus wallichiana var. yunnanensis; assembly: GCA_018340775.1. Lineage (NCBI taxonomy): Eukaryota > Viridiplantae > Streptophyta > Pinopsida > Cupressales > Taxaceae > Taxus > Taxus wallichiana. Next base: position 772,415,661 of record CM031238.1, on the reverse strand, counting down.
TCCATTTTCACCTTGACCACGTCTATTGTAGATCAAAGAACCATCGGTGTTCATTTATTTGTGGGGCGCACCATCTCCAAAGACACCATTTCCTTTGCGATTGTACTTAATCGATGATTATAGTTGATCATGGTCATCTTTCTTATGTCGAACTCCCACTCTTGCCCTAGCAAAACCCCATCCCGTATTGCATCTACGAGTACCATTCCTCATTTATATCCAATTCTTATTTCTTCTTTCCTTTTCCTTTACCCTTTCCCTTCTTGGATTGTTCTAGGGTTTATCAACTGGTTTTGTGGCCATTATTGCACCCTTTGCTTTCATTCCAAGGTTAACTTGTGATTTGTTTAAACGTTTTCCTCGTACACCCCATGCCCTAAAACACAAACCCTAATTTCAGATTTTTCTTCTTTGATCACAGCTTCCTCACAATGTTCTTTACACCCGTGAATCACTTCTGCTCTGGTTTTTGATCTAAAAGACTGATTGTGCTTAAGTTCTTGGGTTTTCCTTCGCACGATTCTGTTCTCGAAACCCTAGCTCTTGAAAGGAAATCACTCTTCTTGTGTTTGCAAAAGTGAAATAATGAAATAACCACTCATGTATTTATAGATTTTCCCACTTTTACACATTTAATGCTAGGTTACCTACCACCGTATGACAATATTTGATGTAATGTTTTCAAACAAAACCGACTTTAGCACTTTTCCTTACGCACCCAATCCTTACGCCATAACTTTTTCCAACCTTCTGGTGCACAAACAATCCATCTTGACAGAAGACTCTTACACGTGTGTTACCGGTGCCAAAGGCACTTCTTCCATCCTCATGATTCTTTCTTTCACCTACCTCGTGTTTTGTGCTTTTTCTCCTTTGTACGTGGATTTCCAATGTAACCTTATTTTGCCACCAACCTAAATCCTCCTAGCAGAATAACTCCAAATTTCTCTTCATCATCTCACCCCACATTAAAATGATCCGCGGTCCTTTGCGCATTCATAAGTCAAAGATTAAAAAGGTTACCGGTGCCCAAAGTGCAAAACAAAACAACAACGCGAAAGGGAAATACAAGAAAGGAAAAGCATAAAAGGAAATTCTAAACTAACTGGCAAAACTACCTTATTTACAAACACCAAGAAGCATTATTTATAGTAGGGCTTCAGCCTACTCCCATTGAAGTGTCCAAGTAATTTTGTTCCATCCAGTGCTTGTAACTGGCATGTGCCTAAATCAAGGATGTATGAAATTACATAAGGACCCAACCAATGCACCTTCAACTTTCCAAGATGGCGTAGAAATTTTGAATCATATAGCAATACCATCTGGCCAACCTCAAATTGTTTGTTCTTAATATGGCGGTCATGCCATGCCTTTTGCTTTGCCTTCTCAGTTGTTTGGCTCCATCTTGCTAGTGAGCACCTTTCATCCAACTTTATCAATTCATCTATTCTTTCTTCTAGCACTTGCTCATTGTCCAACCCTCCTATGCGCTATATGCAGAGATGGTAGCATGAATTTGACAGTAAAATGCTTCCGTGTGGAACACCAATTGAAATGGTGTGGCCTTGTTCAATATTTTATATGTTGTTTTGTATGCCCAAAGAACTGCTGACACCTTGTCATCCCAATCCTACCTACCCACATCACATATCTTAGTCAATGTGTGACTAAGGATTTTGTTGAATGCCTCTGCAAATCACATTTTATTGAGGGTGATAAGGGGTAGTCTTATGATGGGATACCATGAATTTTACCAATAGAATCCTGATGGTTTCATTTAAAAAGTGAGTGCCCCTATCACTTGTTAAACTTAATGGGCACCCATACCTGCGATAATGTTCTCCCACAAAATCTAGTAGCGGTGCAATCCTTAGTGGGCACGGCCTCGCCAATCTTGTCGATGATCGGTATAGGTAATGATATACCATGATTTAGTCCTTCACACAGGTTGGTGAGATTGTTCGACAAAATCTATTGCCCATATCTCAAAAGGTTCACACGGCGGCGATGGGGCACAAGGGCATCTCATCCCTTCTTCTAGGTTTGCCAAGGTGTTGGCAGTGGTCATAGGCCTTACAAAACTCAATGCAATCCTGTTGAATCGTCTCCCACCATAGTCCAGTGAGAAGGATCTTGCACGTGGTTACATTCCCCACATAGTGTCCTCTAGCAATCCCACCATGGGCTTCTTCTATTATGGCCACACGTTCATGTTCTAATACACACCGGTGCAAAACCTCATCACGGCCCATTTTATACAAATCCCCATTGATCAACATGAAGGGCATGGTGTGTATGGCTAACCTTTTCCTTTCTAGTGCTTTCATCCCTTCGAGTGCCACACCTTCCTTGAGAAAAATAGCAATGTCTTCTAACTCGAGGGTGTGTGCCGCAACCTAAATAGTTACGCATCAAGCATGGTTTCCCTGATACTTTACGTGTCCTCACCTGAATCAATCCTTGATAAATGATCGGCCCATAATTGTTCTTTGCGGTTTTACCACCAATCTGAATTCAAATTCCTGAGCGACCTTGCAACACTTCTTTGTTTACTAGATACTTCAAGGCCATATGGTCAGTGTAGAATATGAAGGGAGTCGCTAGTAGATATTGTCTAAATTTGTGGAGCGCGTAGATCATTGAAAATGCCTCACGCTCGGTCATTGTATAATTCTATTTTGCTGGTGTCAACTTTCTACTTACAAAACACAAGGGATGATGAACAATCCCCTCTCCTATTTGAGCAAGAATGGATCCCATTGTTGTACTAGAGGCATCCATGTGGAAATGGAAAGGTTTATCCCATGATGTGAATCGTAGAATAGGTGCGGTGACAAGCCTTTCTTTTAGAGTGTCAAATGCCCTCTATTGCACCTCTCCCCACTGAAAGGAACTCTTATGTCTGAGCAATATTTCCAAAGGCACGACGATCTTGGCGTATCCCTTAATGAAATTTCTATAGTACCTAGTGTGTCTAAGAAATCCACACACGATGCTTTGGCTGGTGGGCTCCCCTAATCCCACAATAACTGCAACTTTCGTGGGATCCACCAGTAAGCCCTCTTGGCATATGATATGGCCCAACAACATTTCAAAAGGAGTTGCAAAGACACATTTCTTCATGTTGATAGAAATCCTAAACTATCGACATCATTCAAACATCAATCTTAAGTTATCACAATGGTTCCCGACCAATCCATACACTTTGTCCAATCATCCAAATATACTCAAAGGAACTTGTGGATGAAGTCCTGAAATGCTTGTACCACTATACGCGAAAATACAATGAGCACATTCCTCAATCCAAAGGGCATGACCATGTATGCAAAGCTTCCCCACTTAGTGGCAAAAGTTACCTTTTCTTGGTCTTTCCTGAAATCCTTACTTGGTGATATCTTGAGAATCCATCGGTGAAGGAATAGACCTTGCGCCCAAAAAATCCTTCCAAAATATCTTCAGTGAAAGGGGTGGGAAAAGGATCTATGATACAAACATCGTTCAACTCCCTGTAATCCACACATATCCTAATCCACCCATCCTTCTTTATGCTTTGATCACTTTTGGACTTATCCATTCTGATTCCTCCACAGCCTCAATGATACCAGATGCTATCATTTTGTCTAGCTCTTCTTTAACCCTTACACGCATGTTGGGATTCATCCTATAAGGCCTCTTCCTGACTGGGCACATGCACCATCTTTATACTTTATCCTCATTTCCCTAATGAATGGTGGACACCTTTCAACTCATGGTATCCGCGCGGGAATAAATCCTCAAATTCATGCAAGAGATCGATGATCTTTGATACTTCCTTGTCCGACCAGTAGTCCCCAATGATAGCTTCCTTGGGCTCCTTCTCTGAGCCGATGTTAACTTTCTTGGTTTTGAGTGGTTCATGATACACGTGCGCACATGTATCGGTCATGCACAATTACCTCATGCATCCCAACCGAATGGTCGACATTCAGGCTCTCCATCTCCTCTCCATCAATAACATATACCATCTTTCCTTTCTCCTTTTCAGCACATGCCACTCAAATTGTATGTCTTCTGGTTCCTCCTCTTTGAACCGTGCTTCCAAGCTAGGTCCACCAAGTAAGTCTACTAATCTATCTTCCACCATGGTGCAATCCCCCAGAGTGAGGCGCTTGATAGCCTACAACACCTCATCAACCAGTTGCTTGGTACTTTGGTACTCGAATGTGTGAACTAGGTTAGCTGCTAATTCCTACCAATTTCCCGTCGATGGCGAGTTTCAGAATGGATGTACCAAGCACGCGCACAACCTTGTAGTGTCGAATATAGCTTATGCACCCAAAGGGAGGGTGGTAAAGCTTCTACGCCTTCTCCCCAGACCCTCTCACATGCCTGGATGTGGGAAGAGGTGGGTTCATTGCCATTATAATCCTTGATAGTAGTGGGTATATTGCTCCTCGAGAATCAGATAGTGAGCGCAATTCTAACTTCACACCATTCCAACAAGTTTTTGCTATGCGCAGCCCACCACCTCACTGCTATGCCTATCAAAACATAACCCAACATACCTTGTTACTCGTCCTCCCTCCATTGAGCTTCCATTTCTCTCAAAAAGACCTCAGGGTATACATCCCTAGAATACTTGGTTATTACCTTTCCTCCCAGGCACTAAACTGTACATGTTGTGGTTACCCTAGTCACCGATCCTTTCAGATGTCACCCAATCAATTCATAATTCCCATGTGCCTAAATATTGTATGCTATACTAGTAGTATCATTGATGATTGATCATCATCAAACTGGATTACTCATTTTGTAGGGTGGATGGTCTCTCGGATCTCTTAGGAGTGCACATATATTCGTCCGTGACTTCCTCTCCAAGGGGTTCGGATAGGGTGTGGACTTTCCATCGCAAGTGGTATAATCACCCTCTCTTCCTTGTTTTCAAATATTATGTACCCCTTGTTAAACCGAGATCGCATTATTCTTATAGCACCATGGGCACCCAAGTAAAGCTGGGAAATTATCTTCCTCAGCAAGTGCCAAGACTTAAAATCCCGGTGAACTTAGTTCCTGAATGGTCATGGTCACATCCTTTAAGACACCTATGGGCATTTCCTTTGTCTTATTTTCCATATATAGCACATTTGAAGATGGCTGTAATGCAGGTCTTCCCATTTGATGTCAGGCATCCAGAGTGAGAACATTAACCTCCGTGCCTGTGTCAATGAGGATGTTGCTAAGTAGCCATCCATCCACTACTACGTTCAAGGTGATCTCTTTGTCATAATCAAGGTTGTGAGGTGGGAGGTTTGCATGCAGGATCTACCTTTCATGCTCTTCCCTGGTGCATGGTACCTTTTCTCTCAACCATGCTCCTAGCAAGGGAATAACATTCTCTTGCCTTAGTAGTTTACACACCTCCTTAACCTCGTCCAAGTCATCCTTTGGTGCTTCTACTAGTCTTCTTTGCTCATCTTTTCTAGTTTTCTCTTTTAAGCATTGGATCTCCCCTTGTAAGCTTCAAATTACGTCCATGGTTTCCTGGTAGACTTATTTCTGGTGAGCCGGGTTTGGATACTTCCCATGTACTACCTCTTCCCTTGAAACTAGAGGTCTCTACTTAGGTGCTTCCCTTGCGTGCACGGATTCCACCCTTGTTGTTACCATAATAGGCTCTAGTTCTGATTCACGTATTACTCGTAGGAGCCATTATGCGTCAGCCTTCTTAATACTCACCATGGCAACACCCTTATCCTTCCAGTCTTTGGTGACTCATATGTTCGTATAACTCTGGGCACTCTTCATAATTATGTTTTTTTCCACACCAAAGCATTGTAGAATATCTAAACATTAACGCTTATAATAGTCTCTGTGGCTCCACAATCAAAGCATGTTCCACGTGGGAACTCACTTCTTCCCCACGGTTACCATGGCCATGAAATCCTCTCGTGAAATCCCCTCTTGTGCACACCTCCATCTCTGCATTCTTCATACCGATGCTCATCTCCTTTGGAACTGCTTTGGCAATGCCAGTCTGGCACACACCAAGATCAATTACCTCATGAATCTGGTCAATCAATCTACAATCCTTAGTGTCATGTGTGGTTGAGGTACATATCTTGCAATAAAAGATATTTTTCTGCAGATCGTGCACTATAAAAGGGGGAACCTACTTACATCATGCTCCCCATGACATATTTCACAATTTACCGCTATGGCACGTACCGCCTTCCGAGTACATATCCCACCATTATCCTTTGTGTGCCTTTCTACGTCACAATATGTGCACCACATTCCACCGTGAGTCTCTGGAACTGTGTTGGTAGTTAATTTCTCCAACTGCTTAGCCATGGTAGTGATATGAGCCTCCAGAAATGGGCTAACACCAGTGTCAACACTACCAACTACCTCAGCACACAAAGCAACTTCCAATGCTTCACGCGGGTCCATGAATGTTTTATGAGACAAATCTCAACTAAAGGGTGTGATCAACCCTCTGAAAAACCACTGAGCATGTTGTGAAGCATGGATATCATAAAATAGTTTAGATAATAGAGTTTTAAAGCATGCATCATATTCCCGCATGCTCTCTGCCATTCCCTACTTGGATTTCCTTGAGAGAGCTGATGCTCTTCTGTTCAAACTCAGGTATGTGAAATTCTGCCAAGAACACATTTTTCAGCATGGTATAATCCACAACAGTCTAATAAGGGTCATACTTTCTATACCATCTATGCACGCATCCTTACAAGGTTGTTGCAAATTGATTGGCCTTTCGATCCTAAGTCATGATCCCCTTCACGCACCATAGCAGCTCACACTTATGCACATGCTCTGCAGCATCTTCTATCCCACTATAATCTGGTAAGTGTAGAGACATCTTGAAAAATAATTGAGGGGGTGGCTGAGACCTTTGTCCTCCTAACCCAGTCCCTTGATTTCCTCCGATGTTTCCTCCTTCACTGGACCCACTAGATCTTGAGCCACCAGCTCCACTGCTTCCACCTCCAGATCCTCCTGTGTTAGGTACAAGGCCTGTGTTTTTGTGTCAAATGCTCTTGTTGTCCCACTAAATTGTGTGTTGAAAGTTTGTGAAATAGTGCCACTCTTAGTCAAATTTTCTCCACTTATCCCCGACACACTCCCAAAACCACCCGTATATATGCCTTGTCCAAAAATTCCACCAAATAGTGGAATAGTTTTTTAAGCCATAAAAGTCCCAAACAAGAAGTTGTATCTTATGGGTGCCGATCGGTTGCTTCCACTGATATCAAATGGATCAACTATACTTTTCCCTTGTTCAAAAAAACCAAGCACCAAGGTTTGGTCACTAAGTGGGGTCAGATGTGTGTGCCAATGAATCTTCTTTCTCCACGTAATGGTACCTCATTAGAATCTTAGGGTTCTCTCTTCTCGCACTTGCCAAGATGGGGTATCACAGACTGTTCAGGCTCCACATCCTCCATGTGAGCCTCTTCTCCAAAAATGTCTACCTCCATGAATCCATCGTAAATGCAACCTCACACCATCTCGCAATCTCCCTCTCATGCAATTCACCATACTTGAGCCGTCTCTCCTCCCTTTCCTTTTCAGTCATTATATCAGCCATCTTTCCCAACCTAGCTTCCTCGCCTGATTGCTCGAGTGGTTTAGCCAACAATTGGGAATGCCTCTAAACTCATGGTTACCATAAATATTTTTATTGCCGGGGATAGCCCATAAAAATGATAGTATGTGCTCTCTCGCAAAAATTCAAACTTAGTAACTTTTGGACAACAATACGTGGAAATTACATATTCTAGAGTGTAGCTAGCCAATAATCCCTTCCACTAATGATTTAGAGCACGGGTCCATGTTAGATCCGTATCTTGTAAGTTCTGGTATGTTTCTTGGGTCCAAGGGTGTGATTTATAATACCACCCCAACCTAGATGCATATCTTTGAGCCACTCAAATAAATCTCTTTGGGAAACAAGATGAAGAAGCTTTCATACAACTCATGATAGAGAGTGTCTTCCACCCATCTTCGCAAATCAAACTCAGGTCCAATACGGAATCTCTAAGTAAACTCATCCTCCATGCTTCTAAACCAATTTTCAACACCTTCAAGTGTTAAGTGCTCCATCATTACTTTTTGCACGGACCATGACGTATGCCATGTTCCACTACAACGTTGAAAATAGGTCCCGGCAACGGAACCAAGATGTAGTCATTTTTGCACCCACCAAGAACAAGGGAACCTCATGCGCATTTTCCTATCACCCAGTAGGTGATGGGTGCTCACCCAAGGCACGCGAGAGGGAGCCGAGTCTCTATTTTATGTGAGTTTAGTGGAAGGCATCATTCATGATCTTGAATTAGTGATTTTAAAGGACATGAAAAATCTATAGAGCTCAGAACGACTTCTATACCCTTTTAGTCATATCAAAAGTAAAAGTGCTTAACAAAATTAACAGAACTAGGAAGTTGTAAATCCACAAATAGACTTAACATTCAAATAAGGTTCATGATTATACAAGAACAAAATCATAATAGAAATATGCAGATAATACAGAGAGAAGATCTTAATATAATTGTCATGGTAACCTTATCATATTCATTCATAACATTACTATAAAATATCACAGAAGGGGAGACCATAGTCACGCACCATATCTAGATCCATACATGAAGACTTTTGAAACAAAATTTACATTCCCCATTCCCTTATTACATCCTTCCTATACTCATATACCCCATTTATCCCATAGTTCTCATAGTAATTCTACAGAGCTCCGCTTCCTTCCTCATGTTCTCCTCCTTTTCCTTTTCTAAGGGTGTGCATATATATAGGCATCTGATCTCCAACAAACTCCTCTGCAACCTCAGATCTAGCATTAAGTGTCAAGGTGTGGATCACCTCAGGCACATACCTCTCCATGTCATGATTAGATTTTGGATCTTCTTCTCATGAGGTATATTCCATCCAGACACCCTATTTCCAGGATGGAACCTTAGCCAAATGGAACACGTTCTTCATGTGTTCTTTCCAAAAGGTTGAAAATGGATAAGTCCTGAATTGTGCTTTGTGGGTGCACATCCTTGGTTCTCCAAGAACCCTTTTTGAATCCTACGTTACGCACATTAACTTACACGCTTCCTCTAGCCATTCGCGCTCATGTGCCTTTAAGATTTGGTAGCTACATTAGGGTCCTAACACCAAGAAATTTGAATTTAATAGAAGAGAGAAGGAAAGAGGATGAGGTGGGTCCAAGTAGGATGTCGCATCACACACCTTAACCCTAACCCCAAATTCAAATTCATTCTCCAAAGCATAATAAATAGGTGGGTGAATAAATATGACAGCTTTACTTACACACTCAAATCTAACCCACACCCCAAAGGAATGAAATTAAATCATGTAAGAAAAGTGTAATTAAAACCTACAATTTGCCTTATCAAAAGCATTCTAAAAGTCTAATCTTAACTCTCCAACTGTAGGTATTGTTGGTAATTAAATTTAAGAGGTATGGGACAAGTGTAACTTGTCCCTCAAGCCTCTAAAATTAGCCTCCAAGGACATATATTTGAAATTCCAAGAAAGTGGAGTGTTTCACACTCAAATTCAATTCACACATCACTTACATATTTCTTACACATTACTTATATAAATTTAAATCATGGCCAACAAGTCTCATTAATTACCTTCTTATGACATATTTGATTTATTTGTTTTGACAATATGATTACTCACAAAATTTACACACCATTTAATAAGTAATGAAAGGTGTAAAAGCAACACAAAATAAACACATGCAAACATAAACAAAAGGGACCAAAAATTAAATAAATACATAAAAGCCCTTGGTCACAATTAAAGGTGATCCCCCATGAGAATCCATAACACACACAACCACGTACAAATAAATACTAGTTTCCATGGTGACGTTGTTAAATTCATCTAGAATTCCAATATGGTTGGTCTCTAATCCCCGATGTTTTTGTGATATTTTAACCTCGCATAACACAAATACCTCCTTCAGCCTTGTGGCCATATCTAGACATCCAAAATAATATAAATATAATTACCAAAATCATCTAGATATATGAATCACAACAACATCAAAGCAATCTAGCAATATCATTTGCAATTTTACTCAACAATTATATCATCATCCAATAATTTCCATTTCTAGGTCTACTCACAATATCCAAATATCACAAGTCTACACAACATCCATAATATAACCATGTCAAACAATATACCATCATCAATATCCAAAATTCCTCTAATAATCATCATGCATCATAACTAAATCAAGTCAACAATAATCCATGATCTACATCTATCATCATACTATAATAAGGTCCATAATCATGTCTATAATATAATCAGCAGTATCATGATTAGTATCAAAAGGTGTCAAAGGGAAGTGGGCACTACATCCCCCTCCCCTTAGAGTCGACTTCCTCCCGGAAGTCGGTGAAACAAATGTGGAAACAGTAACTCGTAGCAAAGTAGCATCCTCCCATCTAGCATGCGGTCTCATCATATTTGTCGTGTTGCACCCAAACCTAATCAACATCTCTCGCCTCAAAGGCACAATGTCATGTGATCTAGGATACGAATGGGCTCCACCATCACTGTTCCCGATCTGCGCACATGCAATGATGTTTAATCTAACACATAAGAAGGATTTGCAACATATCTCCTAATAAATGAAACATGAAACACATCATGTATGCGAGACAAGCTGGGTGACAATGCTAGATGGCAAGCCAAACGACCGATATGCTCCAAGATCTCAAAAGGTTCCATGAATATAGGAGCTAACTTATAACCTTTTCCATAATGGATAGGGCTCTTATGTGGCTCCGACATGAAGGAACACCTTCATGCCCACATCAAAACTACAGTCGGTCCTATGTTGATCTACATACTTCTTTTGTCTATCTTGTGCCTCGTGCAATCTCTGTTTGATCAAAACCACTAGCCGCTCCATTTCCTGCAAAAATTTGGTCCAAGATAAATCTTGTCCTCTAACATGTCCCAACTAAGAGGTGTCCTGCACTCTCTACCATACAAATCATGAAAAGGATCCATCACATACATCTTGAGCATGTCCTCTAAAATCTGATTCACCCACTCAGTCTGTCCATCTGTGTCAGGATGATATGCTATGCTGAAATTGATCTCCATCCCAAGGGTATGCTACATGGTAGTCCAAAATGAGAAGTGTACAAAGGATTGTGGTCACTAATGATCTTACATGGAATCCCGTGTAACCTTTGATAATCTCATCCAAGTATAACCATGCCACTGCACTAGTTGTATAAGTGGTCTTCACTGGGAAAAGTGAGCCACTTTAGTCAATTTATCAATCGTGACCATGATGGTGTTGTGGTGATATCTTGACATCGATAGCCCAATAACAAAGTCCATGGAAATGGTGTCCCACTTCTGCATTACGATATAACACGAGGGAAAATAAGGCTAGCTGGATGTTGATGCTTGACCTATACTTTTTGGCACTCTAAACATCATGACGTGAACTAAGCCATGTCTCTACGAAGTCCATTCCAATGATACAACTGTCTCAAGCTGGCGTGCATCTTCTTCACCCCGGGATGTTCTGAATAGCGTGCATGATGTGCCTCTACCAAGATGTCTTGCCTCAAGCCTCCATCTCTGAAACATATATCCAACCTCTATGCCTGAGAATGCCATCTACCTCTAGTGATAAACCATCAAACTTCCCCTCGAGGAGTCTCTGAGACTCGATGCCAGCTCGAACTGCAATATAGAAGTTGTCAAGAAGAAGCTGCTGAAGAATCCTACTCCGTAAATTTATGCTCATTGAGGTGGCCATAGCCACATGTCTCGCATTTGCTAAGATTTTTGCCACCACATTCTCCTTTCCTTTCACATGTTCTATCTCCATATCATACTCACAAAACAACTACATCCAACTCCACCAACGAGTGTTGATATTGGGCCGTGTGAAGAAGTGGTGAAGAATCAAGTGATCTGTCCCGAGTGTGAATCTCCGACTAATTAGAAAGTGCCTCCATCGAACCAAAGCATGCAAAACTACCGTAAGCTCAAGATCATGAGTCGGATAATATAGCTCGTAATATTTGAGTTTTTGAGATTCAAAAGCCACTACTTTGCCCTCTTCCATCAACACACCTCCAAGCCCTGTTAAAGAAGCATCCGTGCAAATGAAAAACTCACCACTGGGATTCAAGTGCTGCAAGAATAGGTGATGTAGTGAGACATCCCTTTAGTGTACTGAGGGCCTACTCACACTTTTCGACCAAACAAATTTCTTCCCTTTCCTCTGAAGGGAAGTGATGGGGTGAGCAATCTGAGAGAAGTCTTGAACAAATTTCCGATAGTAACCTACTAATCCCATAAATCATGCACCTCATTCATAGTAGTGGGTGCTGGCCAATCCATAATAGCTCTAATCTTGGAAGGATCGATGGTGATACCTTCCCCAAAAATGATATGACCCAAATATTGCACCTCGGACTAAAAGAAAGCACACTTCTTCAAGTTCCCGTAAAGTTGCTACTCCTGAAGACACTGAAGGACCTGGTGAAGTTACCCCTCATGCTCTTCACACGTACGTGAGTAAATCAAAATTTCATCAAGGAAGATGAGCATGAAGTGATCTAAGAAGGTCCTAAATACCCCATTCATCAAACTCATAAACACTGTGGGGGCATTCATCAAACAAAAAGGCACCACTGTGAACTCATAGTGGCCATATCTCGTACGGAAAGTGGTCTTATGAATGTCCACCTCCAAAATCCTCAACTGATGGTAACCTAACTTAAGGTCTATCTTAAAGAAATTTGTGTCTCCTTCATCTTATCAAATAAATCATCAATGCATGGAAGGGAATAATGATTCTTGATCGTTACTTTGTTTAGTGGCAACAATCAATACACAAATGCAAGGCTCCATCCTTCTTCTTCACAAAAAACACTAGTGCACCCAAAGGGGATACACTAGGATGGATAAGGCCTTTCCCCAAAAGGCCCTCAAGCTACAACTTGAGCTCAAATAACTTTGGTGTGGTCTTTTGATAGGGTGCTTTAGTGAGATAGGCTCTACTCCGGAACCAGATCTCTATGAAAATCAATCTGACGTGGGGGTGGTAACCCCGGTAGCTCCCCTAGAAATACATCAACAAACTCTCTCAAAATGGGGTGATCACCTAGCGATGGTCCACTAGACCCATCCTCTAATCGGTCACTGACTATATCAGCATACATCTGACAAGCCCATCGCACACACCGCTTAAGTTTGTATAACATAGATGGTTTGAATAGAAATAGGTCTCCTGACCCCTGAAATCATTGACTCAACTCCCAAATCATCTGCACAAGATATGATCTTATGGTAACAATCCATCTTGGCCCTATGTGTAGACAACCAATCCATACCCAAGATGACTCCATAAGAGCCCAAAGGAAGGATACGGAGATCCGAGGTAGTGGTGAAAGGTCCCAAATCCACCACACACTCCTTAACTAAGGAGTCTATAGAGATATTTGCTCCATAAGCCATCTCAACATCCCAACTATGACCCTACCTAACTGCCACTAGCTTGCATCGCTCTACTAAATATGGTGCAATAAAAGAATCAGAAGAACTAGAATCAAACAAAATGGAGGTAGGAATACCACCAATGTTACCTACAGTCTCAATAACTATACTTTGATGCTCTACTTGACGCTTCTCGACCTCTATGTACATCCTATGATTTTTCCCAATATCACCAAAAGTAGGGTCTAAGATCTGTGTCTTACCCTTATTCTTAGGGTTTTGTGGGCGCTCTCTAAAAATGTCCAAGAACACCGCAACCAAAAAAACTACTCGATCCTCTTCCTTGTGTAGCGGGTTTGGTTGGTACTCTGAGGTGTATGGGGTGGATCCCGATGATCCAGTGCGGTCTCTGGCCGAGGTCTCTACTTAGCGAGCTCCTACCGAGTGAGCTCTGGTTACCCTATTTCTTGATGGGACCCCTAGGAGGAGGCCCCATCTTCTAACCTCTTTCTTCATCAAATCTCTATGGAGGTCTATAAGGTGGGCGTGACTACTAATGATGCTATTGTGGTCTAAAAGATGACTGTGGCCGAACCCTATCTACCATGAAGAAGAGATACTGACCCCCTCGATCTACTATCCTACATCTATTATATGTGGCTCCGGACTCGATCTCTAGCCTGTTGGGTCTTTCCCCGAGTCTCCTCTGCTATATAGACCTTCTCGAATGGCCTCAGCTAATGTCTATGGACAATGGATCTGCACTGCACCTCCAATGTCTAGATTCAGGCCCTGGATGAACTTGTGGATCTGCACCTGCTCATCCTGCATGTAACCAACATACTGGAGTAGATCAAAAATCTACTCTCATACTTAGCCACTGTAAGAGATGCCTATCGAAGGTCATGGAACTCATCTATCCACTACTATATGAACCTCCATGACAAGTATTTGTTCCTGAAACAATCCTCAAAGAGCTCCCAGGTAACTATCTCGGAATCAACATAGAGCTTCTACTCTTTGTCCTCCACAAGACTCTAGCTCCATCCCTTAGAAGATGGATCGCAACACGAGATTTCATGTTGCGAGAACAAGGACTGAGCTTGAAGCATCCGCTCAAGCTCACCAACCAGAATCTACGTGAAATCTGCCTATGTCACTGCAATAATGGGATGGTGAAGCTTCAGGATCTCCCTATGTGATCTCGCATCTTTGCTTTGGCAGCTCTAGGCCTCTCTATATGCTAGCCTAGGGCTCCAAGACCTCTCTCTCTATGTCCTGAAAATCAGTCACCTTTCCCCTCTATGGTGACTTTTCTCTGGCTAACTCTACATGGGAGTTCTCTCCTCCATGCTCCTTGCTAGGTCGAGGAGATACCTAACCCTCAATGGAAGGGACGATATCATGTCCGGGTGTATGTCCTCCTACCGATCCTCCGCATGAGCAACATTAACATCTCAAGAGTCTCAGTAAATTTGGGGTAAGATGGCTACTACAACATGATCTAGTGGTGGTAAATCTACATATATGTGAAAAGACCCCTCATCCTATCTCGTGCCTCCTACACAAACCAAGGTGAGAGTTAGTTCATTTTCTAAGTTTTATCCAATTTCCATGGTTACTAGAATATGTAATTTCTAAACTAAGTTTTTTTCTACATTGAAAGTGTGATAGGTTTAAGGTTCATGTCTCAAGTTTTCTAGTGTATCCAATATCCCGATATTTTGAACCACCGCTCACGATACCAAGTCTAACACCCACTAAAACAACCCACTTGAGACCCAAGAACAACCTAGGATTAGTTAGGAAAATTATGGATTAATTTTTTGTTTTGTTTAAAAAGTCTACAATCAAGGTTACATGGCAAATGTGTCACTAACAAGTTCATAAAAATTCTAATCCACTAGAACATACATTTATTTTATTAACAATTATTATAGGTAATAAGGTCCAAAATCTAGGGTTAGAAGGTTCCATTAGGCTCAGAGGGTAATTCCTCATCATACCCACTCTCTGACAGCTTAGAGATTCAACTTTGTTTTCATAAAAAATTAAGGCATTCAAAATTTTCTAAATTATTTCCATTGGATAGGAAATTTTTCTCACCTTTCCAGTGATATAAAGAATTCCTAACTTGTCATATTTTTCGAGTTATGGGCTGGTGGGCCTTGGGGTGAAACGTTTCCCCAGAGAGCGAGGCACAAGGGTCGAAATTTTCCCCAAGGCGGATCGACGGGCCATGGGGAGAATTTTTGAAAAATTCCCACATGGGGGAATAAAACCAATTTTGTGCCCACACATCTCCCGGTCCACAAGTCCACTAGGGACACGTGGCGCCTCCCAAGTCAGCGCGGGGGGAATGCGGCAGAGGGAAACCTTTTAAAAATACTTCCTGCGTGGGGAAAAAAAAAACCTTGCACCCGAGCTCCCACAAGTCTACAATAGACACATGACATCTAATAAGCCAATGCAAGGTAGGGTGACGAGGAGAAAATTATGTTAATGCCCCAAAGGGCTAAGAGGGTAGCCATTACCCGCACCTTCGCTAACACCTCGCGATGCCACGTGGCATCTCCTGATTGGGTGTAGGATGGTGGTGCGGTGGGAAAATTTGGAAAATTTTCCCAAAATTTTCTGAACATAAAAATGTAAAAAGGGACCCACTCCTCTACCGATGCCTTGTGATGCCACGTGGCATCACCTGATTGGTTGTGGGGGGGGAAAATTTGGAAAATTTTCCCAAACTTTTTTTGGAAGCGCTAAGTTAAAAGGGATCCACCCCCTACTAACACCTCATGTGTGACACATGGAAGCCTCTCGATTGGCTATTATTTGGTGGGGAAAATTAGAAAAAAATTCCCAAAAATTTTCCTAAGTGCTAAGGAAAAATTCAGGCCCGCGGGCCCACCAAGGAAATTTTTCCCAATTTTTTTTTTTGACGCCAAGGAAGAAAAACTTCAGAGGGCCATAAATTTTGATAGAGAGCTCAGTTTTGGGAAAATGAGGACTTTCTGGAAATCTCTCAACGTCCTCTTTACTTAGGGATCATTAATTTTTTATTTTGATAAATTTTAGGAGGTCAATTTTAAGAAAATGATCTGCAGGATTTTACATTATGAACTGGTAAATTTTAACTTATAATATTTGTTTGATTTGATCTTCTTACTCTCTCAACATGTGAAATAGAAATGGAGGATTGTTCCTAGATGGATTTAAGGAGGATTTCAAGATTCAATTTGTCTGATTGATTTGTAATTTGAAAATTTACATTTCTTGACAGAAAAATTACTGTAAGAGAGTTGAGCCCAATTTTGCAAGGTTTTGAAGGATTTCTCCTTAAATTTTAAAGTCCAATTGAATTAATTTAAGACACACTACTTCTTTTTAATCATTTAATCTATTATTTAATTGCTTGCAGTGTTTTAACTACGCATTTAAGGTAAGGTATTTTCCAATTGAGAAATAAAACAGATCATGTTTGGTAGGGCCTATTTATCATTTTTCATCATCCAAGTCCTGGGAATTCCTTTCAATTCCAATCTAATACCCTTATTTGATTTAATTCCAATTATTCAATAACCAAAATACAATTTTGATTTCCAACTTTACACATTTCAAGAGACAGAGTTCTGCATTTTCCTTCATACGCATTTATTTCTTTCAACAGAGATTTCAATTCACATTTAGATGTTCAATCTTAAAAAACAACACAAATTGAGAAGGTAATGCAACCTTTATTGATTCCAAAATACAACTTTATAACCTTTCTTTCATTCTTCGAATTCATCATACAAAATACAATTCTTTCACATTCTTTCAAAGGCTGAAACCAAAGTTCATATCTTTAATGTTTCACTTGACAATTTTCTCCACTAATCCCGACACACTCCCAAAACCACTGTATATATGCCTTGTCCAAACATTCCACCAAATAGTGGAATAGTTTTTAAGCCATAAAAGTCCCAAACAAGAAGTTGTATCTTATGGGTGCCGATCGGTTGCTTCCATTGATATCAAATGGATCAACTATACTTTTCCCTTGTTCGAAAAAACCAAGCACCAAGGTTTGGTCACTAAGTAAAGGTCAGATGATGTGCCAATGAATCTTCTTTCTCCATGTAATGGGATCTCATTAGAATCTTAGGGGTTCTCTCTTCCGCACTTGCCAAGATGTGGTATCACAGACTATTCAGGCTCCACATCCTCCATGTGAGCCTCTTCTCCAAAAAATGTCTACCTCCATGAATCCATCGTAAATGCAACCTCACACCATATCGCAATCTCCCTCTCATGCACTTCACCATACTTGAGCCGTCTCTCCTCCCTTTCCTTTTCATTCATTATATCAGCCATCTCTCCCCAACCTAGCTTCCTCACCCAGCGCTCAGAGTGGTTTAAACCATTGGGAATGCCTCTAAACTCATGGTTACCATAAATATTTTGATTTCCGTGGGGGATAGCCCATAAAAATGATAGTATGTGCTCTCGCAAAACTTCAAACTTAGTAACTTTTGGACAACAATACGTGGAAATTACATATTCTAGAGTGTAGCTAGCAGATAATCCCTTCCACTAATGATTTAGAGCACGGGTCCATGTTAGATCCGTATCTTGTAAGTTCTGGAATGTTTCTTGGGTCCAAGGGTGTGATTTATAATACCACCCCAACCTAGATGCATATGCCGAGAGTCTCCTCTGCTATATAGGCCTTCCGAATGGCCTCGGCTAATGTCTATGGACAATGGATCGCACCGCACCTCCAATGTCTAGATTCGGTCCTTGGATGAACTTTGTGGATCTGCACTTGCTCATCCTACATGTAATCGACATATTGGAGTAGATCAAAATCTACTCTCATACTTAGCCATTGTTAGAGATGCCTATCGAAGGTCATGGAACTCATCTATCAACTACTATATGAACCTCCATGACAAGTATATGTTCCTAAAACAATCCTCAAAGAGCTCCTGTGTAACTATCTCGTAATCAACATAGAGCTTCTACTCCTTTGTCCTCCACAAGACTCTAGCTCCATCCCTTAGAAGATGGATCGCAACACGAGATTTCATGTGGCTAGAACAAGGACCGAGCTTGAAGCATCTGCTCAAGCTCACCAACCAGAATCTACGTGAAATCTACCTATGTCACTAATAATGGGATGGTCAAGCTTCGGGATCTCTCCTAATGTGATCTACATCTTTGGTTTGACACCTCTGGCCTCTCTATATGCTAGCCTAGGGCTCCAAGACCTCTCTCTATGTCCTGAAAATAAGTCAGCCTTTCCCCTCTATGGTGACTTTTCTCTAGCGACTGACTCTACATGGGAGTTCTCTCCTCTATGCTCCTTTGGGTTGAGGAGATACCTAACCCTCAATGGAAGGGATGATATCATTTCTGGCTGTATGTCCTCCTACTGATCCTCCGCATAGAGCAACATTAACATCCTGAAGAGTTTGTAAAATTTGGGGTAAGATGGCTACTACAACATGATCTAGTGGTGGTAAATCTACATCTATGTGAAAAGACCCCTCATCCTATCTGTGCCTCCTACACAAACCAAGGTGAGAGTTAGTTCATTTTTCTAAGTTTTATCCAATTTCCATGGTTACTAGAATATGTAATTTCTAAACTAAGTTTTTTTCTAGATTGAAAAGTGTGATAGGTTTAAGGTTCATGTCTCAAGTTTTCTAGTGTATCCAATATCCCGATATTTTGAACCACTGCTCTGATACCAAGTCTAACACCCACTAAAACAACCCACTTGAGACCCAAGAACAACCTAGGATTAGTTAGGAAAATTATGGATTAATTTTTTGTTTTGTTTAAAAGAGTCTACAAATGGGTTACATGGCAACAGCTGTCACTAACAAGTTCATGAAAAATTCTAATCCACTAGAACATACATTTATTTTATTAACAATTATTATAGGTAATAAGGTCCAAAATCTAGGGTTAGAACGTTCAATTAGGCTCAGAGGGTAATTCCTCATCATACCCACTCTCTGACAGGCTTAGAGATTCAACTTTGTTTTCATAAAAAATTAAGGCATTCAAAAATTTTCTAAATTATTCCCATTGGATAGGAAATTTTCTCACCTTTCTAGTGATATAAAGAATTCCTAACTTGTCATATTTTTCGAGTTATGGACTGGTGGGCCTTGGGTGAAACGTTTCCCAAGAGCGGCACAAGGGTCGAAATTTTCCCCAAGGGCGGATCGACGGGCCATGGGGAGAATTTTTGAAAAATTCCCACATGGGGGAATAAAACCAATTTTGTGCCCACACATCTCCCAGTCCACAAGTCCACTAGGGACATGTGGCGCCTCCCAAGTCGGCCATCTGGGAATGCGGCGAGGGAAAATTTGGAAAATTTTCCCAAAATTTTCTGAACATAAAAATCTAAAAAGGGACCCACTCCTCTACCGATGCCTTGTGATGCCACGTGGCATCACCTGATTGGTTGTGGGGTGGCGGGAAAATTTGGAAAATTTTCCCAAACTTTTTCGGAAGCGCTAAGTTAAAAAGGGATCCGCCCCTCTACTAACACCTCGTGGTGACACATGGAAGCCTCTGATTGGCTATTAGTTGGTGGGGAAAATTAAAACAAAAATTCCCAAAAAATTTCCTAAGTGCTAAGGAAAAAATTCAAGTCCGCGGGCTCACTAAGGAAATTTTTCCCAATTTTTCTTTTTGACGCCAAGGAAGATAAACTTCAGAGGGCCATAAATTTTGATAGAGAGCTCACTTTTGGGAAAATGAGGACTTTCTGAAAATTTCTCAACTTCCTCTTTACTTAGGGATCATTAATTTTCTATTTTGATAAATTTTAGGAGGTCAATTTTAAGAAAACGATCTGCAGGCTTTTACATTATGAACTGGTAAATTTTAACTTATAAGATTTGTTCGATTTGATCTTCTTACTCTCTCAACATGTGAAATAGAAATGGAGGATTGTTCCTAGATGGATTTAAGGAGGATTTCAAGATTCAATTTGTCTGATTGATTTGTAATTTGAAAATTTACATTTCTTGACAGAAAAATTACTGTAAGAGAGTTGAGCCCAATTTTGCAAGGTTTTGAAGGATTTCTCCTTAAATTTTAAAGTCCAATTGAATTAATTTAAGACACACTACTTCTTTTTAATCATTTAATCTATTATTTAATTGCTGCAGGTTTTAACTACGCATTTAAGGTAAGGTATTTTCCAGTTGAGAAATAAAACAGAGATCATGTTTGGTAGGGCCTATTTATCATTTTTCATCATCCAAGTCTGGGAATTCCTTCCAATTCCAATCTAATACCTTTATTTGATTCAATTCCAATTATTCAAAAACCAAAATACAATTTTGATTTCCAACTTTACACATTTCAAGAGACAGAGTTCTGCATTTTCCTTCATATGCATTTATTTCTTTCAATAGATATTTCAATTCACATTTAGATGTTCAATCTTAAAACAACAACACAAATTGAGAAGGTAATGCAATCCTTTATTGATTCCAAAATACAACTTTATAACCTTTCTTTCATTCTTCGAATTCATCATACAAAATACAATTCTTTCACATTCTTTCAAAGGTGAAACCAAAGTTCATATCTTTAATGTTTCACTTGACAATTTTCTCCACTAATCCCTGACACACTCCCAAAAAACCACTGTATATATGCCTTGTCCAAACATTCCACCAAATAGTGGAATAGTTTTTTAAGCCATAAAAGTCCCAAACAAGAAGTTGTATCTTATGGGTGCCGATCGGTTGCTTCCACGATATCAAATGGATCAACTATACTTTTCCTTTGTTCGAAAAAACCAAGCACCAAGGTTTGGTCACTAAGTGGGGTCAGATGTGCGCCAATGAATCTTCTTTCTCCATGTAATGGGATCTCATTAGAATCTTAGGGGTTCTCTCTTCTGCACTTGCCAAGATGTGGTATCACAGACTATTCGAGCTCCACATCCTCCATGTGAGCCTCTTCTCCAAAAATGTCTACCTCCATAAATCCATCGTAAATGCACCTCACACCATATCGCATCTCCCTCTCATGCACTTCACCATACTTGAGCCGTCTCTCCTCCCTTTCCTTTTCATTCATTATATCAGCCATCTCTCCCCAACCTAGCTTCCTCACCCAGCGCTCGAGTGGTTTAGCCACCATTGGGAATGCCTCTAAACTCATGGTTACCATAAATATTTTGATTTCCGGGGATAGCCCATAAAAATGATAGTATGTGCTCTGAAAACTTCAAACTTAGTAACTTTTGGACAACAATACGTGGAAATTACATATTCTAGAGTGTAGCTAGCGATAATCCCTTCCACTAATGATTTAGAGCACGGGTCCATGTTAGATCCGTATCTTGTAAGTTCTCGAATGTTTCTTGGGTCCAAGGGTGTGATTTATAATACCACCCCAACCTAGATGCATATGCTTTGAGAGTCTCCTCTGCTATATAGGCCTTCTGAATGGCCTCAGCTAATGTCTATGGACAATGGATCCGCACTGCACCTCCAATGTCTAGATTCAGTCCTTGGATGAACCTGTGGATCTGCACTTGCTCATCCTACATGTAATCGACATATTGGAGTAGATCAAAATCTACTCTCATACTTAGCCATTGTTAGAGATGCCTATCGAAGGTCATGGAACTCATCTATCCACTACTATATGAACCTCCATGACAAGTATATGTTCCTAAAACACTCCTCAAAGAGCTCCCAGGTAACTATCTCAGAATCAACATAGAGCTTCTACTCCTTTGTCCTCCACAAGACACTAGCTCCATCCCTTAGTAGATGGATCGCAACACGAGATTTCATGTTGCTAGAACAAGGACAGAGCTTGAAGCATCTGCTCAAGCTCACCAACCAGAATCTACGTGAAATCTACCTATGTCACCAGAATAATGGGATGGCTGAAGCTTCAGGATCTCTCTGATGTGATCTACATCTTTGGTTTGACAGCCTCTAGGCCTCTATATGCTAGCCTAGGGCTCCAAGACCTCTCTCTATGTCCCGAAAATAAGTCACCTTTCCCCTCTATGGTGACTTTTCTCTAGGCCGACTCTACATGGGAGTTCTCTCCTCTATGCTCCTCGCCGGGGTTGAGGAGATACCTAACCCTCAATGGAAGGGATGATATCATTTCGGCTGTATGTCCTCCTACCGATCCTCCGCATGAGAGCAACATTAACATCCCGAAGAGTTTGTAAAATTTGGGGTAAGATGGCTACTACAACATGATCTAGTGGTGGTAAATCTACATCTATGTGAAAAGACCCTCATCCTATCTCGTGCCTCCTACACAAACAAAGGTGAGAGTTAGTTCATTTTTCTAAGTTTTATCCAATTTCCATGGTTACTTAGAATATGTAATTTCTAAACTAAGTTTTTTTCTAGATTGAAAAGTGTGATAGGTTTAAGGTTCATGTCTCAAGTTTTCTAGTGTATCCAATATCCCGATATTTTGAACCACTTTGCTCGATACCAAGTCTAACACCCACTAAAACAACCCACTTGAGACCCAAGAACAACCTAGGATTAGTTAGGAAAATTATGGACTAATTTTTTGTTTTGTTTAAAAGAGTCTACAAATGGGTTACATGGCAACAAATTGTCACTAACAAGTTCATGAAAAATTCTAATCCACTAGAACATACATTTATTTTATTAACAATTATTATAGGTAATAAGGTCCAAAATCTAGGGTTAGAACGTTCAATTAGGCTCGGAGGGTAATTCCTCATCATACCCACTCTCGACGAGGCTTAGAGATTCAACTTTGTTTTCATAAAAAATTAAGGCATTCAAAAATTTTCTAAATTATTCCCATTGGATAGGAAATTTTCTCACCTTTCTAGTGATATAAAGAATTCCTAACTTGTCATATTTTTCGAGTTATGGACTGGTGGGCCTTGGGGTGAAACGTTTCCCCAGAGCGGGCACAAGGGTCGAAATTTTCCCGAAGGGCGGATCGACGGCCATGGGGAGAATTTTTGAAAATTCCCACATGGGGGAATAAAACCAATTTTGTGCCCACACATCTCCCACCACAAGTCCACTAGGGACATGTGGCACCTCCCAAGTCGGGCCGGGAATGCGGCAGAGGAAAATTTGGAAAATTTTCCCAAAATTTTCTGAACATAAAAATCTAAAAAGGGACCCACTCCTCTACCGATGCCTTGTGATGCCACGTGGCATCACCTGATTGGTTGTGGGGTGGCGGGAAAATTTGGAAAATTTTCCCAAATTTTTTCTAAGCGCTAAGTTAAAAAGGGATCCGCCCCTCTACTAACACCTCGTGGTGCCACATGGAAGCCTCTGATTGGCTATTAGTTGGTGGGGAAAATTACAAAAAAAATTCCCAAAAAATTTCCTAAGTGCTAAGGGAAAAATTCGGGTCCGCGGCCCACTAAGGAAATTTTTCCCAATTTTTTTTTTGACGCCAAGGAAGAAAAACTTTAGAGGGCCATAAATTTTGATAGAGAGCTCAGTTTTGGGAAAATGAGGACTTTCTGGAAATATCTCAACGTCCTCTTTACTTAGGGATCATTAATTTTTTATTTTGATAAATTTTAGGGGGTCAATTTTAAGAAAACGATCTGTAGAGCTTTTACAGTATGAACTGGTAAATTTTAACTTATAAGATTTGTTCAATTTGATCTTCTTCCTCTCTCAACATGTCAAATAGACATGGAGGATTGTTCTTAGATGGATTTAAGGAGGATTTCAAGATTCAATTTGTCTGATTGATTTGTAATTTGAAAATTTACATTTCTTGACAGAAAAATGACTGTAAGAGGGTTGAGCCCAATTTTGCAAGGTTTTGAAGGATTTCTCCTTAAATTTTAAAGTCCAATTGAATTAATTTAAGACACACTACTTCTTTTTAATCATTTAATCTATTATTTAATTGCTGCAGGTTTTAACTACGCATTTAAGGTAAGGTATTTTCCAGTTGAGAAATAAAACAGAGATCAAGTTTGGTAGGGCCTATTTATCATTTTTCATCATCCAAGTCTGGGAATTCCTTCCAATTCCAATCTAATACCTTTATTTGATTCAATTCCAATTATTCAAAAACCAAAATACAATTTTGATTTCCAACTTTACACATTTCAAGAGACAGAGTTCTGCATTTTCCTTCATACGCATTTATTTCTTTCAACAGAGATTTCAATTCACATTTAGATGTTCAATCTTAAAACAACAACACAAATTGATAAAGTAATGCAATCCTTTATTGATTCAAAAATACAACTTTACAACCTTTCTTTCATTCTTCGAATTCATCATACAAAATACAATTCTTTCACATTCTTTCAAAGGCTGAAAACAAAGTTCATATCTTTAATGTTTCACTTGACAACTTTCATAGACAATGCAACATCTTCTATTACAAAAAATTTACAAGTTCCTCCACTTCAAGTGGGAAAGGTTACAATAAAATTTATCTCAACAAGGGACTGTCAAACTATCTTTTTCTTAGCTCCAGAACAACAATGTGCATATTTCTCATTCTTCCAAATAGTAATCACAACAAGAGTAGGGGAAAGGCAACACTCTCCACCCAACCAAGACATCCAATGAAGAGGAGAAGCCATCCTTTTCATTGGCCATGAACCCCAACCATAATGCAATAAAAGATGTGATCCAACTCATGGCAATAATAGGATTCCACAAACACACAAGCAACATTTTCACAATAAAACACAGTCCAAAACAGAATGTAGTTTACAACTACATTAAAACATAACAAACAATACAAAGGATTCATCAAGCAAGCCAAAGGAGCAAGAAACTATGGGGATGATGCTTATGCCTCCCAAATGGAAATGGGTATCACCACCTCGGAACAAACCACCAAAATATGTATATGTGTGTGTGTATATATATATATATATATATTTTTTCAAATCCCTGACATGCCCTTATGTCTCCCCCATGTACCCCTTATTCCTTACATTTTTTATGTCTCCCCAACCTCTTATGGCACCCCATAACGAGTAAAGAAATGCAAGCTATTTCTTTGTAAGGTGGAACCCAAATCCCAACTCCCTCCACCCTTATACCTCCCTAAACACACTTGTGTCTCCCACAAAATAACCCCATAGTCTTCTCCTACACCATTCCTAGGCCATCTACCCAACAACCCACAAACAAGCCAAAACATTCACACATTAACATTTTCATAAACAAAAGAGAAGCATTTCAAGAGCCAAGCTCTTACCTCTCCATGATGGAGTTGTTCCAAGTTCCAAAACAACAGGCTTAACCCAATGCAAGCAATCCAAATCAACCAAGCACAAGCATGCAACAATCCTCCAAACACTCCTTCAAGCAAGAGCTCCCAAAATAGCAAGGAATTCACCCAAGAATGCGGTCTCCAAAAAAGTGAAGCAACCCCAAAAAAAGGCAAGGAATTTGAATTTAATAGAAGAGAGATGAAAAGAGGATGAGGTGGGTCCAAGTAGGATGTCACACCACACACCTCAACCCCAACCCCCAAATTCACCTTCATTCTCCAAAGCATAATAAATAGGTGGGTGAATAAATATTATAGTTTACTAACACACTCAAATCCAACACACACCCCAAAGGACTAAAATTAAATCATGTAAGAAAAGTGTAATTAAAACCTACAATTTTCCTTCTCAAAAAGTAGTATAAAAGTATAATCTCAACTCTCCAATGGTAGGTATGGTTGGTGATTAATTTCAAGAGGTATGGGACAAGTTTAACTTGTCCCTCGAGCCTCTAAAATCAGGTTCCAAGGACAGATTCGAATTTCTAAGAAAGTGGAGTGTTTCAAACTCAAAAGTCAATTCACACATCACTTACATATCTCTTACACATTACTTATATCACTTTATGATTACTCACAAAATTTACACACCATTTAATAATTAATGAAAGGGGTAAAAGCACCACAAAATAAACACATGCAAACATAAACAAAAGGGATAAAAAATAAAATAAATACATAAAACCCCTTGGTCAAAATTAAAGGTGACCCCCCATGGGAATCCCTAACACACACAACCACGCACAAACAAATACTAGTTGCCATGGTGACCTTGTTGAATTCATCTAGAATTTCAATGTGGTTGGTCTCCAATCCCCCAATGTTTGTTGTGATATTTTAACCTGCAAAACACAAATACCTCCTTCGGCCTCGTGGCCATATCAGAACATCCAAAATAATATAAATATAATTACCAAAATCATCTAGATATATGAATCACAACAACATCAAAGCAATCTAGCAATATCATTTACAATTTTACTCAACAATTATATCATCATCCAATAATTTCCATTTCTAGGTCTACTCACAATATCCAAATATCACAAGTTTGCACAACATCCATAATATAACCATGTCAAACAATATACCATCATCATGCATCATAATCAAATCAAGTCAAAAATAATCCATGATCTACATCTATCATCATACTATAATAAGGTCCATAATCAAGTCTATAATATAATCAGCAGTATCATGATTAGTATCAAAAGGTGTCAAAGGGAAGTGGGCACTACAATTGTGTCAAAGGATTATTTATTCTTGCTTTTTCTTCCACAAAAGATAAATATATCATAACAGTAATCTTTGGGTATGTAAATCACTATACCTAGTAATAAAACATTGGTTCCCATCTTGTAACCCTCTCACATAATCTCTCTCACAAACCTATTTAGATATGATTTCCATATTTACCCTTGCAATTCTAGATTCAGAATGTCTCGATTTCTATTTGAAATGTATTGGGTCATCCTCTCTCGCATTGACTCTCAAACTACAGATTCTACCCATACAACATATGTCGAGCCTTATTGAAATGGAAACTTCAACAAACCTTCCTGCAAACATTGGGCTAAAATTGCAAAATAAAACATGGATTAATCAACCATTGGACTATGAAGGTTTACCTTTTATAAGTAGAAGGTGCTTCTCATAGGGCATACTAGTGGTGATTGTGGGATGGAAAAGCATTAAAATGAGAGAAATAATTGGTGGAAAAATTCCCTCCCTAAAAATTTGGTTTTGATGTCAAATAAGATTTGGATTCAAATGAATATTTTGACGATATGGACGAATTGGTTCTAAAAATGCCCCTTATAGAAATTCTGACTAGAGGGAATGCAAACAATACCGAGAGAAGAATCACTTCCACTCATAGTGGATAAGGAATAATTCCCCACCTCATTCTCTTGAGATAAAAATTGCACATCTACTGATTGAAACTATTGAGGTTGTTCTTCAAGTTGAGGAGGTTTTTAAAGATTGGAAAATAGTGCACAAAATGAAAAAAATCCACTCTTAGGTATACCATTTTTCCTACCTAGTTGTTGCTACTAGGCAATTTTTCTTCTACATTTGAACAGGTTGTTGTGTTGTTGTGCTATGGCTCATGTTTTTGTTCCACACTAGTAGGTTGTGCCTACCTTTTCTTTATTATTCTATCTCTTTGTTTTAGGCTTTATTTTTAGGGTGTGATCTCCATTGATCATAAACAACCACTTCTACACTCTTGTTGTATCTTGATCTTGAGCCCTTTTATACCACGGGGTATGGTCCCCTTCAAAACCATTAACCATTAATCAAAAAAGGTAAACTTACTTTTTTAATAAAGATACTTCACAACATAGTCATGTTTCATATATATTAGTATAATAATTTGAGATTTTTATGAATAATAATACATTTTTATAATGTATACATTATATTAAAAATATTGTATGCAGCTTATAGGGTCATGGCATGATACTATGTCCCACACCTTGTCTTGAAAAAGGAAAGAAGAAGGTTGGGTAGGATGGGAAATTAAGGGGCTCATGCGAACACTCCTTCGCGTGAACCCCTTCACCCAAAGTGCCACATAGTGCACATAAGTGCCATGTATGGCACATAATCGGGTTCTTGTGAAGGGGTTGTTCACGTGAACACCCATTCTCAGTGAACCACCTTTACGCAAACCACCTTAACATGAACCACCTTCACGTAAACTGCAAGCATATATATTTGAAGCGGCACAAAGGATCTCATTTTTCCTCCTTCCACCTCCCTTCACGCGAAGATATTGTAGCTAAACAACGTGAGCCCAAAGCCAACCAACATCCTCCACAGAGCCCAAAGCCCATAGAGACTAGTGCAAGCCAACCAGGTATGTGAAATTTTTTTTTGTAAATATTAGGCAACAGAACTATGTACGTAACCCTAGAATCATTTTCTCAAGATTCTACAAATAAATTTGAAACCCTAGCTATAGTTTCTTTCATTAAATGTTGGAAACAAAACTACCTACACAATACTTACCCCTTTACTTAAATATCTTGTATCATGAACAAGATTCACAAATTTTTGTGTTCATTGCGCATTAGATTATGTTGTGGTCTTCTTTCAATATGCTTATTAAGATGGAAATTACTATTTTTAGGAACCTATCAAAGTATTCCTACATATTCTAGATTAACAGAATCCTATAAATTTCTTTTACTTGTTATGGAAAAGTGACCAAAAACATTGTAAAAGCCCTCATAATAGTTTTGGGAATCAATTTTGGAGCAAGTTTATCCTCTCTTGAGAAAAATATGATTAAAAGTTTTATTTGTTTTAGAATAAAGTGTGAATTTGGGAGAGGGGACTTCTATTGAAAATGGTGACAATTTCCAATTTAATTTTTCCCACTTAGTCTAAATTCGGAAGAGTTTAATAACATTTCTATCGTTGTCACCAAAAAAAAATTCATTTTTAAATATTTGACATGCCTCAATCCAAAAATTTATCACATTAATAATTTCTATAACATGATAGCTATAGTCAAGTTCATAATGTATATGCCTACAAATTTAAAATCTTTGTGATAAAATTGACAATGTTGAATAATTTGGTAAAAAATGGGATGATATGTACCCAATAGCTCTCCTTATCTTGGTGTCCCAGTGGTGTCCATTCATGTTAGGGAAAAACATCCAACCTTTTTCATTTCTGTAGATTTTACGGGCTTTCTTACCACCATTTTTGTAGTGAATTACCTTGATGAAATTCTAATATTTGGGTGTTGTGGAAACATGGTTTTCTGTGGCATTACATATGTTTGTGTTAGCTTGCATATAGCTCTATTGTTAGTATTTTTTCATGTAACGTTTGTTGTTGGTTTATACAAAAACAATAAATGTATAAGGAGCAAGATCACACTGTACATAACTGCATTGATTGTATCAATTGTCTCATTAGAATTTATTCTAGAATTAATGTATAATTCCATATTTACTCTACTTCAGTTTTAACATAGGAAAAGTATATGTTTCATTATTTTTTTCAAAAGGAAATGTAAATTTATGTGAAATTTTATCAATTTACCTAGGTTTACGCTTTTAAAAAAAGTATTCTAAATTGAATTTTACTTTCATTTTTTTATAGTCATGGCTTTTACCTATGCTTATTTGTTTGAGAAGACCGATTTAGAGATAGCAAAATTGCAATCTATTTTTGAGGATCTAAGTACAGTTGGGCACTATAAAACCCATTATGAAAACATATTGGTTGATCTTTGAAAAATGGAAACAAATTTGAAAACTTACAACCATTTCCAGCCTGAGTCACTATAAAAATTTATGGATTCATTAAAATCAAGTGTGTTAGGGAATGTGTTGTCACAAAATCATGCACTTACTATTACATTTACAATATCAAGTATGTTATTTTATATATGGATCTCGCATGATAAAAGAATTCACTAATGACCCATCCCCTAGTCCATCGTCAATTATTCAGATTGTCATTATCATTTTTCAAATACATTCATCAGCTTGTTTACACAGTTACGTTGTCTCTCATATAGTATTACGTGTCGTAATTTTCTTGATTTTCATCTCTCGGTCCTTTACTTGGGGTGCCTAGGGTACTATTGGGGCGCCTATAGGCTCCCTAGCTCTTTAGTTTAGGCTCCCTAGTTTACGTAATACTTGGGTCTAATTTATCTATTCGATGTCGAAATTTTTGTTTTCCTATTCATCCCCTTATGTGCTAGTCGACATGCTTTGGTCATTAGTGTCAAAATTAGAGAAACAAATACCTATATAAACATAACATACTTAGCATATTATGGGTGGACATCTTATTATCAAGATCTATCTATATACTAAGGCAAAGGACTATATTTGGGCATCTTCTACATCGGCAACACACAAGCATAGGGGAAAGGGTTGTATTCATTCTATTTCATCCACCCTTTGAATTTTTACATCTAGTTAATGCCCCTACTTCGCATCATTAGAATTAGGAAACCGTAGGTACAAAATTACAAACACAAGCACAAATAATTACATTGGGTCTACAATGTAGTGCAATGTTTAGTTTTAAGTCCACCATTTTGGCAAATAAGGTCATCGACCCCTACATTTGAATCTTTATTTTTTTCATGATTTCATTATTTGTATGGGGTTTTAGAGGTAAGTCTTCATCACATCATTACATCAACATATGTGAATGTATAGTGACAAAAATCTACAAAGAAGAAGGTATTACGAAGACTTTGTGACACTCCCGAACCTAAATTATGAGCTTTTCTCTACGACCAAAGTGCCCAGGATCACAAATGAGGGCCCCTATAGGCACCTCAAGACTTTTCCATGTGCCCCAATATAGACAGATCTTCATCTGCTATGATTTCTAGGGAAACACCTTCACATTTTGCTATGTCCATACATCGTCTAGTTTAGTCCTACACAACCGTAAGTAAGGTAAATTTAGTTTAGTATCTTATCCATTTCATTTTACTCATCTCATTTCATTAAAATATCAAATCAAATATTTTGCATCAAGTACTTTAGTTATGTAAATTATTGTACTTATATATCTATTTAGATTAACTATATAATAGAATTTAAAAATCCTAATTTTAATTATTCATTTTGATAAACCCCACTTTTAGAATACCTTTCCCTAGGATCCGCTAAAACACTAATGGCTAAGAGTAGTTCATCTTCTTTTCCTATCATGTCTCATTTTAGCATTAATTCTATTTCTAATGAGGCTCCCATAGATGAAATCAAAGCTTTATATAGTCTTGTGCTTGCTTATACCTATTCATATTCAACAACAACACTTAGATGGCTAATAACATGTGCCTACTAGTTTTGCAGATTCTCCTATAGGAATTAGCATTGTTCAGGATCCTATAGCCTTTACTTGTTGTACTCCATGCTATACGGATACTTGTGATCTGCCTTTTGATATTTTACAAGAAACATTAGATGATTCCCTTATTTATTACTTGCTTCGTATTGACACTCGTTCACATATGCATACTAATTCTCATAGATCTACCTCTTTGACATTATTTCTCGTGATACATCCCTTCCTAGTTTGCATACTCCATTACACTATGTTGATCATCTTATTGATAACGTTCTTAGCAATCCCCTCATTTTGGAGTCTCTATTAGATAATAATGAGCCAGGTTG
Organism: Taxus wallichiana var. yunnanensis; assembly: GCA_018340775.1. NCBI lineage: Eukaryota > Viridiplantae > Streptophyta > Pinopsida > Cupressales > Taxaceae > Taxus > Taxus wallichiana. The sequence goes on along the minus strand of CM031238.1, from coordinate 772,383,673 downwards.
TGGGTCTTGATTCTCCTTATTTCCATACTTACGAGTGTGTCTCACCTAATCCATAGATACCTTCCCATGAGATCACGTCTAACACAACCCATGAGTCACCACCACCATCTCTTACTTCCTCTTCTCTTACTATTTCATCTCCTCTTGCTAGTTCATCTATGTCTCTTAGTACATATACATATTTCCTCACTAATTGCTTCACCTACTATGGAGGTTTCGATGCTAGTCCGACTATTACCATAGATAGTCCACCTATATCGCATACTATACCTTCCTCGACACCTACTAAAAGTGTGCCTTTAGCATCAAATCCATCTCCATCACCTTCGAATATCCCTATGATCACTCACAATGGAAAATTTCTACCACTTAATACATTATTTCCATCTTCCACCATCCCTTCATAAGGTATCTTTTCTCTCATGCATCCCGAAGGATAACTATAATCACAAGTTCAATCTCTCACCTTAGAAAGTAAGGTCTATTATGTCTCTATTGACAACAATTCATTATATAGAAATCGGTCCCTAAGAAGATTCAAAATTTTGTATTCCCTCATGAATTCACCATGCCTTCTTTCACATATTTTTATGGTATGGGTTACCCTCATGCTCATCTACTACATTATCGTAGGGCTATAGCTTCTTATTCCAATGATAGATTACTACTTAAAGATTTTTCTATAGTCTTACCGATGAAACGATACAATGGTACAATCATCCCCCTTTGGATCCATTAGTAATTTTACGACCCTTCCTCCATTGGTTTATAATCAACTATGGTCCTAAGGTTACCTATGAATAGTTACTTACGTTACATAAGGGCTCCTTGGAACCTATTAACGATTACATTCTAAGATTCAATGCTTGTGTCCATTATCTTTTCTTCCAACCCATAGATTTTGAGAAGTAATTTATTTTCTTTCTGGACTTATTACACCCCTCAAGAAATGATAATAGTATGATACATGTGAGTCATTCATTCTTCTTTGCTAAAAGTTTGATGATTTAGAACAAGAGATTCTCTCCACACACATCATAGATTCTCCACATTTCTCTACTGAGACATTTCCTCATCTAGTTCTTTATCGATGCCATGGTTGAGAAACCTACAAATTCTCAATATTTTCCTTCTAAACAAGGCAAACAAGCTCAACCCACTACGCCATAGAAGCCTACTCCTCTTTTTCCATAATAAGCTCCTCCTCCTACAACTTGACCTCGGTCACACTATCCTTTACACTTCTCTTATCACAGTTGACCACATGATGTGTTACATATTTTACTTAATGAGTGATTAATTTGCTTACGTTCAAACTAACATCACCCACAACATTGGTTATAGTGTCAACATGACCCTTCTTATTGTAATTATCATCGCATAATTGAAAATAAGGACAACAAATATCTTTCCCTTAAGGATAGGTTATAAAAATTATAGGATAATAGCATCATATCCTTAGGTTCTCACATGCGTGAAAGATCCAGATCTCCTCTACCTCATAAGAGAGTTCCTACTATAATTGATTCATCTCCTATACATGATGCTTCAACTATGATGTATCCACCGAGTTTGTTGTTCATACGCCTTCTCCACCTCATCCATCACATTCATTACATCCACCTCATCCATCGTATTCACGATATCCACAACCTAAAACTTCAACTTCGCATTTTCCACCAAAACAACTCACTTTTTCACATCCCACTACAACTCTATATGACATTCGGTTTGGATGATACACTCATTATGCTTCCATTCCACATGTTTTCACCACTCCATGCCACCTCGGTATTTGGTAGGTGATTACTATCACCTTACCCCCTTGATGATGCACTTGTGTTCTTACGGTTCATATATGAATGTTGAGGATTTTTTCTAAGAAACTTTCATCACACACTTCACCGTTTCATCTAACGCACTCAATCATTTCCTGATGATGCACTCTTTCCTACGTGGCTCATACTTTCTTCGTTGAGGAGTCTTAACTACATGAGCCTATTCATTTGTAGACTACGGGGCATCACTAGTTTTACCCTCTCCTACTTTCCCCATACTAAAATACTACGACTATATTCTATTCTTCCGCATTCATTACATAACATTCATTTCACTATCATAAATTTTTCTATTTTCACATCTATTCTACTAGCATCACTACATTTGATTCAATAAATATTTCATCAATAAGATTACATGTGTTTCATATTATCATCATTTAGCATATATATTTTGTCTATCACTACTAACATCATAATGTAAATCTTCATTAATCAAACATGAACAAAACATTACATATAATATCTCAATAAGAATAAAACCATACATCATCAATCACATCACAACATCAATACACTTCAACATAGGTTTATCATCTATCAACAACATGTTTCCATACACATATATAATGAGTAGTACAATGATCATTTCCAAAACATTTCATCATCGGGGCCAATGCCCCTACATCATATAACTAATAAAATGATGACCTCATCATCTCTCTCGCTCTTGGGTACTTCAAGAGATCTATAACTAGATGACTCTCCACTAATGTGACACTACATTTTGTGGTCCCTGGTACCTCTCCACCTACCTCCATAGTAAGGTAATATCTATATCCTACTTCGAGAACCGATGCTACAAATCCACATACCATGTAAACACCTCATGGGATAAAGGACCACCACCTACTAAATCACTAGCTTATGGAGTCTCTTCACATACCTCATCCCTCTTAGATACCAATACATTACGTGTGGTTTACGCCACGGCCGCTTGGCTTAAATAAATGGGCATGCTCGCACGCGATACCATCAAGCACGCTCAAGTATACTACCACCAAGCACATCGGTTGGCACATTCTATGCCAATGTCTAGATCGATGTATTGACTATCAATGAACAATATGCATCACCTATAAAGAAAATTACACAACACATTAGAAAACCATATAACACAATATTAAAAAAAAGTTACACAATACAACAAGTAAGTTCTCATGCTCACTACCACAACCGCGATAGGGTTAGGGGCCCTTTTCCTCCCCTATTCTCCCTTCTCCTCCATAGGGTACTCTCGTTGGATCTACAAATAATGGGAATAAAAGTGTACATCGATGTGTCGGCCACCATGCGGGGTACTCCTACTGCCTTCTAGCATCATCTACATCCATCAAATTTATCGTAACATCTACCTCATCTAGACCAAGAGGTTCTATTTTCTCTATTGTTGGCCTTGATCTAGCGCTAGCCCTCGCTTGTGCTCGATATCCCTCAACCATATATATGGCTCTGGGGAACATCTTGAGCCCTATCAAACCGACACAATACTCTCTCGGCTTGAAAAACTTAGCCACACCTAGATATCTATCCTCCAACAACATCATCTTTTGAATACATCATAGCTCTACAAAATCTTCAGGCCATCCTCCATAACCACAGTATGGTCTCCATGTTATGGACTCGGGTCCTATCCTATCTAAAAATCCCTATACATATCAGTATCCCTTCTACATCCACAAAAATTATCTTCCTCCTCATGAATATCTCCAACCTACCCCAATTTTCTCATGGGCCCCCAAATGGCCTCAATACTGCTATATGCTCATATGCCCATATATTTAACAATGTATTAGCTCATATCCTTCCTCCATGCTCATCATGAGTAAAACGATACAAATATCTATACAAATGGGCTAATGCACATTGGGCCCACACATATCTAGTAATCTCCTCCTCTATATGCCAAAATATATCATTCATCTTGTACAAGATACCCATACGACCTCCTTCCACCACTATAAATTTTCGGAAGCGTGGAACACTAGATCTCAAAATAGCATCTAAACTGATATGAGCCTCGGTAGGTACTCAAGTCCCCATAAAATAAAATCTCGTTTCTCACATATTTCTATCCATGTTCTTCAATGGAATCACCTATACCATCTCACCAACAATTGCAACCGTAATATATGATATACATCCTCTAGCGTCACTTTCATCTCCCTTGTAAATAACCAAAAGATACACATGTCTCCGCACACCATATATTAGATAATGTAGCCAACATAGGCACATTATGGGAAACATCTCCCATTTATGTTATATTATGGAATCCGACAAGGTCCATAACATCCCAATCATCATCAAACAAACCCAATCTAAACAATGTAGTCAAGTGACGCCCACCGGGAACTCCCTTAAGTGGATATGCCTCTATGAAACACATAAGAACAAAAAAATAAAATTTATGACACTCTACAAATACCAAACATGCTTTATTATCACAATACTATAAACTAGAAACCCATTTTTCACCATGCTACACCAAATGCACACATTCTCAAAATAGGGCACCCGGGAGCGGGACACTAGCGCCTAGATCTCGGTGCTCTGTCACATGGGTCATTAATGCCCTCACCACTATTATCAAGGCCCAAAGTGCTAGTAATATTTACAATCTCAAAATTACAAAAATTCAACCAAAACTCCTCTTACACCCTACATTTCCCCGAGCGACATTTCATCATCAATTCTCCCTAATGACCTAATCTAGGGGCAAAAAGTACAATTTTATTTCTATGCAAAATTTCATCACTTTCCCCAAATAAAATAATTTGGGGGCAACAAATGATTAACAATATTCCCACAAAATTATTCACCAAATCCTATCAATTTCCCCTAATAACCTAATCTGTTGATATTTTTGCACTTGTGCAAAAATGGGAAACTCAAAACTTCATTACAATGGATAGTATTCGTGAAGTGGACCTAACTAAGGGAATGAATTAATTTTTTATCATATTTTCAGTTACAAAAATTTATTTGTTACATGTAATCTACCACTTCAAAATGCAACACCTCACATAGCCTACTATTCCATGTTCATATTTAGGAAGGAAACACAAAATCCCTGAAGGACTAATGCATTGCCTTGATGAAGGTGGGAATCACAGTTTTGGTGAAATGATAAATTTGCTAATAGTAAACCAAGTTTCATTTTACGAGAAAGGAAGTTCATTGTTAAGTTATAGGTATTTCAAAAATCTTTATTTCTACATGTAAATACATTTAATTATGTGTTTGAGTTGTTTATTCCATTATACATTCAATATACATGTCATAAAGTTGAAAGAAGAAAGAAGTATACAACTCAAGTAAAAAAATTAAATGTTATTTATTCATGAAGAAGTACAAATATTTCCCCCACAAGTTGTGGGATGTAACTCATAACTACTAAAGAAATAAGTATATATGCAAGAAGTAAAAAGTAAAAGAGTATAGAAGAAACCCATCATTTCCTTGGGTTCTCTTCTATTTTTCTTCACTTTATCTCCATCTTCATATTTTACCTAGCTCTCCTATTAGTCACAATGTACTTGAAAAATGAAAAGGAAAGGCATCAAATTTGAGCTCAAGGTTTTAATATGTACCCTTGAATTATCTAACTACATTCAAATGGATTTCTAAAAAGAAGTATAAGGTACATCCCATACGAGATACATAGTTTATAAGAAAATATTGTACACCAACACATATGATTCTCATAATCTATTCAAAAATAAAGAGAAAAGAAAACTATGGAACATATGAGAGGCCAAAATCCTAAATATTTTCTAAATATTTCTTTAAGTGTGTGAAGGTACATGTAGTAGATTACAAAAGAATAAATCTTTTGCAAAATGATTACTATACATAAAAAAAAAATACTTGCTGAAGGATTCTACATGGTATAAATATATAAGTTGTTCCATAAGAAAAAGGAAAATACAGAGAGAAGATGTATAAAAGAAAGGCATCAGGACACTGAAATCAGAAGTGAGGAAGCAAGATACAAGTAATAGTTCTTTCGAGAAAAGTTTTCAAGAAAGCTTGGAAAATGAGAAAAGGTATCTTCTAGTTTTCATTAACAAACCTCTACAAGAACCCATGAAGAGGATAGTTACAAGAGATACCACAAATGAGAAAACTCTAAGGTTGTGAATGAAATATATAAGCTCAAAAGAACAACTAAAAGTGATCAAGTATGTGCATCAAATAAATGATATATCATTCAATTACAAATTCATGAGAACAAAAGCTATTATGAAGAGACATGGTGACACTTCCAATTTAGAATCAAAGCTAAAAGAGTAAAGTAAAGCTCTAAAGAAGCCTTTAAAGCCTGTTTTTCAGAATTCATAAAACAAGGAAAGTACACTCTTCAAAAGTTACAAGTGCAAGTACAAAATCTTCAGTTATTAAAGATAAGTGCACATAAAAATCTAGTTTCAGCATGTATATCAAAAGGATTAAAGTGAAAAACACTCAAGGAGATAGTAAGCTAATCAACACAACTATACAAGGAAGAGATATTACAACTTAGAAAACAACTTGTTATCATGTTACAAAAGCATTGTATGGATTATTTTTCAATTAGATAAGAATCAAATTGAGATGTCTTACAAAATACAATTTAAGATGAATATCATAAGATTTCGGAACTCATTAACAATCCCAAGGTTTTTCTATGACTAACAAATACATTGTCAATCTAATATTGCATTTTGAAAGATATCTTTAAAAAGAAATAAAATTTATTACATAGCTTGGAGAACTACATAGTATAGTTTCTAATCAAATAAATTGGAAAAGAGATGTATGTTTAAATACTCAATATTCAAATGGATTGGTTTGTATATCAAAGCATGTGAACTAATGATTTGAAGGATTATGTATGCATAGCATTTGGCAAGACAAAGTACGAAAAAGAAAAAAACAATTTTCAAATGCCGCCAAATATTTTAAGACAACAAGCTACGAGATCAAATCTCAAAGTGAAATAATTAAGAAATGCCACTACAACATAATATTTTAAGCTACAAAGTACAAGTACAAGCTTCACTTGTCAAGAAATTCTAGAAACTCATTCAATAACATCTACAATTAATACTACATCTACATCTACAGATTCCATTTCTCTTACAACATAAAACATGATTATGCAATCAAGGTAAAATCTCAACAACATAATCATATTTCAAAATAGTTTTTAGAAAAATGTAAAGATTCAGATAAAAAATGTAAATATTCTTGGATCATGATAATAGTTTCCATTTATGCAAAGATAGAATTACAAATATGCACAAGAAATTTTGATGCATATTTCAAAGGATGAAAACACAAGTATACAGATAATGTATTCAAATTTACCATGATTTATAATCAAGTCCAAAGCTAAAAAGAATCATTTCAAGGGAAGTAGTAATTATATATGCAAGAAATGGTGCAAAGCTTCAGTTTTAAATTTTCAAAAGAGATATTATCCAATTTCAAACATGATTGAAGATCAATAGAAAATAAAATTTTAAGCAAAAGAATACCTCAAATACATTTCAAATTATAGAATATTGATGCTAGAAGTTGTAACCCTACATTCATGAAAATATTTAAATATGAATCTTCCAAATTACTACAAAGTGAAAAAGGGATAATCAAATTCCATCAAAAGTTTAGTGAATAGATTCTTAGAAAATGAGTACATGAAGAACTTATGAAATACGTACAACATTTTCAAGAAGTAAACTCCTCCAAAGGTTCAAAGGAATATTTTCCAGATCTCATAGAACATCAATTGTAAAAGGGAATGCATAATTTTAAGGACTTATATATTCAATAACTTGAAAGTATTCAAGAATTGCAGAATTTAGAGTTTGAAAGATACAACTATCCATGTAACAAACTTGTGGATATATAATCCCAATGTTTTTATTTTATACAATCAAGATTCTCTCAAAATAATATCATTTATTTACAAAGAGTTCCGAGTTATGAAAAATATTCAGGTATATTAGCATGGTTTTCAATACATGATATATGTAAGATGCATAGTGAAGTTGTACTTTTAGCCATACAATTTTTAGACGATAAAGCAATAAAGGGTAGTCAAATTGTCAAGAAAGATGAAAACTCGGATGGAATATTTAATAGTTCAAATGAACAACAACAGTAGCATGTGAATACATACCCTATCAAGATCCTAACATGAAAAACAATGAATGGGCATCATTCAAATTACAACCATCAAGAACAAAGACAACCATTAAGCTTTATGATACAACATTTATGAGCAAATGCAAAGTGCAGCAAAGTGTTTTTTTAAGGAAATTTAAAGTATGCAATAAGAAGGATAAACATGTACAGTCTTCATCCTATTGAATACTAGTGTAAGTAAAAATTTATATTTATATTGTAAGTTACAGTCATTAAAAGAAACAGAGCTTCATAATAGTCAAATACAAAGTATGGAGCAAGCCATAAGAATAATAAAAGGATGGGCTAGTTATAAAATACAAGCTTAGATGGAAATAGAGTTTCTATGAGATGAATTCGAAAAGGAAGCAAAATAAGAACTCCTCAAATATCCATGTGAGTCAAAGTAATGCTAATGCCCAACAATAAAGATTCAAACTAGAGCAATCATGGTGAACATGTCTTTGGAATACTTTGAAAAAGTACTAGAACAAGTTTATAATTGCACATAACTCTAGCTCGAGACCTTAGTAAAGACTTTAGGATAAATACAATACATACATAGTAGACACCAAAAATTGAAAACTCCAGTTTGAGTTTTATTAAGAAGTGTTAGTTATTTGAAGGAAATACCCAAGGAGAAAATACAATATAATAACATCCTTGAAAGTTGGGTACCTAGATAAAGGAAAATGAAGAGAACATATGATAAATCTTACCAGAGAGTTCATATTTTTATAATAGTGTCTCAAAGTAATTATAGGTATAAGATCAATACAATGAATATTCAACAATCTCATGAAATGTAAATGTACAAATCCATAGAATAAATACATATAGGGATGACCCTATATAGTTGAAGCAAACATGGGTAAAACTAGTAGTATTAATATCAAGCTTACCTTGCAAAAGAAACCCAAAAGTCGAAAAATTAATCCTTCATCACACGTGAAAACTTAGTAATGCCCTCAAAGCCTCAAATCAAACAAGGAATATTCCATCAAAGGAGCAACAACTCAAACCCTTGAGAAAAGGGAAGCACCAGAACATAGATGTATACAAAGCTCATAGCTAGCTCAAAATGATAAAGGTGGTGGCATGAGCTAATGAGACCTCAAAGAGGACAACACAGAAAATCAATTTTTTTGAGAAAATAGAGATAAATGATGCTCAAAATCTCAAAAATAACAAAATGATAACATTCGAGATCCTTGTAAAATTGATTTGCAGAAGAGAATTAAGCTTTCGATTAGTCATCAATGACAACCAAGAAAATTTTCCAAGGCTTCACCCCCAAAATGGGCATGCGAAATGTAAAATGATCAAGTTTAGGTTATAAATAAACTTGCTCAATAACCCATGGTAGTTAAACTCTAACCACGGTTCAAGATATCGGTGGCTCGATCGAGTTGGTACCGAGATCTATGATTCACATAGAAATCCATAATTCACCAACCCATCTTCGCTCCAAGATCCATACACTATGGAAATTGACTAGTACAAAGATCAAAGGCTAGGAAACCATCTCAAAAATAAATACAAACTCAAATTTTATTCAAACATAGCTTATAGTCATCGATGGTAGAGATTGGAAGGAAGAATATCGACGGTCTAAAACCCATGGCAAGTGCTTATGCAAGGTTACATTTATTATCTCTAGAGAATCAATAATCAAAATTTTAAGGTACCATGATCAATGGTCGATAATGTAAACCACATGTTTCCAATGCAAACCGTAGTTTCTCATAACTTTCGACCGAGTTTATAGATGTGCAACTTGTCGAGCCATAAACAAGACCTAGCTAACTCAAGGTTAGAAAATTCACTGACACAATTCAAAGGGGTGAGTCATCGTGCAAGGGGTCATCCTCAATCATTCGAATAAATCATTTGCATTGACCTATTAAAGGTCTAGAACCATAGTTCCTTGAAAAATCAAATGCCGACACCATGATTAATCAAAATGTGAAAGCTTTTACATACAATGATAACATCAAAAGGGATCCGACAACATGTGTTTCGATTAATCAAAGCTAAAGATCGTGGTATCAAAACAATTATTCAAAGACCAAAACCATAGTATATACCACAAGATATCCAAGGTCAATTAATTGATGTTTGATTAAAATATATGGTGTGCAATGATGATCAAAAGAGGTCAAAACATTAGCCAAAGTTTCCAAGGTTTAAATTCTCCTAATATTTCCTTAATATTTGCAAAAGGTGGATCCCAAAAGTATGCCATGGCATTAATCACCGAAAGGGACAAGTAATCTCAAACTAATGTATACCATATGATCAAATCAATGAAGGAGGTGCCCATTATAGATGGATGAAGTGGTCCCCACAGTGGGAAAATTTGGAGGTTGAATAAATTATACTTTCAGGAGATAGTATTGCATGTATTCACAAAAGATAAAGATGTCATTATCAACATGTAAAATGGAGTGTGTGTATAGATTTCAACATTAGAACTAAAGGTGGTCCCCATCAAGATGGAATACATTGTTGAATTATTTTGCAAAGTATTGCAAGTAAAATAATTATTTTTCTCACACAGGTAGTTTAAATTTTTGCATGTACATTAAGGGGCAGAATTAAAGAATGCCTAGAATATCATTGCAAGTGGATCAAATTGTAAGTGTCACATCAAGAACTAGAAGACAGAGATTGCATGCACATTAGAGGATACTTACACAACAAGTAAGGCTATTATTAGCCAAATTATTCATCTTAATTTATTAAAAATAGACCGATCAAACACAGTTTGACTGCATGTATTTTTGTAATCAAGGATATTAATAGCTTATTATATTAGCATGTATATTTTTATTCCTTTATTTATTCATGATAAAGGGGTAAAATTAGCATACATGGGTGAGTAAAATTTTAGCCTATTTTTAGGATGGGATGGGTGAATAATCTTGCTATATATTGTGTGTAATTGCAAAGCACAAGGGAGGACTTTTTGGACATAGGAGTGTTAAAGCAAATTTTTCTAATTTTTCCCCCTTGAATGAGAATTGATTTCTGCCTTTCCAATTATTTGCAGTGGTGTGTATATCTCATTAATTTTTGTGAATGTAAAATTCCCTGATTAATCATCTTACCTTGCTACAAATTTAGTAATTTCTGCATAATATTAGTGTGCATGTTTATCTTGTTGTATTGTTGTGAATCATTTCAATACACAAAGTGTTTTGCCTTAATATTCTGCTAAAAACTATTATTGGTTTGTGTATCCAAAATTCATTCTCAAATTGATTATGCATATACCTAGTCAAATCCCTCAACAAGTTTGGTGTATCACTCTAGTATTCAATTCAGTTACAATCATCTTTTTACCCTCAAAACCCCTAATAATTAGTTTAGGATACATAAAAAGGAACCGAACTTGATACGGAGAGTCACGTCAACAATAGGTATAACCAAAACTTGAGGTGTTTCCATTATATCTACGAAAGTGAGAGATCTAGAGAAAGCTTAGAACACCTACAGTCATCTCTCATAATGAGGGTGCACTTTTGAGAGATAACATTTTTGGTATGCCTCTTTGGGATAATGAATCAGACTGCAGGCAAATTACAACAATTTACAGCAAGTTTACAATGAACGAAAGTCACTTTTGGAACAACAACTTGTAGCATTTTATTCCAAATCAAAATATTTATTTAATAGCTCTGTAAGGCTGAATTTCAGACCAGTTTTGCAGCATGTTCTATGCCTAAAGTGACTACAATATAATCGGTAAGAGGAATTACTTCTGAGTTTATTTCTATACCTTTGAATTCTAAAAGAAGAATAAGAGTTAGCAATACCCTACCTTATAATAGACCTAGTTTTGGAAACCCTCCTCCTAATCTTCTTTCACGATGTATTAATCTCTTTGTTCAAATTCCAGTTATTCCAATGGTTATTCAACCACCTAGGAATTTTGTGACCTTTACTAATGGCAACCCTTTAGTAATTCTAGTTTATCATGACATTCCCAATGCTTCCATGAAAAGTTTACCTTCATTCACTAGTGAAAATCAGATTACTCCTATAGTGCACCTAAAAGATGTTGCAACCCTTTGTGTTGTCCATAATATAACTCATGAAGATGTAGCCTTAAGACTTCTAGTTGCATCCTTTAAAGGGAAATCCTTGCAATGGTATAGAACCTTAGAAATTAGGAGCATAAGAACTTGGGATGAGTTGGGAGAAAAATTACTTAAGCAATTTCAAGATCATTCGATCATTTATCCCTTATAGAGAATATGTTTACAAGTAAAAGAACCCCTCATGAATTTATGGCTAGTTTCAATATCCATTTTGCTAGAACTTGGGAAAGAATTCTAACTAGTGTTAAGCCTCAAGCTGACCATGCTTTTATTTATTATCTTAGAGCCTTAAAAATGATATTTCAACTATGATTCAATCTATGGGAGGAGACACTCTCCCAACATCTTATGATATTGCGATTATGGATGAAACCAACCTTATTCAAGCAAGGAAATTGGCACCAAGGCCTTTAATGCCTCTTATAGTAGATTTATCACCTATTCCACAACCTATTACCATTATAGAGCCTATTGTTTTAGCTCCATCAGATGATGTATTCAAGGCTCTGCAAACTATGGGTAATAAAATGACATCAATTGAAACAAAAATAGCTCATATTAACAGGACCTATCAAGTAGATTATCAACAAAATCAACAAAATCAAGAAAATAGGTAGCCTTATCAGCAAAATAAAAATTATAGACAACCATATCAGCCAAGGCAGTTTGACCCAAATTCTCCTAGTACATCTAGCGCTCTTGTTCCAGTTCACATGGTTTTAGAATAATGGTGTCAAACTTGTAGTCAACATCATTCAGTTGTAAATTATCCAAAAGCATTTTTGAATATAAGACTTGTTGCACAACCTCAACCTACAACATTATTTATGCCTCAAATGGAGGGTGGGCTGCAAAGAAGCTCATAGTCGAAACCATGAGAACAAAATCTGGTCATCTTTAGAGAGGATATTCTATTGTAGTCACAACTAGGTCCTAAGGAAAGGCTCATGATAGAAAAAAAACTTGTTTTTTACCCACAATCGTTGATAAAACAACTATAGTTAAAAAAACAACTAACATTTACATTGTTCCTAAAAAAAATAACAAGCAGTTCAACTCAAAAGGACCAACAAAAACAATTGTAACGTAATCCTAGAAGACTCTTCATACCTCAGATTTCAAAAGTTGTCGAAGTAGAGTCGTTTTTTTAAAGCCTATGCTAAAATAGTAAAAGTTGTTTAGAAAACATTTTCTTCTTTTTAAATTGTCGATGTAATGAAGAAGCATAATATTAATATTTCACTATGGGATGCTCTAAGTATTCTAGGAAAATAAGATTTACTTTCCCACAAACATGTTAAGATGCAAATTTCATCAAAACTAGTAGAAAAGGAAGCCCAAAAGAAGACATTATCTTTGGAACATTGGAGAAAGACAACATTAAATAGGTTAAATGGATGGTTCAAAGGTCTTAAATTCTCATGATATCTAGAAGCCATTACCATTTTATCTATCTCTGATTATTGGAGACCATTTAGTTCATAATTGCATGGTTGACAGTGGTGCAATTAGCATAGTTATGCCAAAAGTAATTGCAGAAAAATTAGGCCTATAATATGAGCCTATAAAGAAGAGCGTGTTGTAGCTAGATGGAACAAAAACAACATAGTTGGCATTATCGACTATCTAGAGGTAACCTTACATGTTTTTCCCAATGTCATTATTTTACAAGATATGACTGTTGTAGATTTACCTCCCTATTTTGCCTTATGTTTATCACGAGATTTTACAGAAACAAAATATGAGGTTATCTCTCTTCAGATTGGTCATTTTTTTCTTCACTACAAGGTATGGAACCAAATTTACTATAAATTTAGATCCTCTGGCTAGATTTCATATTGAGCCTCATGCTTCAAATGCTGTAACAAATTATGTAGCTTTAGATCAATTTGGTTTTGATGTTACAACCATTTTTCTGCACTAGATGACGTTTCTAATCTACTTATGGATGAAAAGACTCAAGAAGAACATGATTATGACCCTTTCAAAGAAGCAACGAAAGGATTTTTTTTTGTTTATTACTTGCATAAAGAAAATGTACAAATTCCCTTGTTGTCCAAAATAGAAAAAATAACAGAAGGGCTATGGTATCTTCACTTCGATGGAGCTAAAAATAAGAAAGGAAAAGGTGGAGGTTTAATGCTTGATTCCCTTTGAAACAAAAGGTACTTTTTAGCTTTAAGTATGTAATTTTCTTGTACTTGTAATGTAGCTGAATACGTAGCATTAATTCATGGCTTGCAATGGGCCAAAAAGGGAGGTATCATTACTTTACAAGTTTTGGTGATTTGGAATTAGTTATTAATCAAGTGAAAAACTTTAATGTGTGTAAGAACTCATTGTTAAAATCTTACAAACATAGAGTTTTAGACTTATTAGATAATTTTTATGCTATTAACATTCAATTTTTTAATGATGAAAACAATGAGCATCCAATTGCTTTCTTTGGAAAAAGTTTGCATGAGTACGAGACAAGGTACACATTTCTTAAAAATAGGTACTTAAAGTAGTTAAAGGATTGAAAATTTTCAAGTACATGCTTTCCAATAACAAGATATATGTTTTAGTCTCTCATCTAAGTGTTAAAGTGTTCTTGTTGAACAAATAATTGAATTTGGAGAGATTAGGGTGGAATATGATGTTGACATCCATGTTGCGAAAATAGTTCGAGGAAAAAAATTTGTGTGAGCATATAATTGCTGATATGGAAAAATAGCAGGCTGCAAAATAAGAAGATCCGAACAACATGCTAAAGCTACGTAGCAGGAATTAGATATCATGGTACAACTAGAAAAATCAACAACCCGAGCTTAGTCAAAAATTTCAAGAATCAAGATGGATGACTGATTTGGTTAACTACCTTCAACATGGTACTTATCAAGAAGGTATGGACAAGAAACAAAAAGAGATTTCAGCTTACAAGTTATTCCTTATGATTTCATTGATGGCGTGTTATTCAAAAGAGATAGAAATGAATTTTTTTTGAGATGCGTTGATCATGATAGAATTTAGCAACTATTATCCAAATTTCATGAAGGACTGCTGTAGGAGGTCACTTTTTAGCAGTACTATAACCTTAAAAATTACTTACTATTGGCCCAAAGCATATTCAAGGACCACTTTGAATGGATAAGAAAGTGTAAGAAATGTACTTTCTATTTTGGAAAAGAACGTTTGGCTTCACTGCCCCTCCAGCCTATTTTTTAGTGGATCAACCATTCATGTAGTGGGGTCTTAACTTTATTGGAATGATAAATCCACCTTCGTCATAAGGACACAAGTGGATCTTGACTACTACGGATTACTTTACATTTTTGATTGAAGCAATAGCCTTAAAAGAAGATAATGAAAATTCAATATTATCCTTTTTGAAAGAATAGTTTCTGATTTGGTGTTCTAGGAAATATTATTTCAGATAATGCCTTAGCATTTCTTGGTGCAAATGTAACAGATTGGGCTATCAAGCACATAATTTATTTGAGTACATCATCTATTTATTACTCACAAGGTAATGGATTAGCTAAAAGTACAAATAAAATTATTTTTAGGATCATCGGGAGAATGCTCAAAGACAACCAAAGAGATTGACATCTAATGTTGAATTCAACACTTTGGGTTGTGAGAATGACTCCTAAAATACCAATTGACAATTCACCATACAAGCTTTTTATTGAACGAGAGGAAAGAATGCCCATCTCGGTTGAGTTGCTTGCATTGGATTTGTTGCATCGATTGGGATTACTTGAGAGAAAACCATTGCGGGATCATTATGTAGTGTTAATGGAGTTGTAGGAGCTAAGAGACCAAACTCATCTAAACATGGAAAAGAATAAAAAATAGATAATTTTTTTTTTTTTTGATAAGAAGGCTAAGTGCGATTCTTCATGAAGGAAACATTGTGTTAAAATGGGATGCTGATCATGTAAAGATAGGAAACCACACGAATTTTGATACAATCTGGAGTGTTCTATACATGATTTAAGCTTGCAAATAACACAATGTATTTCAACTTTCAAGGTAAATAGATATGAACTTCTCATTCCTCTGTGAATGGTATGTTTCTTAAACATTGTTATTGAAAATCTTACAATGTCTAGTCGAGTTGGATTTCCCTTTTAATAAGTGCTTTCATGCACATTGCAATGTTTTCAATTCAATAAGTGCATTCGTACACATGATCTGGTTATACGCTTTAACTCCATGCCCAATGGAAAAGAGCAAGGAACTGGTCTACAAGCTAGCAGTAGATTTCCTTGCAGGATCGCCAAAAATGTTGACAATTTTTTGAAATTGTGCAAAATTGGGCAAATCGAAACTTCGTTACGATGGACGGTATTGATGAAGTGGACATAACTAGGGAATGCATTACAATTTTATCATATTTTTCAGTTGTAGAAATTGATTAGTTACATGTAATCTGCAGCTATGTGTACTGTTACAAAATGTAACACCTCACATAGCCTTTCTATCCCATGTGCATCTTCAATAAGGAAACACAAAAATGCGAAGGACTAATGCATTACCTTGATGAAGGTGGGAATCACAGTTTAGGTGAAATGTTAAATTTGGGAACAACAAATATACTTGCAATTTACGAGAAAGAGAGTTCATTGTTAAGTTATAGGTATTTCAAATTTCTTTATTTCTACATGTAAATACATTTAATTATGTGTTTGAGTTGTTTATTCCATTATACAATCAATATACATGTCATAAAGCTAAAAGAAGAAATAAGTATACAACTCAAGTACATAAATTAAATGTTATTTATTCATGAAGAAGTAAAAATATTTCCCACATAAGCCGTGGGATGTAACTCATAACTATTGAAGAAATAAGTACATATGTATGAAGTAAAAGTAAATGAGCATTGAAGAAACCCATCATTGCCTTGGGTTCTCTTCTAGTTTTCTTCACTTCAACTCTAGCTTGATCTTTTACCCATCTCT
Organism: Taxus wallichiana var. yunnanensis; assembly: GCA_018340775.1. Taxonomy (NCBI): domain Eukaryota; kingdom Viridiplantae; phylum Streptophyta; class Pinopsida; order Cupressales; family Taxaceae; genus Taxus; species Taxus wallichiana. Next base: position 772,366,612 of record CM031238.1, on the reverse strand, counting down.
CTTAATAGTCACAATGTACCTAAAAAATGAAAAGGAAAGGCACACCTAACTATATGCGAGATGGATTTCTCAAGGTTTTAATTTTTACCCTTCTCCTATCTAGCTATATGCAAATGGATTTCTAAAAAGCATAAGTATAAGGTACATCACATACGTAGATACACACAATTGATATGAGAAATATTCTACACTAACACATATGATTCCTAGAATCATTCCAGAAAAGAAAGAGAAAAGAAAACTATGGAACATAAGAGAGGCCAAAAGCCTAAATATTTTCTAACTATTTCTTTAAGTGTGCAGGTATAGGTATCAGATTAAAAAAGTAGAAATATTTTGCGAAATTATTACTATACAGAAAGGAAATACTTGCTAAATGGAATCCACGCGGTAAAAATTTATAAGTTGTTCCAGATAGAAAAAGGAAAATGCAGATAGAATATGTATAAAAGAAAGGCATTAGGACACTGAAATCAGAAGTGAGGAAGCAAGATACAAGTAACAGTTATTTTAGAGAAAAGTTTTCATCAAAGCACATAATATGATCAAAAGGTATCTTCCAGTTTTCATTAACAAACCTCTACAAGAACCCATGAAGAGGATAGTTACAAGAGATACCACAAATGAGAAAATTATAAGGTTGTGAATGAAAGATATAAGCTCAAAAGACCATTTAAAATTGATCAAGTATATGCAACAAATGAATGATATATCAGTCAAATACAAATTCATAAGAAAAAAATCTATTATGTAGGAAAAGGATGACATTTTTGGCTTAGAATAAAAACTAAAAGACAAAAATACAACTTTAAAGAATCCTTCAAAGGCCTTTTTAAGAATTCATAAAACAAGGAAAGTACACTCTTCAAAAGTTACAAGTGCAAGTACAAAATCTTAAGTTATTAAAGATAATTGTACATAAAAAAATCTAAATTCAACATGTATATCAAAATGATTGAAGTGACAAACAGTTAAGGAGATAGTAAGGTAATCAACACAAACTATACAAGGAAGAGAGATTACAACTTAGAAAATAACTTGTTATCATGTTACAACAACATTGTATTGGATTATTATTCAAGTACAAAGGAATCAAATTGAGATGCCTTGCATAATGCAAATTAAGATCATAGGACTGCAGGAACTCATTAACAATCCCAAGGTTTTTCTATGACTAACAAATACACTGTATCAATCTAACATTGCATTTTGAAGGTACATCTTTCAAAAGAAATATACTTTATTACATAGCTTGGAGAACTACAGAGTACAATTTCTAATCAAATACAATTGGAAAGAGATGCATGTTAAGAGATTCAAGCTTCAAATGGATTGGTTTTTGCATCAAAGCATATGAACTAATGGTTTGAAGGATTATGTATGAGTAACATTTGCAGGATAAAGTATAAAAACAAAAAAAAAAAATTCAAATGCCACTAAAGCTTTTAAGATAGCAAGCTACAAATCAAAGCTCAAAGTGAAAGACTTAAGAAATGCCAATCAACTTAAGAGTTTCAGCTATAAATTATAGATTACAAGCTTCACTTGTCAAGAAATTAAAACACATCAATAACATCTACAGATTCCATTTCTCTTACAACATCAAAAATTATTATGCAATCAAGGTAAAAGCTCAACAAAATAATAGTGTTTCATAATAGTTTTCAGAAAATTATGTAAAGACTCAGATAAAAAATGTAAAGATTCTTGGATCATGATAATAGTTTTCATTGATGCAAATATTGAATTACCAATAACACAGTAAAATTTTGATGCAAATTTCAAAGGATGCAAAGCACAGGTATATGTAATGTATTCAAATTTACTAGGCTTTATAATCAAGTACAAAGCTACATAGAATCATTTCAAGGGAAGTAGTAATTGTTAATGCAAGAAACGGAGTAAATCTTTAGTTTTCAGAGTTTTTAAAGAGATATTATCCAATTTCGAACATGATTGAAGATCAAAAAATATAAAATTTCAAGAAAAGGGATACCTCAAATACATTTCAAATTATATAATATTGATGTTATAAGTTGTAAACTTGCATTCATGAGAATCTTTAAATATTATTCTTCCATCTACAGAGAAAAAAGGGATAATAAAATTCCATCGAAATAGAAGTGAATTGATTCTCATAAAATGAGTACATGAAGAACTTATGGAATACCTACAACTTTTTCAAGGATTAAAATCCTCCAAAGGTCTAAAAGAACATTTTCCAGATCTCATAAAACATCAACAATAAAAGGGAATGCACATTTTTAAGGAGTTATATATGTAATAACTTGAACGTATTCAAGATTTGCAGGAATTAGAGTTTGAAACATACAACTATCCAAGTAACAAACTTCTAGATATATAATCCCAATGGTTTCATTTTATACAATCAAGATGCTCTCAAAATAATATTATTTTTTTACAAAGAGTTCTGAGTTATGAAATCATCAGGTATATTAGCATGGTTTTCAATACATGATATATCTAAGATGCACAGTGAAGTTGCACTTTTAGCCATACAATTTTCAGATGTTAAAGTAGGAAAGGACAGTCAACTTGTATAGAAAGATGAAAAATTAGATGGAATCTTTAATAGTTCAAATGAACAATAGAAGTGGCATGTGAATATAGACCTTATCAAGACCCCAACATGAGAAACAATGAATGGGCATCATCTAGATTAGAATCATCAAGAACAAAGAAAACCATTAAGCTTCATGATACAACATTCATGAGAAGTTCCAAAGTGTTATTTTAACAACATTTCAAGTACGCAAGAAGAAGGATAAATAGGTATAGTCTTCATCCCGTTAAATACCGGTGTGAGTAATAAGTTATTTTTTGATTCCAAGTCACAGCCATTAAAAGACGCAAAGCTTCAAAATAGTTGAATACAAAGTATGGAGCAAGACATAAGAATAATAAAAGGATGAACTAGTTGTAAAATACAAACCTAGATGGAAATAGAGATGCTGGGAGATTAGTACAGAATGGCATCAAAATAAGAACTCAAATATCTAATTGAGTCAAAGTAGTAGTGCCCAACAATAAAGATTCAACAGAGTAATCATGGCGGGCATGTCTCGTGGAATAGCAAAAAACGTGCACTCAAGTTTATAAATGCTCATAGCTCTAGCTTAGAGACCTCAATAAAGAGTTCGGGATAAATATTATACATACAAATAGGACACCCAATACGGAAAACTATAGAATTGATTTTTATCAAGAAGTGTTAGTTTTAAGCAAATACCTAGAAGGAGAAAATGCAATAGAATAACATCCTTGAAGGTTGGGTACCTAGATAAAGGCAATTGAAGAGAATATATGAACAAGCATACCAAAGAGTTTGGAATTTTTCTAATAGTGTCTGAAAGTAATTATAGGTACAAGATCAATACAACGAATACCCAACAATCTTATGAAACACAAATGCACAAATCCATAGAATAAATACGTATAGGAATGACCTAGTTTGATTGAAGCAAACGTTCGTAAAACTAGTAGTATGAATATCAAGCTTGCCTTGCAAAAGAAGACCTAGAATTCAAGAAAATGAATCCTTCATTTGCACACGTGAAAAATTAGTACTTCCCTCAAAGCCTCAAACCGAGAAAAAGGAATATTCCATCATGTAACCACTCAAACCCATAAGAAAAGGGAAGCATCGGAATAGAGATGAATAAAAATCTTAGAGCTAGCTCAAAATGATAAAGGTGGCGACACGAGCTAATGAGACCTCAATGAAGACAACACGAAACTCAAAGTTTTTTTAGAAGACAAAGAAATGATGCTTAGAAGCTCAAAAGTAACAAAATGATTACATTGAGCCTCGTAAAATTTATTTGTAAAAGAGAATGGAGTTTCCAGATCAGCCATCAATGACAACCTCGAAGAAAATTTTCCAAGGCTTCACCCTCTCGAAACGGGCCATGCAAATGAAATGATCAAGTTTAGGTTACAAATAAACTTGCTCGAAAACCCATAAAGTCAAACTCTAACCATGGTTCAAGAGATCAGTTCCTCGGATCGAGTCGGTACCAAGATCTATGATTCACATCAAATCTAGAACTCACTTATCCATCTTCTAGTTCAAGATCCATCAATGGTGGAAATTAGTGAGTATAAAGATCAAAAGTGAGAAACCATCTCAAAATCAATGAAAACCTTAATTTAATTCAAATATAGTTTGCAATCATTAATGGTAGAGATCGGAAGGAACATAAGATTGACGGTCCAAAACCCTTGCGAAGTGATAGGTAGGGTTACATTTAATAGCTCCAGAAAATCAACAATCCAAATTTGAAGGTACCATGATCAATGGTCAGTAATGCAAACAATATTTTTCCAATGCAAACCACAGTTTCTAATAACTCCAGAAGAGTTTATAGATTTTCCAATGTGTCGATCCATAAAAAATACCTAGATAACTCAAGGTTAACAACTTCACCGACACAATTAAAAAGGGGTGAGTCATGGTGCGAGGGGTACTATCCTTAATCATTTGAATAAATTATTTTCATTGACCTATTAACGGTCTAGAACCGTAGTTCCTTGAAAAATCAAATACCGACACCATGATTAATCAAAAAAGTAAATTTTTTTCATACAATGATAACATCAAAAGGGGTCCCAAAACACTTGTTTTTTTAGTCAAAGTGAAAGACTATGGTATCAACAATAATTATTCAAAGACCAAAACCATAGTATATACTGAAAGATATCCAAGGTCAAATAATTGATGTTTGATTAAAATGATGATTAACAGAGGTCAAAACATTGGGAAAATTTGCCAAGGTTTAAAGTCCCATAATATTTCCTTAATATTTCCAAAAGGTGGATCCCAAAATTATGCCATGTAATTAATCATTGAAAGGGACAAGTAATCTCAAAACAATGTATTCCAGGATGATCAAATAAAGGAAGGTGGTGCCCATTATAGATCGATGTAGTGGTCCCCACAATTGGGGAAAATTTGGTTGTTGAATAAATTATACTTGTAGGAGATAGTATTGCACGTATTCACAAAAGATAAATATGTCATTATCAACTTGAAAAATGGAGTATGTGCACGGATGTCGACATCGAAGTAAAGGTTGTCCCCATCAAGATGGACTACGTGGGTGAGTAATTTTTTTCTAAGTATTGCAAGTAAAATAATTATTTTTCTCACATAGGAAGTTTAAATTTTTGCATGTACATTAAGGGGAAGAATTAAAGAATGCCTAGATTATCAATTGTAAGTTTGAAATCAAGCACTAGAAGACATAGATTGAAGGCACATTGGAGGAGACTTACACAAGAAGAAAGGCTATTATTAGCCAATCTATTCATCTTACTTTATTAAAAATAGATCAGTCAACCACAGTTTGAATGAATGTATTTTTGTAATCAAGGCTATTAATGCCTCATTGTATTAGCATGTCTATTTTTATTCCTTTATTTATTCATGATAAAGTGGTAATTTCAACATGCATGGGCGAGTACAAATTTTATCATATTTTAGGATGGGATGGGTGAATAATATTGCTATATATTGTGTGCAATTACAAAGTACAAGGGAGGAATTTTGGACATAGGAGTATTGAAGAATTTTTTTCTAGTTTTTCCCCTTGAATGTGAATAGATTTATGTATTTCCAATTATTTGCGAGTGGTGTGTATATCTTATTAATTCTTGTGAAATTAAAGTTCCCCTATTAATCATCTTACCTTGCTACAAATTTAGTAATTATTACATAATATTAGTTTGTATTTTTATCTTGTTGTATTGTTGTGAATCATTTCCTCAATACACAAAGTGTTCGACCTTAATATTCTACTGAAAACTATTGGTTTGTGCATCCAAAATTCATTCTCAAATTGATTGTGCATCTAATTAGTCAAATCCCTCAACAAGTTTGGTGTATCACCCCAGTTTTCAATTCAATTAGAGTCATGTTTTTACCTAAAAAACCCTAAAAATTAGTTTAAGATACATTAAAAGGAACTGACCTTGATACTTTGGAGACTCACCTCAACAATAGGTATACCCACAAACCTGAGGTCTTTCCATTATATCTATGAAAGTGATAGATCAACAGAAAGCTTAGAACACCTGCAGTCATCTCTCAACAAGGTGCAATTTCAAGAGATAACACTAACTGGGGAAACTTTGCAAAAATTTCTCTAAAATTACCTAACAAATCAATCAATTAATATTGTTGGCGAGAAAAATTTCAGGGACAAATTTGTGGTTATCTAGCCAATGCTCTCGGAGTTTAAGTCCCTTTACTTAACTGGTGCATCTACCATATGTACATGCATAATTAAATTGTGTTTTTATCCTGGTGGTATTTCAGCTAGGGATCTAATAGGGGCACTCCATTGACCCTGTGGAAAATGCTTGCAGGTATCTACAAGGGAAGAATTTTCTACAAAGGCGAGAAAGGGGAGTGATAATATTTAGAAAGGAGAAACTAATGTTGCAAGTAGAAAATTAGAGACTTGCACACACTAGCCATAAGTTTCATTACATGCACTTGTATTTTAGAAGAAAACAAATCTACAAAACAACAACAAGACTAAATAGAGATTAATGAACACAAAGTACCAATAAACTCCTCAATCAAAGAGGATAAAATTCCTTCTTCCTTTATTGAAGCACAAGAAGAATTTTTACATAGTGTGGGAAGTAGAAGACATTTTTAGTAGGAGAAATGGAAGAAACTTGCTATCTCTTGCTCTCTTCAAAAGGATATCTCTCTCATGAATTCAGAAAAATATCTCCAACATCTAAGAATTTTTAGAAGAAAAATTAAGAAGACCCTAAAATGAGGAGCTTGTTAAAATTTATAGAAGAGGAGGAAACTCTTCATCTTCCCAGTGAATTTTTGAATACCTTAATATGACTTAAGACTATTCATATTCCAATTTACATATTTAAGTCCCTTTTACAATAGCAAGGTGACTTAAAGTTACATTATATTTCTAAAGTAACTTAAGTCATATTAAAAAGCACAACCCTTAACAAAAAAATATAACATTGAAGAGATAAAGTTTCGTTTGAGAAGCGAAGAGAGAGAGAAAGAAGAGGAAGAAGAAGAAGAAGAATTATGCTGAAGGATGAGATGCTGCAGTGGACTTGGTTCTATTCTATGATCTGCTCTCACTTCGTGATCCTAAGAAGGTCTCTATATTTCCAAGCTCCTGGTTGAAATGAGCCATTGCTTGTTCTACTATGTTGGCATGAGGGATGTGAATGCAGCTCAAGGTTTCAGTACATCAATCAGTCACACTGTTGATGTCCTTGCACTTCCTGAACCATGATGAATTATTTTTTGAGATAAGTGCAATTGAGGCTTAGATCTCTGAGAAGAATTTGAGAGTATCCTTAGTGATGGACAATGGGTTTCCCAACCCTTTGATGAGATATTCATTGAAAGGGATGATAAAATCATCAATAGTTGTGTTTTCACTCATTACAGGTACTCCAAGTTTTTGAAGTTTCTAATTCATACTATCTTGCAGCTTGTATGTTTTTTGTTCTTTCTCCTCTAGCTCTGTGAAGGACCGATTGATTGCTTCAAATCTGATTGCCAAGGCCCTCTTCGATACATGTGTCAAGTCTTCTGTCAGAGTTTCAAGAACCTTCTTATCGATCAAATCTTGGTGATGGGTGTTGTTAATCTCACTCACTACTTATCCCAGAGGTTTCTAGTAATCTCTTTCTTTCTCCACATCCTCTTTGAGTGCTCTCATTTTGTTGGCCATTGCACACATGTACAAAATGAGCTTAACTACATTGTGGAGTGCTGACTTCCCTTTTTCAGAGATTGAGTCGATCCATTCATTGGTTTCTCACCCCTACATCATGATCTCGTGTGTTCTTTTGATGTATTCTAGATCAAAGCTACTAATGGGTATCAATTTCTCAATAGGAAGTGTTGTAGTGCTTGGTTCCACCAGGTGTTGCACATAAGATGAAAGGGTTCATACTTGTTCCTCTAGTACCTCAATCTTCTCTTTATATTATTTATTCCTTTCCACCATTTAAGCATAAGATTGTTGATCTATGTGTAAATATCCCTCATGTGTAGCTAGTCTCAATTGGATCGTGCTCATCTCATAGTTGGATGGTGTCATCTCATTCACTGGCTTGACTAACTTTGGCTGAGCTACTTTGATGTATTGATGACCTATCTCCCCACTATAAAATCGTGATGTTGTTTACGTAATCATTCTTGACCTTTTTACTTTATCCCACGAGACAATCGCTAATAGATCGGGGATGCTTCTTATTGCACAATGCAAGTGTCAAGGATGACCATTTCCCACATCCACATAAAAATATTTTCAGATTTAGGATCAATGATGGGTGCACCAACCATTCTTTATTCTATTAAAGGAGGAAATTCATGAATGAGAGGGGAATTGGTGTCAATCTTAGGTAATAGCTTTTGCAATGGTTTAAATAATGGATCATGAGTCATATACTCTTCGTTTGCCTATGCATATGTTGCTGTTGGATTTTCTATTTACATTATTGAGATCATGTATTCTTCTGCGCCACCACCAATGAGTGTTCTTCTTCCCTAACTTTCTTTGGTTTCTTCTCGTGGGGAGTTTCGATTCCACGGCCTTCCTTTTTCAAACTCGAGTTAAGTGTGTTTAGAACTGGGAGTCACCTATTCCACTTTTGAAGATGAATGATGTGAAGCTTTCTTCTAGATTGGAGAAATTCCTTGTGAATAAATCATTAAATTCCTCTTCTTCTGAAACTAGTTCCTCGTTTTCCTCACCACCTTTTCAGTCCACTCCAATATATCTCTTGATTCATGAACGATTGAGTTGATTTGGGGCATTGGGGATATCTTGATTGTTGCTTACTCAAGATTGTACATCTCTATCCCATTATGATGAAAGATGTCTTCATGCCAAGAGAACTTGAATTTCTTCATCTCATTGATTTTCATCCTCAAGTGGTCCTTTTCGAGTACTTCAAACTCATTAATACAATTGGCCTAGTAGTCCTCGACTTGTGGCTCATGTTGCAATTATGGGACATAGAATGAGTCAAGATCTTCTTGGATGTCAAAGTTGGGCCTAGTGATGTAGGAATGTAAATTTAGATGTGTGAAAGTGGCCTCCAAGTGAGATGCGTCATTTGAGCTTTTACACATGAACTCCCCTAGAGATATAGGGAATGAAATCAATTTCTTTCTCCTACTTCTAAGCTTGTTATTCACTTGAGTGATTTTCTGCAGAGCTCGAACAATATAATCTAGTCACTGAGGTACTTAGGTAGTTTTAGTAGAGCTTGGTCAAAGCCAATGACTCGTATGTAGGAGAATGTTGAGAATTGTATGAAGTATGAGCCATATTCCTTAATCAGGGATGCCTCTTTTGGTGACATCCTAGCTTCAAGATCCCCTTCTAAGCTTTAGACCATGTACATGGTGAATGCATCATTCACATGGGTGAAATGCCTATTTCTCTCCTCCACTACCAACTGTGGAAGTTACTCTGAATGTAGGTACCTTTGAAAAATGTTTTGTGTGAGAGCCAATCCCTTGAATAATTGTGAGCTTGCGAGAAGATAAACTAGGTAAGAAGTCATGTGGAACTTATTTATCGTAGGCACTTGGAGTAGTTGCAGATGGAGATTGTCGCTGATGATCTGCCCCCAGTCAATTCTCTACTTTCCTTCTATCAATGTCAGGATAAAAAGGCCCATCCAGTCCTGGAAGTATCTCATGCTTTCTTCACCCATAAATCTACTGAGGAGAGTGATGACATCAGAATACCCTTCTCAGAACTCACACCTTGGTAGATTCTTGGGCATCCTGGAAGGATTTCTTCTTGTTTTCAACTATTAGTTGAGCACTACTCCTTAGACATATGAATCCATTATTTCCCAATCATGCATAACTCTTTGCTTAGAGATGATGACCATACTTTTGGGACGCGTCGGTATATACAGAGAGATTGAAATGGTCCTAAGGCTAATGACCACCATCATTGTACCACTGTCATCTCGGATGGTTCGTGTCTATAGCTCGTAGTGGAAAGAGTAGGATAGGAATAGCTCGAGACTCTGTCTGAAACCGAGTGTCCTACACCGGTGAACACGCCACGTGTGAATATCTGGTTTCCGATCCTCCTTCAGTCCTTGGAGGCCATGCGAGTCTTAAGGTCATTTAGATCCATGTACAAGACATCGTTATCTTCCACATCATACTCGAAAGTGAAGGAATGTGTCAAATTATGACCTATCCACTTCACTTCATGTCTCCTTATAAAAATCAACTTACTTTTTTTAGTATGTGTGAAAAATCAAGTCCCTAATCTTCAACTAGATGTTGTGGCTCTGTTTTCCTCTTTCTCCTTGTGTTCCTTATTCTTTACGGATCAACTTTATATTTCTAGTAGGTGCTCATTAGACCACTTAATATTTTTAGTAAGTGCTAAAAATGTCTGCTTTTGGTGAATTCTCAATTGTAGTGTACCTCCAATGTCCCCGTGTCCTTTGCAGTTCATTTGTTGATGACTTTCTGAAATAGCAGGTCCTATATACTAGACCTACTATTTTTAGAAATTTGGCTTCTAGGAGTCGATTAACGTGGAATGAAGCTTTTTGATACATATTTTGTGCAATATCACCCCTCTAAACTTTTTATCCCGTCGCTTAATAGTTCAGAGATTTTAATGTTTTAATTTTTAGACACAGCGGCTTCCGGATGTGGCAACCATTAATGGACCTCAAAATTACACATCTGGTTTTATCCTTTTTTGTGAAGAAAATTATATTTTTGATGTGCGTTTCTTCTTCTGGTGCTTCACGTGTGATCTTACTTCAATCTGACAACCGGTTTGATGGGAAATCCCACTTCTTTATTCGTTGAGATAGAAAGGAGATTTCTTCCTTGTGGATGCTCTCTCGCACAAGAGAGGAGTTTGAGGTTATTTTTTTGGTCTTGAATAGAGAAACAAATAGAAAAAAATGGTTTGTTGATTTTTGCACTAGTTTGCAGGTTTTTTTAAGATTTCTATTTTTTGGCTATGGAGATTTTACTATTATTTTCTTCGTTGTTCTATGTTTCTATTTCTTAGCTTAATGAGAATTCCTTATGATACATGTGTATCACCATGGGAGAGGTATTTCAGTTCCTTAGTTGATCTGGTCGACTTTTATGTAATTGCAGATTGATGGAAGAAATTTGTAGAGGAGGGATGAAGATTGTCTGTGCATGGGAGTGGAAGTAGCTGGAAACATTAGAAACACTGAGCGGAAGTTAGATTTTTAAATTTTGAACGCATGGAAGAATAATCTTGGGAAAAAATTTTCATTTTTATGTCCCTGAACTCATGGATGTGAGGAAATAAAATTCCACGGTGGTCAAGAGGACGACATGTGGCATCTAACCTATGGCGGGGAATGAAGGTGAGAAAACCCGCTTTAAAGCACTTGGAGCTGAAAGTTGGTCACATGGATGTCCAAAAGACTCCCAATAGGGGATAGGATTATTTTTACATGTCTTATGTCCCTAACCTAAGGTAAATGAGGTAAATTAGTTTCCACAATGGTCTTGGAGCTGACACGTGGTGCTTGATCCGACGACAGGGAATGGATGCTCCAAAAATGCACCCGGGGGCTGAATGTCAAGTCTGGAGGTCACATGAGGGTCCTAGATGTCACATGGGGGCTGGGATAATTTTTCCAAGGTTGGTTTACCTAAACTTAGGGATTTTGGGGACATGAAATCCCATAAGGATCCCGGTGCCGAGACATGTCCCCTGAAAAATCGGTAAATCCTTAATCGCATTTGAGAGAGTAACTTGGAACGATGATAACTTGAGATGTTGGTGGAAGGTATTGGTGAAATTATATATGATCCTGAATGGAAATGGAATTTTGGATCCAATGATAGGGATATCATGTCTTTATTCAACCATGTGATTCCTAAAAAATGGGATTTTTGATTTGAGACTCCACTTGTGCCTGATAAAAACTACCTACCGATCGTATGTGCCAAGGTGTTGTGAAAAATATTATTTCTCCATAATGTAGGTATTGGAATATTATTTCGGATATGTTTTTTTTTACTTCTAACTCCATCCAGAGCTCCCATAATCTTATTCTAAAGGCCAACAAATGTTTTAGCCACATGTGTACTACCTAGGCACATGTGAACCACATTACTTACTCAAACTACTCCAAGTCTTTCAAACGCCCCAAAACTTCCCAAATAATTTTCATGATGTTCTAAGGTCTTAAATTCACCTCCATGTTGAATTTTTCCCTTCCAATCTACTCCAGGGGTTGATCCACCCAGGAAGGCCAACGATAGCCCTTCCCAATACTTGTCAGAGATAAAATCTTTTCAAATTTCCTTAAAATCACCTACGGGAATAAATAGAATTTCCTAAATCACCTATGGGACCAATTTGACATCAAATAGGGGTATCCAGACTGAAAAATTTTACTTGGGGTGTCTAGGATTGATAAAACATGAAACTTTGGGCACAAGGGTATAGGTGTAGTCCTTGAAACTTCCAATTTCCCCATTTCAAATTCACACGTAAAAATACATGTTCAAGACTCTAACAAATATAAATCATTACATATTATTTCAATATAATTGGCATCCCTAATGACCTAACTTGGGAGTTATGTGTGGCTTCCTAGATAACCTAACTTAGGAGATTGCATTCATCACTTTTCCCAGATGACCTAATTTAGGAAGTTATTGTACATTTTACACTTTCTTCCAGATGAACTAACATGGAAGCCATCATATATATTTTATCTTTCTTAAATATGGCCTAACATAGAACCCATCATGCATTTCAAGTTTCCTTCCATATGACCTAACTTGGAAGTTATCACTTTGCGGTGACACCTGTGGAGTGGGGGAAAGAGTTCATTTCCTATACCATTCCTATATGGGTCAACTGTTTGATTAAAAATATCTAGATCTAGAAAACCACAAATATTTTATCTGATTCCATCTGTGGTGGTTAGATCTTGAGGATGTAGTTAGATATTGGAGAATAACACACTTTTCTCTTGACACTCTTCCTCTGGTGGTAAGAGAAAACAATCCTCTACCTAATTATACATATGCACGTGTTCGAGTTGGGAACTATTCATTCCATACCCCATATCATCATCACCATACAACACTCGAAATCATAAATCATCCTACATTTATATCATTACGACATTGAATTTTTCATTACGCTGCATGTATCAACACATTGATCCATAGTTCGGCATGCTATATGATTATTTTGGCACATTTTCTATAACACATCTATGTGCTCTACTACAACATGGGAATATCCAACTTATCTCAGTGTGCACATCTCTATCTTCTTTATTTTATTGATCTTACTACTCACCGAAATATAGTGGCGGAAAGTGTAGTCACAAAATCACACACTTACTATTACATTTACACTTTATCATGTATGTTATTTTATAAATGGATCTCACATACTAAAAGTATTCACTAATGACCCATCCCTTACTCCAGGTCATTATTTATTCAATAATCATTGTCATTTGTTTGTTATAGTCATGAGTTGTTTACACAATTGTGGTCATCTCCGAGAGAGTCTTGGGTGTTGTAGTTTGCTTGATTATCATCTTTAGTACTGGTAGGGGTACCTAGGGTAATGATCAGGTGCCTATAGGTACCCCAACATGTCATTTTAGGCTCGTCAATATCCTTAATACTTGGGTCTAATTTATTTGTTTGAGGTCGAGTCTTGTTTGTTTTCCTTCATTCCCTTAGGTGCTAGTCGGCATGTCAGGTCATTAGTGTCCAAATTAGAGGAAGATATCCTTATATAAACATAACATACTCACCATATTATGGGTGGACATCTTACTATGAAGAGATAGCTATCTATTAGGTTAAATGACTACATTTGGGCATCTTCTACATCTGCATCACACAAGCATAGGTGGAAAGGGTTATATTCATTCTATTCCATCCACCATTTGCATTTTTACATGTAGTTATTGACCTCTACTTCCATGTCATTAGTGCTAGGGCACGCTAGGAACATAATTGCACACATAAGCACACAAAACTACATTGGGTATGGAATGTAGTGCAACACTTATTTGTAATTCAAAAACTATGGCAACTAAGGTTAGTTTGACCCCTTCCTTTACATCTTTTTTTTTATGGATTTGTTGCTTTGTATGGGATTTTATAGGTAGGTATTCATCACATCACTACAGTGACATATGTGAATGTGTTGCAACAAAAGAGTGCCCAAGACGAAGCTAGTGTGAAGACTTTACGACATTGCCGAACTCAAATTCTCAGCTTTTTTGTAGACCAAAGAGCCTAGATAACAAACCGTGGTGCTTATAGGCACCCAAGTACGTACATATCTTAAACTACTGTGATTTCAAGGAATCATCTTCACATCTTTCACTATTTGCACATCATCTAGTTCAATCCTACACATAATGAGGTAAGTTAAATTTAGGTCAATACCTTATCCCTTTCATTTAAATATCAAATAAAATATTTACCATCAATACTTAAGTTAAAATAATTTATTCTTCTTCTATATATATATATATATTTTTAAATGCTATTCTATAGTTAATATATATATATATATATATATATATATATATATATATATATATTAACTATGGAATAGCATTTAAAAATCCTAATTTTAGTTAATCGGGATGTAGGATATAATGTGGTTACATTACAAATTCCTGATAAGGAAGTCATTAATATGTCATGTTGGAGTAGTTATGTAGGCCAAAAGAAAATAAGGGCATATTATGTAAGCAATTGTTAATGTCCCCTTTGTGCATGCACTATTTATCCCAGTTTGTGGCCTCTTAAGGACAATTTATAAATAATGACAAATGACCATTATATTTCATATTGATGCTACATGATGAGTTTCACCTAAACCTAAAGGTGAACTATTTAGACATCTCTAGTTATAATGGGTAGGGGCATGGTTGTATTAGTGATAGGGCTACATATCGACGGGAGTGATCTCGTCCAGCTTTTGACATGCAAAAATTGTAGTGAGGCCACAACCTTTCTTAACAGGCTTTCAGGAAGTCGTAACAACTATCATTGTAAGTACCCATGAGGGTGCTACGAGAGGGTCTTGGGAGCATTTTTCGCAAGAACCGTTGATCTCTTCTCGACCGTGTGGGTCAGTACCTTGAGAGGTGTGGTACTAGCACTAGAAGATCTAATAGCAACAATAATGAACGTAGCTAGGTATATGATTGTGCACATTTAATTTCCCTTGATAACTTTGAAGTAGTTAAAAATCCCACTTAGACACGCTACTTGGGACACATCATAGATGTTGACTCATTGCATGTATATGAGGTGATTGCATGACATTGTACCATTCCACTATCAAGGGTTTTATTATTTATAGACAAAAATGCCAATGTATCTTCTATTTAGGGTACTACTCTTTAACTACTACAATAAGACCTGATGTTCCTAGGATTGTGACATCCGATGTTCAGCGCATTTCTATTCCTGTGTGTGAAAATTAAACCTTAATTTAATTAAATTTATTTTATTTTATCATTAATTTATAATTTATTAATACTAATATTGAACATTTACTTGTGTGTTTAGGCTTCTGCTCTAGCGCATGTTGGTGAGCAACCCACACAATTTTCCCATATGACATATACACAGCTCTTGAATGAGCCTAACATGGATTTTGATGTTAAGGGCCTTAGTCATCTTGTCTCACTTGGCAAGTAATTTTCTGGTGTTGAGGTTGTGGGTCAAAGCATCGATAGTTTTCGGTGGCAATCCCATAGATTTGGAAACACATTCTATTGAGATATATCTATTTTTATTGTGTTTTAGAATTAATATTTAATCTAAATTGAAATTTGTGAAATTAATGAACTTTATTCAAAAAACTTGTTAATTAACTTCTTACACTTAACCTATTTTTTCACGGGGATCTACGGGAGAGATATCTACGAGATAGTGTAGATACTCCCAACATCCTCTCGGAGATAAACACTGAGCTAGTAAATTACATCTCTATTATATGATTTATTCAATTAATCAAGAAATTGTTGTAGAATTTTTCTTATAAATTTTAATATATGGTATGTTATATATAGTTTTTGATGTGTATATTTCTTTTTATAAATGCAGGGTGTAGTAGAGCCTAGTGAGGGGTCTGGTATTCACCCTACTAT
This sequence comes from Taxus wallichiana var. yunnanensis, assembly GCA_018340775.1. Classification (NCBI taxonomy): domain Eukaryota; kingdom Viridiplantae; phylum Streptophyta; class Pinopsida; order Cupressales; family Taxaceae; genus Taxus; species Taxus wallichiana. The sequence goes on along the minus strand of CM031238.1, from coordinate 772,350,400 downwards.
AGGACAAAGACTTAAATGATACATGTTGTACTTTTTTTTGTCATGTACATGTATATCTATGTGTTTACACAAGATTTTTGACATCTATATATATATATTCATTAGACATGCTTTTTTATATTTTTATATATATTCATTAAATATGAATTTTATATTTTGATATGTAATGTAGCATAAAATGTGTAGTAGATGCAATATATTCTAATAAGAGCTAGATGTAAACTTTCAATTAAAAATATAATTAGAACATGTATAGAGAATACAATTAGGACATATATAAAGAATATGTATATAGAATTAATTCTCTTTTCTTCATTTATTTTATGGAAGCCTTCAAAATTTTGAAGTTAATTTTCCTTTGTTTACTAGTAATGAAATCAACAAGAAAATTCCAAGTGGAAAAACATAATAAAGTTATTATCAATACAATAATATGCTAGATGATCTTTTGCATTTTAATCCAATATAAAATAATACATAAATATTTTACTCAAAGATAAAAAAAATGACTATATAAATAAATGATATATGTGGGAATAAAAAAACAATGTAGTATTAAAATTAAGTAAACTATCATCACATACAAGGAATATCAAACAATATTAGTTTTATATCATAGATGTGCTTTTCAAAATTGATATTTTCTTATTCAAGATTGGTCATATGAATTTGTCAATGTTCAAAATTACAAATATCATCAGCTTGTTCTTAGAGCACTTCCTAAATTGGAAAGGGTCATTTTATTAAGAAATGTAAGATTGAACTAAGGAAACAAAAAAGTATAGTAAATTTCAAAAGCAATATTACTTTATCTCAATTACTCACTATGAATTTGATGTCAATGTTATATATATATATATATATATATATATATTATTCCCCTATCTACAACTCCAAAAATACTTTGGGTGTAAACTATAGAATAATAATCTTAAATATAATAACTTCACTTCTATTTATCCTCTAGAATATTATGAACATCAAATAATAATTCTAAAAACATTGATTGAGGCTAACTACTAAAATTTGAATTTTTTTACTCAATAATTATGTATAACCCGAACACTTATATTACTACTTGTATTAAAAAAATGACCAAATATAATATTTAGATTCAAAGATTTGTGTACAATATGATTTACAAGGAAAAATATCTATTACACTTGATTAATGAACTTTCTATAATGGAAACTATATAATTGAAAGAGTTGACGAATCGTATCGGAAACTGTGCACCACAATGAAGTTACACTCAAGTTGAATCGCAATGGCTCCAACGTAATCACAAGGAAGAATTGATCAACAACTGAATAACTTACATAACAGAATAAAGCTTGCTCATAAGAAAAAGATAGCGGAGTGTCTTGGCATGCTCATAAATGAATAGTGAAAGGGTACATATAGGGTGCTGAGTAACCCTAGTGCATGACTCAATAGCAAACCCTAAACCTAACCCATGTGAGATGACCCTCCAATATGTGAGGAGGACACATAAGATAACTCACACCAACACCCCCTTCATCAAATCTAGGGTAGTGGCTATGATGAGTCAGAAAGAAAGAGAAGACACTCCTAAACAACTAAGAAAGATTGGTCAATGGGGGGCCGATAACTAAAGGCCGATAAGGTGCCCATATACAAACACAATATTCCTAGAAGAAGAAGAAGAAAAGGACTACTAATCCCAAAGAAGATGAGCAGCTACTGAAGACGTCACCCCAAGAAGAAACCGTAAGTGAAAAAAATTCATCTCTGTGAATGGCTTGGTAAATAAATCTGCAATCGATCGATCACTTCCCGAATGTATTGAATGTCAATGATTCCATCATAAATAAGCTCTCATATGAATTTAATATGGATATCAATGCTTCATCTACGATGCTGAATTAGATTTCTACAAATAGAGATAGTGCTCATATTATCATGGTAGATAATGGTAGGCCACTAAAATTGGTTTCCAAACTCTGTCGAGAATACCCCGTAGCCAAATAGCTTCGTGGCGGTGTTAACTTCTCCTTTGTATTCTACCTCTGTAGATGATATCACAATTGCATTCTGCTTCTTGCTAGACCAACTAATATGACCTTAACCAAGAGAGAAATTGTATCTAGAAGTATATTTCCGATGATCTAAGTCACCGGCCTAATCGAATCTATGAACCTAATTAAGTTGATATCTATCCCTCCATGATAGTGAATGCCTTCGATATAAGTGCCATGAACATAATGAAGGATCCATTTAGTTGCTTTCGGTGTAACTCATGTGGCTCTGCATGAATCTCGACATGATCCCAACAACATATGATAAATCGATCAAGTGTGAGTCAAGGAAATCAAGCTCCCCACCAACCTGTCGATAAAGAGTACCATCAACCAAGGGAGTAGAGCAATCTGAAACCAAATTTACCCCGGAAAGGAAAGGAGAAGGAGAAAACTTGCAATTGGGCATATGAAAATGAGAAAGAAAATCAAGAGCATACTTAGGTTGTGAAATCAAAATTCTGAGTCAAATTGTGAAATCTAGATCCCAAGGAAGCAATAAAGTAGACCTAAGTTAGTCATGAAAAACCTGTTGGCCAAGGTGATCTTCACATGATCAATAAGAGAGGAAGAGCTACCCGTGATCAACAAGTCATCAACATAGAGAATAATAATGAGTATAGAGTCATCTTTCCGTAGAATATAAACATTTGGATCAGAGTGACACCTAGTAAACCCTGATGTAAGTAAAAAGGAGTCCATCTTGGCATACCAAGCCCGAGGGGCTTGTTTGAGGCCATAAAGAGACTTCTTTAACTTACAGATGAGGGAGGGATCTTGGACATAACCCGGAGGTTGTTCCATATAGATCTCTTCCTCTACATCACCATGAAGAAAGGCACTCTTAATGCCCATTTAATGGACTTTCCATCTGTTCGCTATGGCAATGGCTAGGGTCAGTTGAATAGAATTCATCTTCACAACCGGAGAAAAGGTTTCATTATAATCAACCCCAGCTATCTAGGAGAAACACTTAGCTACTAATAATGCTTTAAAATTTTTAACATCTCCATCTACTCCATACTTTGTTTGGAACACCCACTTACACCAAACAATTTTTCTTCCTTTCGGAAGAGGGGTGAGATCCCAAGTATCATTCTTCATGAGAGAGGAATACTCCTCATCCATGGTAGAATCCCACTCAGGAATACTAGAAGCCTCCCAGAAAGATTATGGATTAGAAGAAGAGGTGAAGAAAGAGTGGGGTCCGATGAAATATAAGTGAGTACATCTCATATCCGAAGTATCTCCAACTAAATCTCCAACACTTTACAAATTTTTCCTAGACCAAAGAGGACCAGGAGGATCAGGCTCAGAGTTGGAAGATTCTTCACTTGAGTGAGAAGGGGCATAGTCCTCATCATCACTACTGTCAGAATCAGAAGACTTAGAGGTCTGATGGTTGGGAGGATCCAAAAGAGGAGCATGCTCAACAGTATCATCATCTGATGAGTCATAATCTAAATCGGCAAGCTGAAGAACCTCAATAGGTGGAGAAGTATAAGTCAAAGAAGACTCATCGAACTTAACACTTCTCTCAATATACAACTCATGAGAAGTAGTATTCATCAATCGATATCCCTTCATGCCATCAGGATAGCCTATAAAGATTCAAGGTTTGGATTATGGTTCCAAGGCCTTGTGTTTCTTCTTGGGAATCCAAGCCATAGCCTTAGATCCGAAGACTCGAAAGTGCGCAACATCAAGCTTCCATCAAAACTAGGCTTCAAAGGGTGTCATCCCACTTACTTCCTTATGTGGAACATGTTTTCAATGTAATTTGCACAATTCACTGCTTTGGCCCAATACTGTGGAGGAAGAGACTTCAAGTGAATCATACAAGTGGCCATGTCCTTCGAGTATGTTTATTTCTTTCTGCGACTCCATTCTCAGTGAAGTTCTATAAGCAACTATATGTTGCAAAGAGACCTCTTCATAAGTACAGAAATCCATGAACCTAGTGTTTACATATTCACCTCCATTGTCGGTTCGAAGAACCTTGATAGACCATTATGCCTGTTTTTCAGTAAGAGCCTTAAAGTCTTGAAAATGTTCAAAGACTTCAGACTTAATCCTAAGAAAATATACCCAAGTATATCGCAAAAATTCATCAATGAAGGTTAGCACATAAAGATCTCTAGTAAACAAAGGAGAAGGAAATGGACCACAAATATCGCTGTGAACAAGATCCAAGGGACGAGTAGCTCTCAAGGATTTTCCTTTGTCAAAGTTTTAACCAGGATGCTTTCCAAGGGTACAACCCTCAAAAAGACCCTTAGAAAACTTGACGCAGGTAACCCGTTGACCATTTCATTTTGGCTTAATTGTTCAAGGTAGCGATAATTTAGATGTCCAAAACACTCATGCCATAGCTTACTAACATCATTTGCATGAGTGAGTAAGGAAATGTGCATAGAATCGAAGTAAAATTGGAAAAAGGTATGTAACTGTGAACAGTGATCAACCTTTCCCTCAGCCACTGTAGTGTCATTGTTAAACTCACAAATAATCACCGAGTTAGGAACAAATTCCACTCGCATTCCTTCACCAAGGTGAGTAATTTGCTAAACCGATAGGAGATTGGTGGAGAGATTAGGAACGCTCAACACCTGGTTAAATGTTACCCCATCCATCTCTACCAATCCACTATCAGAAATTGACATTGTCGTGTCATTACCCATCGTGATTTAGGACATTACACAAGGTTCGATGTTGGAAAATTCAACATGCGAAGAACCCATGTGGTGTGGGGCACCGAAATCTATAATCCACATCGATGAAGGAGAAACTCTAGCTACAAGGGCCTTTCCTTTCTTCTTATCATTTTTAGAACCTTTTGTAGTAGAAGACTTGGCCTTCAGAGCACTTTGTTTTATGGATTTAGGAACACTTATTTTATTCTTCTCAAGTAAATGAGATAAGTGATCAATCTATTTCCAAAAACAATGGTGCTCGTTGTGACCAAACTTCTTGCAATAGGAACACAAAAACTTTCTTTTTTGTGCCTTAGGCTCAGAAGTCAAAGTGTTTGTGTCATTTTTAGGTTTGGTCTTGGTTTCTTTCTTAGGTTGATCCTTTGTTTCTTTCTTCTTTTCAGTATTCTTTCCCTTGCTAGTACTTGCTACAAGAGCATGTGACATGGACTTGAGAGACCCCATTTGAATGATTTTGTCCTATTCTCGAATGAGTTGGGACGAAAAGTAGTCAAAGGAGGGCATAGTCCAAGCATTGCCCAAAGCATCTTTTGTAGCGTAGAAAGTTGACACGAAGACAGAATATTCATGACCTAGCTTATAGAGAATCAACAAGATCGGTTGAGAATTTTTCTTCTCTACTTGACATCGCTTAAACAACTATCTAATGTGGACAAATTTTGAGAAGAAAGCTTGTAGGTTTTCAAATTCACTAGGACTTAACCCTAGTGGTTCATTTTCCAACTTATGCACTCTCATGTCATCTTGTTGTCCAAACATTGCATCCAAGTGTTTTCCATGTAGATTTAGGTGTTTCGACGCCTCAATGTGGAAGAGCAAGTCGGGATAAACAGAAATGCAAAGAAGATCTAAAGCTTAATCACTATGGTTTAACCACTTAGATTTTTCAGGATCATCGTCCGGTTTAGTCTCGATTACCATGGTGATGTGATATAACCCTTTATCCCTTAGTTTCATAATCATTTTTGATCTCCATTCGAATAAGTTGAATGACATAAGAAAAGGAATTGAAAGTGCATACATAGTGAAGAAAGAGAGAGAAGAAATGCGAAAAGAAACACAACCACCCAGACAATATAACAACCTCCCCGATTTCAGCACTTTATAGTTTAGTGCGTTGATTACAATCAGGTTCGTGTGTGTGGTTGGAAACACTTGGTAACTCAACTTGCAATCAGTGTAATAAAGTGCAAGAGAGGAGACAAAAAAAGTGTTTCATGGAGCACAGCAAAAAAATAGGACACCGTAAACAAACACAAAGTAAAAACAAAGGAAGCAGACAAAAAAAAAATCCTTGTCAAAAAAAATGTCTCACATTGCAAAGAGAAAATCCTCTTGCTGCAGACTATGGTGGGCACGCTCACTAGTCGCAAGCAATAATAAGGGTAAAATACAATGATTTTAAATGAACTCGAAGGAGTTCATGGGTCTTTATAATGCCAAAAATGCTCGGAAGGGAAAAACAAAGGTCAAAAAGTCACTGCACACTCGAGCTCACGATTATTAAAAAAATGAAAATTAAACGCCTAAAAAATTATCATGTGGAAACGTCCAATTTAGCTATTTTAAGGCTAATGGGAGTTTTAAAATATGATTTAAAAACGTTTAATTTAAAGGTGATTTATTTTAAACAATACTAACCGAAAATTAATCGTAAATTTTTTTTTTAATTAAGTACGATTATTTAATGTCTAATTAAATAATAATTAAATATTAAAAAACTAATTTTGAAAGAATACTTTCTCTCTTGTTTAAGAGAAAATTTTAAATGAAATAAATCTAAATAAAAAAATTTAGAAAGTTTTTTTAAAAATATTTTAAAAAGAAAAAAATCTTTTACCAAAAAAGCGAAAAGTATTTTTTTGTTTTTTTAAGAATAGAAAGTATTTTAAAATACTTACCAAAATGAACTCGGACTTTTTAAAAGATTGTAAGAAAGTTTTTAATACTTTTTAAATTTAGAAAGTAGTTACTTTGAACGAAGGAAGTTACCATTTTTGTTTTTTGTGTTGAAACGACCACAGATTTTTGTTGTTGAAGACCACAGATATTTGGTGTTGAAGACCACGGCCGTGGCAAGAAAAAAAGTAGAGGGAATAACAGAAGGAACAACAAATAACAGCTCGGGTCATGCACAAGAGCAGAGCTTCTGCCACGGCTGGTGTGAGAACAATGAATAACAACTCGAGTCACGTCCAAGAAAATCCACATATATGTACCTATAAAAATGTCCAAACAGGGAGGGTAGGAGAGAAGCTCGTGGGTATGCACGCAGGAAGCCAAAAAACGACCAAGAAAAAAAAATTGAAGCCCTCCACGTAGCAAGCAAAACATCCACAGGTGCAAACCAAGACATGTGCAAAAACGTGAAACCCTCCACACAACAAGAAAAAAATTTCACGCAGCCTAAGAGCTTGTATTCTGCAAAAATAATACAAGAGACAAAAAAAACAAGAGATGTAAAGAAAAATTTTATTTTTTTTTTTAAATTAAAAAAATTAAAAACTAGAAAATACTCTATTGTGGCTAATCTACTTTATTTAGTTGCAGCTAGCTAACTACTCAAGGAGATCTTTACATGCATGAAGAACACAACAAAACTGAAAACTTTCCAAGAGCAACTTGTTAAATACACTAGCAATAAATTCCAGAATATAATGATCGAAAAACTTGCACGAGGAGTTAAAAAATGAAAACAACAAGAGTAATCACAACTCAAAAAAATGAGTGCACGTTTACTCGATCTCATCTCTGATACAATAAAAGAGTTGATGAATTGTATCAGAAAATATGCACCACAATGAAGTTTCACTCAAGTTGAATCGTAATGGCTCCAACGTAATCACAAGGAATAATCGATCAATAATTGAATAACTTACATAACAGAATAAAACTTGCTCATAAAAAAAAGACAATGGAGTGTCTTAACATGCTCACAAATGAATGGTGAAAGGGTACATATAGGGTGCTGAGTAATCCTAGTGCATGACTCAATAGTAAACCCTAAACCTAACCCTAAACCTAACCCATGTGAGATGACCCTCCAATATGTGAGGAGGACACATAGGATAACTCACACCAACACTAATTGTATAGTAAACTATGTATACTTTATGTGATTCCTTTGTGTCCACAATTCTTGTGGGAAAATTAACCTTTCTCAACTTTCCATACTCACTAATGCATTTTCCCATTCCTTTCTACTATGAAGTGGATAATTCTTTCTCAAAAATATGACCTATCCTTCATACTAAAGTACATATTATTCTCTACCAAAATAATGATGGTTTTATCGTGTAGCTCATTGGCCTTGAAAGAATTTTTTTCCAAAACTTAGAAATGTAATTACCTCTAATAATGACTTATAGTGTTATACACAATTCTTCACCATACATCTTTATGTCTACAAATAATGACTTGAAAAAGTGTTGAAGGCATCAAAGTGCTTTATACTTTTCTCGCCATCATTCATTGTCAATAAATATTTATTCATTCATAAAATTAGTTTTTTGACATTTTTTTGTTATAATGTTCCCAAATTATTCCATTTTCCTTTTGTTAAATTTATGAGTAAACATTTGAATTTTCATAAAGGTATCTTGAGATGTCTTGAAATCAAATTAAGAAGGCAAAATTGATTTGTGTGTTGTATACCTCAACTAATTTGAACTTAGATAGGAGATACGTTTTGAGCCTAGATAGAATAGGGTATAATCCCACAAGAGAATAATATTCAAGTGGACACTTTATCTCTTTTTGAAGCCTAATGTATAAGTGTTTGAGACCAATTTAATTCCCTACAATGGTATAGAAATATAAGTTATTTCACATTCAATGGAAGAGTGGAAACATAGCTAGAATCATGTACACATTAAATATAGATGTTATAATCAATGTATTTATATTTTTAATTTTAAAGGAATAATATAAACATATGTAGTTAGGTAAGTGCAACAAGTTGGGGGAAAATTAAGTGGACAACAAATCCTAAATTTTACATCAAAAACAATAAAACATCAAATTTAGTGTTCTGCAGACTTGAACCATTCCGAAAAGTAAAAAATATGTCATAAAAATGGTACCATTGCGTAGGGGAGACTGTTAGCTTTGTAGAAATATTGATTTTAAAGTGAAGAGAATAGGATAAATATTATTTTATAATTTTTACTAATTTAAGACACTTTTTCTAGTGAATGTTTATGTCTACGTTTAAGACCGCAAATTTTGTTTCACTTGTCAAAATGTGTTAAAATCTATACTATCCCAACAAAGTGGTGAAATTATATACATGTTCAAAAAAAAATTTATTTGATTTCAATATTTTTAATGAAGTTATGGTAGGAAAATGGAAAGTGCTCTATTTTCTTTATGTTTTCAGACCACTTTCATGGAAAAAATCATAAAAATAAAATATTGCTCAAAAAATACAAAATAAAATCTATCCCAAGATAGATAGTAACATCTAACTTCTCACCAAAGGAATATATATATATATATATATATATATATATATATATATATATATATATATATATATATATATAAATTTTTGGTCATCCAAATTGCGAAAACAAATTGCAAGCTTATAGGTGTTTTAAAAAAAAATACCAAGTCATTGAATTTTGAGTGTTTAATATAGCTAAACTTATCCATTTAAAAAAATAGTAGTTTAGAAACTAGATTCCGGATGCTATAATTCATATTGATATAATTTTTATAATTTTGAGTGCATGCATTGCTAATAATCCCTACAAGTTGATATTATGTTGTTATTTGCAATATGACGTCCACTTATGACCCCTTTTTTGTCCCCCAACTTGCTGCACTTACCCAGTTCATCATGTGTAATAGGAGTGGAAGTGTAACTTACTAAATTTTACTAATTTTTCATTCAAGAGAAGTGGGAGAGAAACAAGTTCCTTCATTCATATAATGTGCAAGAAATTAATAATCATCACATGTACATAATCATAACCCCATAATATAAGATTAAATTCATAGAAGTTTTTTAATAGATAACATATATAGGAGGAGGATATAAGTTTTAATTTAGAGCAAGAAATTTTTAAAATATATATGCCAATGAGACAAATAAAATAGAGAAAATATTCCATTCAGAAGACATAAATATATAATATTATAGGTCCTTCTATATAATACCAAGTGGCTCAACTCATTGTTCAATGACCTGTAAAATGTTTTCATGATCTTCTACATCTAGGATCCATTTTTTTGTGGACCACATGCATTCTTCACCTGATGCAATTGTAACCCAATAGAAACTATGTGATGGGTGTAATGATATACCTTGTTGTCTAGTTTATAATCAACAAAGTGAATCCCACTTTCGATGGCTTTCACTTGCTTTGTAAATATGTTACCCGCACAACAACTAAGCCAATATAAAATGGTTTCTCCTCACATGTTATTTTACATGTTAGGTTTTCTCTCTCTTCTATGCAATGCAACAAGTAGTACTCTACTTTATCAATATTATCTTCTTCTACAATGATTTTAAATACATCACCTAACATAAAATCATTGACAAATAGGTTTTTGTGTTATAATTAAATGCAAATAAATGTTCAATGATCCATATACTATAAATTATATATATATTAATTCAGTGATAAAATAAAATCCTTTTGAACAAAAATGCATTGTTTAAAAAGTTGAGATATGTGGTCATAATTAGGTGAAATGAAGGGCATATATTAAAAACTATCATCATAATCTGATCCATATGAGTCATCCACAACTAAAGCAACTTGCTTCCACTCACGTACATACCCACATTGTTTACTATTACACTATGAATATGATCTTTTCATAGATTCATAAAAAAACAAGAATAATATATTGTACAAATTTTCCCATTATTACTATCCACATTCATCATAGAGTGTAAATAACTAGAACTAGGAATCCATTCACATCCATAGTTTTTCCTTCAATCAATAACTGATTAATCATGTACAAAATCAATTAAGTTTAACAAACATCAAAATTTAGAAAAATAAATTTGTACATGTACGTAAAATTTAATGTGTAACTTGCAATAAATTTCACATTAAGATACATATGTTTTAAATGTGACTGCATGTTATCTCCCAAAAAAATATGTGTGGGATTGAAGCCTATGAGGTTGAATCCTAAACTGAAAAATGTTTCTTACACCATCCAACAATGGTGTTGGCATCAAACAATAGATCTCTGTCATAACCAAAGATTTGTCTTTAAAGCATGATTGATGCATGCACCCATACCCTCATGTTCTCCATTCCCATGACCACTCTAAAAAATAATCCATGAATGAGGTATTTTGTGAGGAATATGATAAGTGAGTGCTAAGAAAGGGCAAGATGATTTTAATTGCAATGCACAACCATGTAACTAAAAAAGTGTTAATTTATTTTTAGTCCTCGTTGATGAATATATTGAAGAAGTAAACCAAAACAATGTTGAACAAAGTGGGTGTTATGTTCCTTGTCATTAATTATATAGAAGTGATACTCATTAATAACTAGCGTTCAAATTTATACTTTTAATCCCATCAAAATCCAATTGTGCATTCGTATAAAATACCCGAACCATGATGGTAACCTGGTTAGTATGTTAATAATGTGTTTGAATCTGTTTTTGATGAGAAAATGAGTAATTCTTAGAAAAATTAACCATGGAAAATATGGAACCAATAGGGAACGTGTCTCTATTGCTCTTGAATTTTGTAGCATGTCACTTTTCATAATGAGAATGTTTAATGTAAGAACTAATAAAACTTCAAAAACTTTACATGAATACATCAATGGGGATTTCCTCTTCTATTGAGTCCAACCTAGTTGCATTCTTTCCAATTTATGTTGAATATTTTATGTATTTGAACCTACAAAATCAATACATAATGGACAACTTGTTATATTCATTTGCAATAAACATAAAAATCAAAATAAAATATGTACATCCAAATTTAAAAATAATTATATATTTTCTTTATTTATTAATCACCTCTTGCAAGTCACCATTTGAATTGTGTCCAAGTCTTCATTTGTTTCTGGAAATAATTTCAAGTCCCCACACTTGTCACAAACACCTTTGATGCAAGCCATATGACCATCCACATGATCATTAGATATTGTGCAAAGAATAAAAGCTATGAATTCACTCACACATGTAAGGGGGGGTTTCTAGACCATTTGATGCTTCTCGTAACTTTCTATACACCTGAAAAAAACATAGATTTTGAAATACATAAATTAAATCACATCTCATAAAACAAAATTTAATCAAATTTCTAATAAGCCTATAAATGAAAGCACACCTCAATATATGTAATATAATTTTTGTGTACCTAATAGTGATAATCAAACTCAACATGATAGTGACAACAACATGTTTCAAGGACTTTATCAGCTCACACATACCAAGGCTTCAAATTCTCAAACATTCCTTCTCCGATATTAACATCTCAATGTTCTTTTGTAAACTTGATGTGCATCTCATGATGAGTTATTTTTGAGTGAATGTTTTATATGTTCTACAAAGTTATTGCAATTTATCCTCTATTTCAAAACATCCCTCACATTTGGAGAAGGATGAGTCCTCTCACTCCAAAAATCAAAAACTATCTTAAGAATATTATCCTCAATTTTATTAGAATGTGGATTTCTTTGTGCCCAATTTTCTTCCATAGTAGACTTATCCAATGTCTTCCTCCTCTTTGCATAACCTACTTTCTGTATTTCTATATAAACCGAATGCCCTAGTAGTAGCATTAATATAATGATTCTTTGTCATATCTTCACTTACAATAGAAGTTAATATTGCTCTACGAGAAATACTCTTATTAGCACACCTAGTTTATGTACCCAAGGAACTTATTCCTTTAGACACAGTCACAAAAAATTATTCTTCCATATGTTGTGAATTTTCCCATCCAAAATCCACAACCAACAATTCTAATATTTCCTTCATATCAACATGATTCAAGAATCTAATCAACAAATGTTCTCTAGTAGGTCGTACTCAAATTAAAAAAATTCACCATAGATTCTCTCTAAACTTTTCGTTGTTTTCTTTATTGATAGTTGTTCTTTTTGGGAAAATTCTTCTAATTTTTTGAAATCCATCTTCACCAAGTATTTGACATTTTTCTTGGGAATTAATTTCATAACTTCTGTTATCAAATCAGCATACTCTTGTGCATCACGAGTTGTGTCCATAAACACAATTTGTAAAAAAATTTGCATACATGTGATTACACCATTCATGAATGATTTAAAATATATATAAGAGCTTGTTTAGGAACATAATTGATTAATTTTATCTTTAGTAGATTCTTATTGTCACATACATGCATATATCCTTTAGCTATTTTATTGGAATATAGAGCATCAGGACAAAAGAGTGACACGTCAGAGACAACATATCACATCAACATAACATCGAGGATACAATTTTGTGGAGGACACTCGTTAGGATACTTTAAAATCCTTTCACATACACAGTCTAACGTCCAACTTGGGACATGATAGGATTTCTTCTTCTGGAAAAATTCCATCAGAAAATCCTATCTCTTGGTACTCGAGCAAGGCACATGTAGCCCATACAACCGAGCTGGACAAGAGTCCATAGTATTTGTAGCCACCACAAAGTGTATTTTTTTAATGCATATAAAAAGACTAATTTGGATGGCATGAGAGAACAACAAACTATATTTATACCAATTAATAGAAAAATGTTATAAACAAATTAATCACAACTATCAAATAGTAACATATAAATCCATTCTAGAAAAACTAAATTTATGTAATACCACTAATTTGCACATTTGTACACGTTGTATACTTAGTTCAAAAATAAATAATGTCACATATATGTTTTCCATGACAACATTTACATTCATGCATGCAATCATTTATATGTACTTATTTATGATGTGGAAATGTTATATATATGATATTTTGAGTGGAATCATACACGTAGGGATAGTGGAAAGAAAAAGGTGTTAGTGTGCATGCTACAAAAGTTGAGGAGGAAGGATAAGAACTCAAGTGTTACATAAATTTACTTTAAAGGAAAAATATAGATAATCACAATAATATAATTAGGTTCAGTCCATAAGAGATCTTAAAAACCATGAAAAATATAAGAGATAGATCATGTGTGATAGCATGGAAATAAATTTCATGAAGAAGAGAAAATGAGGCACGTGCAAAAGTGTGAAGGATCATAGCGAAGAAGTAAGACCAAGAAAGTAAATAATTTTTGGAATCCCCAAGAGTGTATATGAACTAGAGTTTATTTTGGGAGTAGAAAGTGTAGAAAGGAAATGAAAAATGAAGGAAGGTATCGAAAGAAAGGAAACATCCTAAGTAAAAATGGGAAAATTTGTAGACACCTTAAAAATACATACATATTTCTATCCCACTTCTATACAATTAGAATTAATTCTATCTTGCTACAATACACCCATTTAAAATTAATTAAATAAATTCCATAATTCAAATATTTCCCTTAGAATTAATTAAAACTAATTCTATTACTTAATCTATATTCCTACCCTTTGAATTAAATAATTTAATTTTGACATGCCCTTGGAATTAATTATATTAATTCCTACTCCCTCCTAGCCAATATAATTAAACATTTATTTATTTAAATGGTTAATTATCTACTCACAAATAAATTAATTTAATTCTACCATTCTCTTGGAATTAATTAAATTAATTCCTAACATCTTCTAGCTAATATAATTAAACATTTATTTATTTAAATGGTTAATTATCTCCTCACAATTAAATACTAATTAAATTTGGTTATTTAATTCCACCTATTTCAGTCAACAACCACTTGGACTCCACTTGGACTCCACTTAGACTCCACATCCTCATCCTAGTTAACTACACTTCTAGAATCCTAGAAAGGTTGGGGCAATTCAATTACACATACAACAACCTTTCTAGATGCAATTTTTTCATTTAAATCGTGTATTGCCCCTAAATGCCCCGATATTGCTATAACCTCTTCCAATGTTATTTTTAGCATGTGCATTCAACCGTGTTCAACCAATTTCTAACTTTCTTTGCTTCTATAAATTGCAAGCTTGTCTTATCCCAAATCCTCTTGAATTGTTTACAAATAAACTCTGTCAATTTTCATTCTGAAGGTTTCCACTACTTTGTTTGTAGAAATTGCACCCATATTTGGAGGCCATTCAAGAGCACTCAAAAATAAATCACTTGCAAAGGTTATACAACTTCAAAATCTCTCCTACTAAGGTTTGCATTGGAAGGTTACTAGAAGGTTTGCAAGTTTATTGTTTGTCTTTCATTCACTATGATTTTTCTCTACATACATTTTGGCACGCCCGGTGGGACTCCCCACATTTCTTTCTTTCATTTTAGTTAATAATTTTGTGATCTAACTCTTTCTTTATGTTTATTATTCTTTTTTAACCTTGCTATAAAAATTTATCCTGTCGAACGAAGTACGGAAGTCGAAAACAAAAAAACTAGTCTGGGGCATTTTTCTCACATTCAAAATTCTTACTAAAAGCGCTATCGTAACCCATCTTCCAGAAGCCATAAATTTTTCTCCCGAAATTGGAATAAAAAATTTTTTTATGGAAAGGTATTGAAAATATCTATGAAATGGGAAAAAAAAATTGATTTAGACTTATAGTAAATTAATGGATTCATTTCTCTTAACACTTGTCGTTTTGTTTAAAACTATTTTTTTTTTTAATTTTATAATTTTTTTGTTTTTTTAACGTAACAACCTCACACGTATGGTCTTTCCTCACACTTTCAAAGTGATTTTGGAAATATGAAATGTGATTATTTCTATTTTTTTTAGGAATTAACCTTTTTTTAAATCAAATCTTGTTTTACGTGTATGCTATTTCCTTGCGCATTTTAATCGATCTTGGAAATAAAAATGGGAACTTTCTTTTGTCATCTTATCCTTTACCTACATCAGAGAACATTCTAGTCTTTACTTGCAAGACCCACTCTAAATAAGGTTACTAAAACACTTAACAACTACTAATTGCAAGTTTCCAAATGGTGTACAACAAAACCGCATAAAGCTCAAAAGATAAGAAAATTCACCACATTAAAAACACTGTAATTGCAGGTTCGATTAAGAGCTATGGCGTGACCACTTAACTAGAACATAACTTATTTGGCATAAGTCTTAATCTATAACAAATGGGGTGGTTCTACAAACCATAAAGTAGTCGACACCTTGAGGGAACTGGTGGATGAAATGGGATCTTTTTCTCGTACTTGACTAGTAAATTCTTGTGAGTTAGAGTCATGGATATCCTTAGTGGTGATCCTAGTGGGATTCATTTTGAGAAATATATTTTCTCAGGGTTTGAAAGGGGGTAAATTAAATCCATCAGCTAGCAATAACATTGTGCTTTCTTGGATATACTGTTGACACGTAATTGAGACAACCACCTCGGAAGCCAAACATTTTCCAAATGAATTTAAGATAGAAGCCACAAACTAATGGTTAAACAAAAACTCTTTTTCTATTTTCTTCCTTTTTGTGGAGTAGCGGTATGCACTCACCTTTTTCCCAAACACTCCGTTTTTAGGATCCATCTTTCACGTTCATATATTCTCAAAGTTTTCAAACACTCCTTGTTTGAGTTCTCTCTTCACGTTCGTATCTTTTTGTCATTTTCCAAACACTCTTTGTTTGGATTCTACATTCATTCTATTTTCCTCTTCTCAAGTACACCTTACTTGGATTATTTTTCACCTCCTTTTCGTTATCCCAAATGCTCCTCATTTGGGTTCATCTTCTATTTTGTTCACCATATCAAAATTTATCCTTATTTGGACTTGATATTTACTTCTTTTTCTCGTCGTCATTTATCACTTCTCTCTTTAACGCATTCACTTTTCTTTAATTTGAGCTCACTTATCCCATCACTTTCCCCTTGTCTCTTATCTCCATTGTTGTGAGATTTGGACCTTCTCGTCATCGTTCATTCACTTCTTGTGATGACCTTTACTTTTTGTTCTTTTCATACTCCCACTTCTTTGTCATATCTTATATTTTAATAAAAATTTTGTTAAGATTTGACATCATTCATTGTTTTCTTAAGTCTCCCTTTTTAACATCCATCTTGTTAAAAGTAAATTTTTTTTTATCATTTTTCCTAAATCTATTCCTTTAACACATTTTTGTTGAGAGTTGAGCATCGTCCATCATGTTTTAAGTCTCTTATTTTCGCACTTACTTTTTCACAAGTTGAGCACACTAACTTATTTCATCTCTTCCCTCTTTACATTTAGTTTCATAAAAGGTCATGACATCTTTCAAGCTCCTTCATCTTTCTTAGCACTCATTTTGCTAAGATCATCTAAACTAACACTTCAGTCCATCTTCCACCTTAACATCATTCATTTTGTTAAGTGTTGTGAAGTCCCTTTTCTCGTCACTCTTATCATTCCTTTTGTTAAGAGTTGATCGCCTTCATCTTGTTAAGTCTTGTCTCCCTTGACATTCATTTTGTTAAGTGTCAAGCACGTTTCACTTTTCCCCCCTTTGTCGTTTCTCTTAACACTTATCATGTTAGGAGTTAACCTTTTTACATATCTTCATCACTCTTATCACTCATTTGATTAAGAGTTGACCATGTTCACCTTGTCACATCTTTTCTCCCTTAACATTCATTTTTGTTAATGAGTAGAACACATCTAACCTATTTTCATCCCTTTTCTCTTAACTCTCATTTTTATTAAGATTCGGGTAATCAACTAACCCTTTTTGTTTCTTCCCTCTTCGCATTCACTTTGTTAGGAGTCAAGCTTTTCAAACATTTTTTATCACTTCCATCCTAGAATTCACTTTCTAGGAGTCGATATTTTCAAAAAAAAAATTGTTTCTTCCATCTTAACATTCACTTTGCTAAGGGTCAAGATTTTCAAACCTTTTCATCGCTTCCATATTAGCATTCAATTTACAAAGGTTTTAGTTATTCATCATACCTTTCTTCACTCTTCCTCATTTCTCATTACAATGGTGGATTTATAAATTTTATCCTTTTCCCAAGAATGGAAAATGATGAAAGACATTGTTCGGTATGAAAATGCAACGCAAATAATTCAATTTTGATAAATTGTTTCCATACCCTTTTAACATGGAAATATTGTACATACCCTTCCCACAATATTCCCGGATGCCCAAATTTGAAAAATACAACGGAAAAATTGATCCGAGACAACATATCAAAGAATTTTCCATAGAATGCTACGAAGTGGCATATAATGATAACTTTATCTAAGAATTATAGGAGGAAAAGATTTGGATTGGTTCTTACACCCTCAAAAGGCATATATCACCACCTTTGTAGACCTTTGAAAGAAGTTTGTCAAAAACATTCTTTCAACCACACTTCTAATAATCACCATACTAGAACTTCTCACAATGAATCTTGATACATCAACCGCAACTACAATGTCATCACTTTGTTAGTGTCACAAATAATTGCAATATACCCAACATACATGACTAATACATCAAAAATCTAATCATACAACCTAGTGAAGACACTACACCATGGAAATTTAAATGTAATTTTACACCCCTCGGTGAAAGTCTCTCTAATGTCTTTCATGAACTCAAAGTGGCTAGGGTAATAAAATATCCACTTACAAGACCTTAAATTTGAAAAAAACTAATACATATTTGTACAAACCTCATGCATATTGTGATTTTCATCACATTGATGGCCACTCAAGTGATAAATGTGTATGTTTTAAGAACTATGTCCAAGACTTAATCGATGACAAAGAGATCTTTGTTGAGATTGGAAATGAAGATCTCAAATCCGATGACATGTCAATTTACACATCTAATGAAGATTTGAATGTTTTCATGGGAAATTTTGGACATACTAAGTTTCAACGAGATTATAACAAAATTCAATTATCTCTCCCTTCAAACCAATCTATTTCTTCTATATATTTTCTTCCTTTAGTCCAAACAAACATTGAACTTGTTTTGGACAATAATCTTCTAACACCTGACGAGAGCTTGAATTTTCTCCAAGACTCTCCAATAACCCTTGACATAACAGAAGAGGGTCCTTCATCAAGCATAATTGAGCTTCATTCCATTCTTCCCATTCCAGCTCCTATGCCTAACATCTCTAGTCTTGTTATCGAAATACAACCACAACAAGCTTGGACACTTGTGACAATGCAACCTTCTATGTCCATTACACCTCAAATGATCAACCTTGCAAGCATCTCATTAATGATAATTCCTACTTTTCAAGACATCTGCATGCATACATTCTTCAAGTTTCGTATACCCAGGATTACCCTTATTCAACCATTTCAAGCTTTAATTGCAAATCTATGGTTAAATCAACAAACTTACAACCTAGAAGGAGAAACATTAAAAATATCCTCTTTATGGCCTATAAAGAACCCTCGATATACATATAGAGATCTATCCTTATTTCCTTATGCTCTTTCACTCAAATGTGAATATGTATCTCAATATTTTCCCCACATCAACAATATTTTTCTAACATCACATATGTGTTTCGATCTCATCAAAAACTCATCTAATCACACATACTTTGATTTGCAACATGTGCACCCAAGTCTAGTTCTTCAGGACCCATCGAATTATTTGATTCAATCTTTTGACTTGGCTCCTATCTTCCCAAGTCTCATATTACTCAAATCTTCAGATTTTGTCCCTTGACTTGGCTCATGTCCATCCATGTCTCATATTTTAGGACTTATAAAAAAATTTAATTCCCTCTCTTGACTTGGATTTCATCTGCATAAGCCTCGTATCTCAGGACCATTCAACTTTAATAAACATGGAAATCTTTCTTGATGAGTCCATTTCAACTCCTCATCCACCAACATTCAAAAACTTAAAAGATATAAAAAGGGAATAAAATCTATATTACAACCCTGTTTGCAAATTGAAAATGGAAAAGTGCGTACAAATAATGCTAAGCATTCCATCTATTTGTAAATCTTAATCATACCATAATCATATATTCAATTTGTTTACCTATTTCAACACGGAGTTAACCTTGTTCCTATTAGGCATTGTGTCTCGTATTTGTTATGGTTCTTACCATTTGAAATATTTTTACATACGTTTTTTCTCGAAGCTTATTGATGGAAAAATCATCCTTTCAAATAAGCTCTCTCTTTAATAGAAAGCACTAAACTTCTTTATCTGGTCCTTTTTGGCCACCCATCTCAATCTATGATGTTGAACCCTTGCATCTTACTAGTCACATGAGGTTGAGACTTGGGGGCAAAATGTTCCTTCCCAAAAAGCACACTATCAACATACAAGGAAAATTAAATAAATTTAAAAATATAATTATTTTTATAAAATCAATACACCTTTTGTCCTTCACAGTCTTTAGTGATAAGCCCATACTTTTTACTGACAGTTTGAGACTGGAAAGAAGAAAGCCCTTACTTGCCTACATTTTGTCTTTTATGTTGAGCCCTTACCTTTTACTGATGGCACGGGAAAAATTTAGGGGGTCCTTCACAAAAATAAAAAAAATTAACTAATAAAGCCTCTATGAAATCTAAATCAAAGTTCTTAATGAAAAACATCCCAAGAAGTAATTTAGCTTCTCATGTTAAGATAAAAACCAACTCCTTCTATAAACACCAAAATTGCGTTGTTATCATCTTGGTCACCTACCATAGCCCTATAATCACTTCCTCATCCTCAACACCTTATCACCTACCTCCTACACCCCACACATTTTTATTTAATTACTTTAATTAAATTTATACCATTTGCCTCCATACACATTAATTTCATTATTTTAATTAAGTCAATGACCCTTTACCCACACACACATTAATTTTAATTATCTACATTAAATTAATTCACAACCCTCACACACCTATTTAATAAAGTTTCCTTTATTAAATACACTTCACTAAACCACCCCATCATTTGACCCATTAACTTAAACCCTAAACCAATGCCCAAAATAAAACCTAACATTACACCCATTCCCTCACCTCACATTAAAAGCCTCCAAAGGACGGTTTTTTCCCCAAGGAAAAGAAGATACCCTTATCAAATGGTGGAACAACTTCATAGGAAACTTTTTGAACAACCCAAGGTATCTCACCCAAACCGACATTGGTTCACCTAGACCGATGTCTGCTCCCCTAAATTGACGCCTGCTATCTTGGCCTGGACCAAAGGCCTATTTAGACCCATTTACAGCTTTGTAATAGGGGTTGATGGTTGGTCGTTCGTGGTTGAACCTTCGGCATTGGATTTCCTTAGCATGAATTCAATCTTTTCAGACACGAACAAAGCAAGGATTGATCTGTGATTAGCCAAGATAACCAAGTTCACTAGGACAACAGTGAAGCCTCTTCACTGTTTCAGCCACCCTCCTTACCCAACCATTGTAATACCTTTCCCAATCACCCACGTGACTTCCTCTTCAGTAACCCTAGACCTTCGCAACATACCTATACCTCCTCTGTGATCACCCAACACCTTCTACTAACCCATTATTTCCTAAAAACCTTTAAAGCTCGGGACTATGTGATTTTATCGAGTTCCCGACCGACCGTAAATCGCTTATCCCTAATCACGCCGGTTACACTCCAATCGCCATCGGTTTTATAAAACCATGTTCAATCTTTGTGTCACCTAATCTTTGCTAGAATTACAACCTGTTTTTGACATATACGTACCTAAACATCTATTTGACCTTGATTTGTTTCTAACCTAGCTCGTTAGCTCGATTCATCTATAACCAACCTACTTGACCTTTGGATCTCCTTCTAGCCTAGCCTATTAGATTATATCTAGCCTATTACGTTTATGCGAGATGCCTAAATCATATTAAACTACAATAGGACAATATTTACTTTATTTCAGCATTAAATTATTTTAAACAGCTTAACTGAAAGCCATCTAGTAACTATCACACTTCCGGATCTAGCACATGCTAGGTAATCCACCGCATATATTGTTTAACTCTCTTTGGTGGTCTTGCTTTGATTCTTATACGAGTAGTTGCTCCTAGCCAAAAGGAAGTTCTCACAATCACTTTGATCCAAGATTCGAGATATGCACGCATACAACCTACAACCATCCCGAACCAGGGGATTCCTCTTACCACCTTTACCTTATCTATTTTGTTAATTACTTTTAGGATAAACTAAGAAATCAGGTGAAACATTTTGGCATGCCCGGTGGGACCCATTCGGGGTTCCTTGCATCTTTCTTCATTGCTAGGTGAAAAATTGTGTGTGTTTGTTTCACTTCTAGTAGCATTCACATTAAGACTTTATCCTTGGTAACATTCTCTTCTTTCTACTTGCTCCATAAGACACTTTTCTTTTGGTGTATTTAAAAAGAACCTTCTTATTCTTGTTTTCTGCATCTTAGTGAAAGAGCATCCCTCTTCCTGTTCATCTATTATTATCATCGAATATTATACTTTCGATCTGGGTTTAAAATAAGTGCACTGCATTCTGATTTAATTCATTAGCTCACATTGATTGCGGGTAACCTATACACTGGAAGTCATGACCAGCTAATAGTTGACAAACGAATCATAGAAAATCACTTCTATCCTTTTCCCTTTCTCGAGTCTTACCAAACAACAAAAAAATTCAAAATACATACATTCTTAAACAACATCCTACCTGGAAGAAGCTATAGGTGATCACACGATCATGATATAGTGGGCACCCAGTTCACTGCTCTATCGAGTCATACTTCAGAGTGAAGCCTACCCCTACCATAACATTCGTAAAACCTCACCCTTTAGAATTCTTTCTTCGTAGGAAGCCTTCCTCACTAATTTTTTTTTGTTTTGTTCATAACAAATCCCATAAAAATAGCATAAGATGAACAAACGTAATAGAATAGGCACTCTAGAACGTTCTTTCTTAGTGTTTTGTTTGATTTGTGTTTTGAGGTGAGAGCTTTTGATCATTGTTTTTGCCTTACCTTGCACACTCCCAATCATAATCGGTGTATTCTGACTTCGTTTAAGTGTTCCTGGACCACATCTACATCATTCTCAGACTTTTGGGTTTGATTCAACACCAAATTTTAAATTACAACCACTTTTCTTATTCTCTATTTCAATTTCATAAGTATCGGTTACGATTATCTTTAACCTATAAGTTTTGGATCAGACTTGGACAGGGAAAAATACATAGATTAATTATATTATTTGTTTGTCTATCTCATGAAATACATTAGGCTATTATATAGCCATAATAACAGCTAAAAAGCCTCCTATAAAATAGGAAGGAGTCCAAATAATTAACCCATAATGTTATTCGTGGGTATAACAAACTCTAAGAATAATATATTGTTTTTTTATTAAGGGAAAATAGTTTTGAAGGGACTATACCCTGTATACAAAAGGGCTCAAAAGCCAGATAGTGAAGATGAGAGAAACAGCCTAGAGAAGGGCAAAACAGTCAACCAAGAAGGGCTCAACAGCCAAATATTACAATATAAGTGAAAAAAGGATCTAAACGTACAAAGATCCAAAAGAAAGAAGGAAAGATCAAAAAGAAACCAAAAGAGAAACAACATATAGAGCTCCGCTAAAAAACAGCTCCAGAACCGCCATATGTCATGCCACATATTTGCCAAAAAAACAATGAACACAACAACCCGTTACTTGATGGCTCTATTAATTTTGGTCTTGATAGCTTGCAGCGACATGAAGAAGGCAATGGTAGTGGCCTGAGAGGAGTCTTGCATATCTGCTTGGGAAATTGCAATATCCCTTTTCTCTTTAGGACCCCAAATGTCCTCATTAACCCCACTTAAACTACAGACACTATGGACATGTTGTTCAATGAAATTATAAATGCTTTTGAGGGCAGACAATATGCAGTCATTGCGGATTTTAGCATTCCCCAATCTGCCATCTAAGGACTGTAGCTTCTTGTAGACTTCAGCAATAACCCCCTCTTCCTCCTCAGTTTGAAGGATTCTTTTACCCTTAGCTCTTTCCATGTTTTTTATAGCCCCTTTGAGCTCTTGTATCTCCTTTTCTAATCTTTCCACCCTGTCCAGCAATTCCTCCTCCTTGGGCTCCTCCACCGGCTTGCTAATATGCAGGAGGTTTTCAGCAAGTTCCAAGTCTTTGTGGCTCCTTAGGACCCATTGGGAAGTAGGGATTTTAGCTTTAAGGCTCTTTCTTTTCTTGCTGGAAACAGTATCTTCATTCTTTCTTTTAAGCAGGGGGGAGTGGAAGCAGTGTGGCGGTGGAGGTATGGAGGAGGGAGGTGGGGTAGGATTCACGGGAGGCAGCTGGAGCAGTGGTGGTGGATCAAGAGGATAAGTCCCTGGTGCAAAGGGACAACCCTAGAGTGGCTTTGAACTTCCCTTATATATTTCTCCAGAGAGTTAATCAAATAGTGAGGAAAGCTGATAATGTTATTTCTACGAAAGTGATTCAGAAAAATCAGATGCTTTTGAGGTATAGTCACAAATATTCCTTCTAGGGTAACGTACCTAACCACCACTTTGGCCAGCTCAGCAAAAGGTTCAGGAATCAACGCCACCTTGATGCCAGCAGCCATGAACTCAATATTTTCCCCCTCTTCTAGAAATTTCTTGGTCTCCACCTCCCTGTCCACCTTCTTATTGAAGAATTTGGTGCCTTCCAGTGACACCCGTGATCTGAGCGATGAGCTCTTCCATGATTTCCATCTCCATGTTACTATACTTGACAATCCTATTCTTCCAACCCTGGGCAAATTTGATAGAAATGTCTTGGTCGAAGCCTTGGATCCTTTCAATGAAATTAGACAGCCCCTAATTTGCGGTAATGCCAAAGCTCCGTGTTCTCTTTCCACTCAGGACATATATATATTGTTGAAACAATATATTATAAAAATATACATTCAAACCTAATATTTAATATATAACAATATTAAATATTAACTAACAAACTATAATGTAAACATTAATATTTAATTTCCTAACATTCCCCCCCTTAATGTTTACATGGTAACATTAGAACTTTCACACTTCCTTTGCAGCCTGCCACCTCTGCGCGCTCATGATCTTGGCACACTTGAACTGAAGGTAGAAGAAGGAACACATCAGCTTCTTATTGACTAAGCATTGTTGGGAACACATCTGACCGACGAGGATGGGAACATGCTTAGGAATCATCTACTTATCAACTAGTCACTCTAGGGAACACATCTGACCTAGCAGTGTGGGAACTCAAGCAAGAACACATCTGAATAGCCTTCAATGGTTTTCAGGAGGCTAACCACAAACCTAGGTACAAACAGGAACACATCTGACTGTTCTACCTCATCAAGCCTCATGATGTTGTGTTTCACTGTGTTATTTGTTCTGCACTATGTTTTTGCATTTGGGGAAATAGGAATAGCCACATACTCAACTAAAAAACTAAAAATGGAACATTGGATCATGTTGATCATGTTCCCCCCTCAATGTGAACATTTCACTTATTTAACACAAAATAGGAACTCTGAAAAATAATCATACTAGATATAAAATACTAAAAGCAAACTCACACCATAAAATGTGCCACCATAGCTTTGTGTGGCCCCATTGTTGGTGAATGATGAGAGGTCATTGTCTGAGCTCCAGCCTCTAATGCCTTCATCCTCTAGTTAACATGTTGCTAACTCAGCCTGATTTGGATATGAAGCTCAATTGTTTCCACATTATTTATTATATCTTCCCTCCCGCAATGTGAAACACTTTATTTTCACGGATGTTGGGTAACACCAAAAATGCATCCGTAAGGCAAAAAAAAAAAAAATCGGACTTTTTACAATTATACGACATTTGACAAAAACTCCTAGATTTGAAAAAGAATATTTTGAATCGGACAAGAAGACTCAACTAACTTTAAAAAGTAATAAAACGAGATTACTTTTTAAATGAAAATGAGAATTAAAAAATCCTAAAATCACCTATATGGAATTATTTATTACGACACTTAGCTCTAAATGAAACTAACAAAAAAAAATTAAATAACATACCCTAGATGGTATACAATGGTCTTACTTGCTAGACTCACCAAAATACAACATACAAATGTGATTTGTAAGGATGGAATATGACCACTAAAACAAATTGAATTTATACTTCAAAACACTCAAACGACTTATAAGACCATTGGACCTCTATAGAATTCAACAATAAACAATACACTATTAAAATAATTGAATGCTATGGACCAATGAAAAGACTTGTAACAACACCCGTGAAAATTAGAAGTAAAGGACTCTTCACAATGACAAGAAGAAAGACATAACTACTCGCCTAAAGTTTGGTGGAGTCTCCAACAAACGTAGCATCGTAGATATCATGTCACTTAAATGCACTGCACTGAATCACCATAGCACCAAACATGTTGAATACTTTTTCAAAAAACTTGAAATAGTCTTTGCAGCGAATGCCCCCAATCTCATTCTTATTTCGAACACAATAATTTTATTCCTCATTGGGCTCAAAATCTACCCACAGTGAAACTCTGCACAGCGTTGGAACGTGTATAGATCTGCAGTGTGAAGAGTTTGTTGTCTGGAGAAAAATCAACCAAATATTACTTCCAGTTAAATTTTCAGACGCTGTTTCTGACAGATCTGAATAGTTGGATCGTCGTTTTAGACAATGTTGGTCTTACAAGTATTGTTCAGGATGGGACACGAATCTGGAGATGAAGTCGACCCACCAAAACAATTGGATATGTAGAAATTGTAGTCGATTGATAGGGATCAGGGCATGAATTATCTCCACCTTTGTTGGCAATCGGTGTTGATCTGTCGAATCTTTCTCGTAGATCATAAGCTGAGTAGATACGGTTTGAATGAACAGAATACACCAATCACTCCGATGTTCAATACAATATTTTCTATATGCCTCTCAAGATTAATTGACAACGGGTAAAATGCAGATCAGTAAAGTGCACAATCGTTGATGTAGACTTACATGTGCACTAAAAATATCAATCTACAATTCTTAAAACCCAGAACTACCATGATGGAAGAGATCACAACAAACAGAAATCAATAAATGACATTGAGTTAATGATTCTATCCCTACATAATCTCAGAGAATAATATTTTCTCATCCTGAGAGGTGAAGCACAAAGCTACGACCCCTATACCTGCTCTCACATAGCCATACTTGCTCTGATACCAAATATAAGTTTTGGATCAGACTTGCAGAAAAATACACAGATTAATTATATTATTTGTCTATATATCTCATGAAATACATTAGGCTATTATATAGCCATAATAACAGCTAAACAACCTCCTATAAAATAGGAAGGAGTCACAACAATTAACCCAGAATGTTATTCACGGGTATAACAAACTCTAAGAATAATATATTGTTGAAACAATATATTATAACAATATACATTCAAACCTAATATTTAATATATAACAATATTAAATATTAACTAACAAACTATAATGTAAACATTAATATTTAATTTCCTAACATAACGGCATCGGTTTAACCTAACCGACATCGATCAAAATCTTCTTGGATACCTATCCAAAGACACCTATTTCACTTTCTGAGTTGTAAAAGGCTCCTATCACCTTTCATACTATCGTTATTTCAATCAAAGTTACCTTACGTCTCATCCTATGGGAAAATTATCACTCTTGGACTATCATTTAACAGATTGTTGGTTTTTCATAGTAACTAACACCGGTTAAACCTAACCGCATCGGTTTACCTGAACCGGCATCGGTCACCTTCTGTAATGTTTTATAGCTCACCAACCGAACTAATTCACTTACCATTGACTATTTTCCTAGTTATGTTGTGTTCTGTGCCTTTCAAACATAATACAATCTCGCCAAATCAGTTCCTATCCACATGGTGCTAACTCAGTAGTCGCTTGGCGCCCTCGTATTTCACACTAGTCAACCGCCGCTTCCACTTAGCCGTTCATAACCTAGCTCTTCATCACCTAACTCTTCACCACTTAGCCCTTCATCACTGGTCCTTCACCACCTTCCATCTCATCATCCATGGATCCCAATCAACCCATCACCATTCGTACAGGTGACATGGAGTTTTCACAAATCTTCGATCGAATCCTGCTACTATGAGCCACTACCTCACCCATGCCTCCACTCGAGATTCCTCGGGTCAATTGATCTATGGCATGCCTGTATCCTTATCTCCATCCTTAATGATCGCTTCGCCTCGGCTCCACGTTCTACC
This sequence comes from Taxus wallichiana var. yunnanensis, assembly GCA_018340775.1. Taxonomy (NCBI): domain Eukaryota; kingdom Viridiplantae; phylum Streptophyta; class Pinopsida; order Cupressales; family Taxaceae; genus Taxus; species Taxus wallichiana. Next base: position 772,322,394 of record CM031238.1, on the reverse strand, counting down.
ATGGTGACCTCACCCATTTTATCCCCAGTTGTGTCATAGCTAGGTCCCACGCTAGATTTGATCACCGCATCTGCCACCTCTATAAAGCACCGCGTCTCCACCATACCTTCATCCACCACCCAAAACATAACATCATCCACACTTGTTATATCATATATACCAGTCGTAATGGTACCACCATTTATGTCCGTGACCTCTACCCATTTCAAAATGTTTTCCTTTCTATTCCCCAATCTCTACCTCCCATCTCTACCAGGGTCACTACGAGTGTCCCACCCTCACATACCTACTACCAGCCACCTCCTGTTTCATCAATCATTTAGTTTGGATATATACCCTCTATGTCTATCTCTCAATTCCTGCCTCCTTATTCGACACCACCATATTTTGGAATGTCCTATTCTTCATATGTCCCACAACAACCTCCTTTCACTCTCGGGGGTACAAAATCTTCACAACCTAACAATGACTTTATCAAGCTAATGATGGATAAGATGCAGACATTAGAAGCATCTGTTTCTAGCTCCTGTAATTCTCTCACCTATGACGAGATTTGTAATGAGCCTATTCACCCATCCATTCCCATTCTCCCATATCTCGTACACTAGGAGATGCCTAAGTTTAACCACTTTAATAGTAAGGAAGACCCGCAGCAACATTTGCAATCTTTCAAACATGGGTGTTACCTAATTGCCCATGATGATGCTCTACTTTTGCGAACCTTTCCCATGTCCCTAACTGGTCCAACATTAGACTGGTATAGTGGATTGCCTAGACATTCCATCTTCTCATTCAATCAAATAGCCAAAGCCTTCTTGGATCATTTTTCGATTAATATCGTCAAGAAGGTAACCATGACCAATCTTTATTCCACGCGTCAATATGACGATGAATCTATCATAGATTTTGTCACTCATTGGCGTAGCCTAATCAACCAACTCACTTTCCAATTACCGCAAACTGAGCTCATAGAGATCTTCACACGAGCTTGTGCTAGACATATGTCACCTACCTTATAGGTGCAAACCTTCCGCACATTCGATGAGGCTTTCACCATGGCACGTAAGCTCAAAATTCATGCCATCGAGGAGAATAAGATACAATTATGAAACAAGAACTCCTCCTTTAAACCACACAATACTTCCTCTTCCTCGAAACCTCGGAAGAGTTATTCCAAAGCTAAGGGAACTGCCAACGTAATGGTACTTAAGGCTGGCCCTACCCATCCATCTAATCATCCTAAAACTTCATCTAATGCACCGGTCAAGCCTTCCAAGTCAAACGAGAACAAAATAAATACACCTCAATTGGGAAACCATATTCATATATTTTAGAAAAGCTTATTAAATCTAATGCCATCACCCTTCCTCCTATCAAACCACATACTGGTTTTGACCCCTCTCGCCCCATACCAGGTTGGTATAAGGAAAATGACTATTGTAACTATCACCGTGTAAATGGTCACAATGATAACAATTATATCACCTTTAAAAACATTGTTCAAGGAATGCTCGAAAGCGGTGAGTTAGTCCTGGATAACCCTAATGCACCTGCCAATCAAGACCTTCATATTTTCAAGAAACCATTCCCTAACCATTCCCTTCTACTCGATCAAATTGGTAAAGCCTCACACAATGAAAGTAATACACATGAGGTACATGTTATCTCTACCAACTTACCACCTATTGCACAAATATCTCCTATCCCATCTATTGATGAAATCCTAGCCCAAAATCCTCTTCCCACATAGGAACCTACTTTCTCAATTCCTTTACCCATAGAGGAAAGCCCTTCACTTCCCTATACACCTACGAAAGAGTCTCTTGTTAGCACTAATATCATTTCTCCTTCAACTTCCCTACCCAAAGGTGACCCATTACCAATTATACCTCCTCCACCCACGCACAGTACCCATCATCTTCTCCACCTATTCAAGATCCAATATACTTGCCGTTACTACTCGATGACCATTCTCCATCGATTACACAAGATCATGTGGACCTCCTTTTGTGTCTCCTACCTACAGAGCCCGAAGCTAATGAATTCCTTATTTCTTAGAAACATTTTACGGGGATACCTACTCACTCCACATCTACCTCATCTACCATAGTGTTGTTCTCACGTTTGGTCGACTACCCGGATTATGTTGATAGGGCTTCACTTTGGGGTGCCTCTTACTCCCGCCTTGACCCAAATGCAATCATCTTCCACTAACACTTCTACCATTTATCCAATAATTTTCAATAACCCAAATTGCACATGAACATAATTCTCGATACATCTTCTACAACATCATCCTCATCTATACCCACCTCTTTACCTAATACCCGACATATTCCAACTCCATCTCTTGTATCTAAACCCACTAGTGTACTAGGGGTAACACTTACATCAAACCTTCCACATCCTCCTATCAAGATACAACTTGACCACATCCTCCCATATACCTATTGAACCTATCACTAAACCTAAACGAAAAACCCAACCTTCTAATCTACACACACCAACCTCACCAACTACACCTTTATCACCTTCACCTATACCATCTATCTTGGGACCTCACCCATCTACCTTAACAAAATCTGCTCTCTCCGGGGTAAACCTAAAATTTTGTTGACCCATTCACCGCAACCTACAGCTCTACCTAGGCGAACCTTGCATCCTTCATCACCATCTATAACTTCTTTGCCTCCTATACCACCATTACCTTTTATGCCTCCTTCACTACCTATGACATTTTATTCCACCTCACCTTAACTCCCTCTCGACTTCGACCAATACCTACCGCTGCACCTCGGTTGCCCCCTTGGGTCACTCGTCCTCTCCTACCATTTGCCTTACCATCTACATCACGTGCTCCCCTACATCTCTACCTAAGAACAAACACAAAAATTGAAAAAATCGTTAATTTCCAAAGAGGTGGTTAAACCTACCCCTCTTTTCTATTGTTGCACCTACATCAAAGAAAGTACAACCCAAATCCAAGACCGCATGACCTCCACTACCACCACAACTACCTAACCTTCCAATCAAACCTAATTTCACTTTACATTATGATCCACTTGTGGGATCATAGACCACCATCTTGGCTAATCTCCTAGAAAGCTTTGTTATTACCCTCCCTCCTCTTAGACCTTACGAACCTCTTAAACCTAAACCGAGAAGGGTTTGATGATACTAAAATTTTTGTTTACCATCATGTGCTAGGAGATGATGTTGAGAGCTGTAAGGGTCTAAAGGCCGCCCTTATTCAATCATGTCCTTCTGACCCCAATTTTGATGATGATGACCTCCTGGATGATGAACCTATTTCAGCCTCGCCACCTTCTTCACATCTTCCTCCTACACTCATACCACTACCTCCACCCTCACACTCATAGAGCCATTCCCAAAATTTGAGATTAACATGGTTCACATCGGGAAATTTCCATGCCACCGCCCAAATGACATTGCACCCAACTCACCTCATAGGGATTTTCTCCTCCACTAGGTTTTTTCCTTCATGTTGTTATACCACTTACCCTACACCTTCTACGCTTGACAACTTCCCTCAAATCAACATGGTACACGTCACTACACGTGCATAGAAGGAAAAGAAAATGCAGCTAACCCACCAACCAATCATATAACCAACATACCATCTACACCCATACCTACAATAACTATCTATGGCCCCACATACCCCATTTCTAATGGCGTCAAGCATCACATGTTGCTCAAATAACTACACCAATCTCCCTAAAAATGTCATTATACAACCTCATCCAAACCTCAAAGCCACATCATCAATCCTCATGGAGGTCCTTCAAACTATTGAAGTTTTATCTAATGACCCCCACCTGTAGCATCTATTATCACAACTCATCATGTCGCTTCACTCACCAAATTTCCATCTCTCTCATCACCTCCACTGCTCACCAAGTTCTTATCCTTAGTTTCTCGGAGGAAGAAATTGTCCCCACCAAACCGATGAGCTAGATCCATTTTCATCTCCATCCATATTGATAATATACGTGTCCAATGTGTTATGATCAATGGGGACACTAGCATTAACATTATCTCCTCTCACACATTCAAACAAATGTGCCTACCCAAAAACTACATGCATAAACATCCGGTCATGTTGCATTCATTAAATGATGCTATCACCTCTACACTCGCACTACCATCCTCCACATTCTTGTGGGTCCTCATCTGCTTCTGAGTTATTCTACATTTTGGAAGGGGAGTTTTAATACAATTTTTTCTTTAGTAAACCCTGGATTCGTGCCATGGGTTGTGTCCTTCTAGTTTACACCGATGTGTAAAGTTCAAACATGAAGGACATCCTTATAGCATTCCAACCGACCTATCACCTTTCAAAACCTACAACATGCTTTACCATCCCAATGATGTCCTTATACCTATTAAGGCATCTACCTCCCTACCTACCTCTTCTTGACACATGACCCCCTCTACCAAAGTGTCATTGCAACCTTACCTTCACCCAAATCTTCTATTCCCACAGCTATTATCGCTTCTACCAGTCACACATCAGCTTCCCAACTAACAGACACCTCTACCAATCTAACTTATAACACTTCCTCCATTCCAACCATTGATATATCAACCACTGATCCCTTGGAAGGTGTTTTTTAATGCCTCACTATGGGGGAGTATTTCCTATATAATGTTAATACATTTCTTACTCCACAAGAGTATGGAAACCTTCATCAACATCCTCACTATGATCACTTTGCATAGGCGAGTGTCTCCTTTATGGTCCCCCCACCTCTATACCCATCTTACCTATGGGGACTTGACATTTCGACTTACACGCCCGAACCACCATCATAGACTCCGACCTTTTTGGCTGACCTTCGAGTCACTTACCAAGCGCCGATTCACCCATAATTTCTTACATCGCTGCGCTTGGAAGGGTTTTCGCTTTGTCCTTTATGAGAAAATTCATCACACTCATTATTTCATGTACCACGCGTAAACACAATGATAGTAGTGGAATCAGTTTCTTGAACTACCTACCAAAAATCCCCATATTAAACTCATTAAAGACCTTGACCCCTCTCCACCTTCTTCACCACATTCACCACCTTAACCAACGGAGTCAATGGATCCTAAATCTATACCTCCTACCTTTTTTTTTCATAAATACCATTTCCTTGGGACCTCGACCTATCAATACGATGGCAAGGCTCCTTCCTCCTTTCTTATATCCCGACATGATAGGGATGATACTCCTATTAATGTCATTCAATGTCAGGATGATGAATCCATACTCACCTACCTTGGTGCTGAAGACTCTTATATTCACCGATCGTTACCTTCTGAGATGCAAACAATGTTGAATGAATCGACTATCGAAGTCAACATCCACACTCAGGATGACCCCCACATTCTCAAGATTGGCCAATCTCTGGATACTACTGAACATGAATCCCTCACTTCTTTTCTTAAAAATCATAGCCATGCTTTTGCTTGGTCCTATGTTGACATGCCTGGCATTGATCCCACTATCGTGGTCCACAACATTGTAACCATTCCCGATGCCAAACCCATAAAACAAAAGTTGACAAAAATGCACCCTCGCATTGCTCTTATTGTCAAAGAACTTCAACACCTTCTCTCAGTTTCCTTCATCCTACCCATCAATTACCCCCAATGGATTTCTAACATCGTCCCTATCACTAAGGCAACAGGAGGACTTTGCATTTGCACCGATTTCCATGATCTCAACCTTGCCCTCGCCCAAAATATGACTTTCCTCTACACTGGAATTGACCAGTTGGTTGACCTTACCACTGGCCATGAGATGTTATCACTTATGGATGGTTTCTCGGGTTATAACCGAATCCCGCCACTCACTCTAGAGGATCAACACAAAACCACATTCATTACCCCTTAGGGGACCTTTTTCTATCGGGTCATGTCTTGTGGCTTTAAAAACACTGGTGCCACATAGCGTGTTATGACCTACATCTTCCATGATATCATACATTGGATATTGGAAGATTACGTGGATGATCTCTTGGCCAAATCTAAATGTCGGGCTAAGAATCTCACTATCCTCGAAACCATATTTAACCGCATCATTAATTATTACGTCCACCTTCACCTAAAAAAAATGCATCTTCGTGGTTATCTTAGGAAAGCTCTTGGGATTTATCGCTTCCTTATGTGGTATAGAAGTTGACCTGCTAAAGTTAAGGCCATTTTGGAAATGCCTCCGCCTACTACCCTTAAACAAATTTGTAGTTTGCAAGTTAAATTACAATCAATTCACTGTTTCATTTCAAAATTATCTAATCGTTGTCAACCATTTCATCACCTTCTAAAAAAGGATGTCTCTTTCAAATGGGATGATGACTGCCATAAAGCTTTTGAGGCCTTAAAAATTTACCTTCTCCAACCACCCATACTCATTCCACCTAAAGATGACCCCCTTCTACCTATACATCTCAACTCCGATCACTCTCTAGGGGCCATGCTCGCTCATCGTGATGAACAACATAGGGAACAGGCAGCAGTTTATTACATAAGCCATACCCTTCTGGACTATGAAACCCAATACACTCACCTTGAAATTTTTTTCTTAGCATTAGTTTTTGTCACCACTAAACTTCGCCATTACCTACTCAACCACAAAACCTATGTTATGACCAAAACTGATCCCTTACACTTCATGTATGCTAAACCTTACAAAATCAACGTGCCACACGCTGTCTCATGCTCCTTACTAACCTAGACCTAGAATTCATCCACCAAAAATCTATCAAGGGCCAGGCCATTGCTGACCAGCTCACTGATGCACCTCTTTCTAGGAATCAATCTTTGAATTTTGATTTCCCTGATGAATCCATTGCTAACCTCTCTTTGGATGATGACCCTTACCAAATGACCTTATTCTTCGACAGTTCCAAATGTTAGCCTGGGGTGGTGTAGGCATTATTCTCATTCCTCTTGATGGTGAACCCATGCCCTTATCATTCAAACTCAAATTTGAGTGTACCAACAATATTACCGAATACGAAGCACTTGTATTGGGTCTCCTAACTTCCTATGCCTTAGATGTCAAGTCCATTAATATCTTTGGTGTTTCTCAACTGGTAGTAAACCAAGTCAAAGGTGTTTATCAAGATCATAATGAAATACTTTAAGAATACAAACGTTACGTCAAAGATCATGTTGACTACATTTGACCACTATAAAATTCAAACCATTTTATGATCCACCAATAAATTTGTCGAAACCATGGCCTGCCTCGCTTCCCAAATACCTCGCTTCACCTACAAATTTAGACATTTTTGTTACTATAAAATGCACATCGAGACCATCTTATAAATCTTATTGTGTTAACCTCATCCGAACTACCTTACTAAATACACAAGACCTGTGGTATAAGAAGCTTGCAAACTAACTTTCCCTTTCTATATTTCCTCCCGACCTCACACGTAATGGACAACGCACCTTTCTCAAGAATACCTCTCGTTATGTCATAATGGGTGGCCATCTCTATAAACACAGCTTTGATGGTATTCTCTTCCGATGCCTTACCGATATGAAATCCCCTATACCATTAAAGAGGTTCGGATGGCATATGCGGAGGTCACATCAGTGGATTTTTGTTACTAAACAAATTCTTCACCTAGGCTATTATTGGCCAACCTCAATCATGATTTTTGTGACTACGTTAAACATTGTGTAAAATGCCAACAACATGCTAATCTTCATGACACACCTATTCATGCCTTAAAGTTTACTTGTGACCTTTGGCCCTTCTCTCAATGCGGTTTGATCTTGTCAAAGAAATCAATCCTCGCTCTTCCCTAAGACATCAATGGATCACCACTACTACTGGATAAAATGGGTTGAAGCCGCACCCCTCATCTCCACTAAAGCTGAGAAAATATGTGAGTTCATCAATCATCACATTATTTGTCGCTTCGGTGTTCCACATCGCCTTATCACTGATAATGGTAAACAATTCAAGAAAAAAACTCTATAGAAGCTTTGTGACACCTTCAAGATCTAGCTTATCTTCTCTTCACCATATTACCTACAAACTAATGGCCAAGCCAAATCCACCAACAAAACTCTGAATAAAATTCTCATGAAAGTGGCTAATGATACTAGAAAGGATTGGCATACGCACATTCCTTTCGCCCTATGGGAATACCATACTAGCATTCACACTTCCACTATTGTTACTCCCTTTTCTTTGGTCTATGGTATTGAATTTGTTTTTCCTCTCGAATTCCGGATCCCATCTCTCTATATCTCTCTTCAAGATATGCTTACTGGTGATGAATTTCTCCAAGACCGTTTAACACAACTTGAGTTATTAGATGAACATCATCTTTATGCGCTCAACCATCTTTAAGTCTACCAAAAATGCATCAAGCATGCCTATGAAAAACATGTCCATGAACACACCTTCAATGTCAGTGATCTCATCCTCAAGGAAATCAACACGTAACCAAAGCAGAAAAAAAATGGGGCAAATTTGCTCGTAATTGGCTTGGACCATTCGTCGTGACCCATGACTATGGATCAAGTGCTTATCGCTTGTCTTCACTTGATGGTAAGCTTGAACCTGAGCCCCTTAGTGCCTTGCATCTTTGACCATTCTACTGTTGACTTCTAGTCCTACATCATTATTTATCTCGCTCATGCTCATCCCTTGAGCACCATTTACCTTTTTCTTTTCCACACCTCATCTCCAACTACTACAAAAGCATCATGTGATTACCTCACACCCTTTTGCCTTATCTTAATATATGTGCACCATGGCTCGCACATGGCATGATTCTCATGGATAATGTTTCACTCGGAATGTTTTGTTCCTTTTAGAAACAGATAAGGTTAGGGGCTAGGAGGAATACCTGTAGAATGTCGAGATGGTGTGCGCGTACATAGAGAGAAAGATCAAAGCAATTACGAAGAACTCCTTTTTGTCTTGGAAGGACTACCTGCAAATAAGAACACAAGACCACAAGATTTGATTAAACAATAAATGAGGAAACTACCTTGGGCCCAGGAAATATAAAACTTCCTTTCGAAGGTGGTCAGTTTCCCTAGCTGCTACTATGAATTAACACAAATGGCTGCAAAATATCAATTAGATTACTTGGTTGAAACGGGTAGGAGAAGGCTGGTTTCTGGTTATAGTCAGGGTAACCGATACCGGTTTCTGGTAACCGACGTCGGTTGGGCCTAGGACCTTCTTGGTAGCTATGGTGTTTGTAAGGCTGGTTTATGGATGATATTAGGAAATGAGATGATGAGAGGTAAAAGAATGACAGTTAGATGCAATGGTACGTTGGGTAGTGGATTCAGAAACGGATTTAGGAGGACTGTGATTCAAAGAGCATAAGAAATGTTATAACAGAGGACATGCAAGATGTGACTTACTAGTTTTGACAAAGATGCAAGTTGATCTCTTTTTCTGCACGCAAACTCTCTGGTTTCTTCACTGCCTCTCGCTCGGTCAAGTGAAGATCTGACTCGCTTTTGCTCCCAATGACCTCTGTTGATTCAAAAATCATTCGACCTTGATTTTGGTTCGGGGAGCCCATTTACAGGGAGCCAATGGCGGTTACGTAACCGACGGCGGTCGAGTAGGAACCGCATCGGTAAGAAAAAGTAGGCTATTTTTAGTAAAATAGCCCACCTTCCCTGCTTTTCTCCCGAGAGATCAGTTGCGCTTGGTCAAGTGGCTAGAAGGTCGGTTTTGGGTGCGAGTAAGGAGGCATTAGTTATGGATGTGAGTCTAGACCAAGTCATAGGTCTTAATTAGGTTAGTTTAGGGTTAGGGCTAGGTCATGATGAGGTGGCAAAATGAGGTGGCAGGTAAGGTGATGTGGATTTATCAATTACAAGGTAATTAATAAATAATTGTGTAAGGTTTAGGTGATGAGGTTAAGTTGCGAGATGAGATGCGGGTCACAAGGGGTCGTAAGACACAAATTTGGTGTCTACATTAGCCCCTTATTGTCGTGTAGCTTGTTTTGTAAAGCTGCACGGACAATAATATGAAGTGGTTTCCCCTGTTAAGGGTATAGGTAATCCCCCTCAAATCTATCACAGATTGAGTGAACGGGAAATCAGGGATAGGGTTGATAAAGGGTAAATGGGGTAGAGGGGATGGTAAGATGGTGGGGAGGTCCAAGAAGCGCATTTATGGTAAAATGCAATAAGATTTACTAGGGTACATGATTTGACGAGCAAACCAAAGAGTGCATAGGCAAAGGTCAATAGTTTATCCAAACAAGGGTGATATAATCCTGGTATCCAAGGCATAGGAAGTAGCTCCAGGGTATATAATAGGTAAGGTACAGAACGTTTAGGCATGTCCGATAAGCACTCAAAATGGTTGGTTTGGTTGAGATAAACGTCACGGTCTAGGTCTGAGCAAAGTTGGTCGACAGATCAAGTCAAGGACCCTAATCATGCTAAAACACGAACAGGTGAGCTCGATTGAACAAAAAACTACAGGATGGGTGGATAAAAGTGGATGGTTTTGATTTTGGGTAAGGTATTGGAGTGATACGGCCGTGGGTCGGGCCGAGTTGTTGGGTTGCAGCCTTGGGTCGGGCCAAATGGGTAGGGCGAGGCCTTGGGGCGGGCGGGTTGGTTAGGGCGAGGCCTTGGGTCAGGCCGGTAGGGTAGGGCGAGGCCTTGGGTCGGGCCGGTAGGGTAGGGCGAGGCCTTGGGTCGGGCCGGTTTGTTAGGGTGAGGCCTTGGGTCGGGCCGGTAGGGTAGGGTGAGGCCTTCGGTCGGGCCGGTAGGGTAGGGCGAGGCCTTGGGTTGAGCCGGTAGGGTAGGACGAGGCCTTGGGTCGGGACGGTTTGTTAGGGCGAGGCCTTGGGTCGGGCCGGTAGGGTAGGGCGAGGCCTTGGGTCGGGCCGGTTTGTTAGGGCGAGGCCTTGGGTCGGGCCGGTAGGGTAGGGCGAGGCCTTGGGTCGGGCCGGTTTGTTAGGGCAAGGCCTTGGGTCGGGCCGGTAGGGTAGGGTGAGGCCTTGGGTCGGGCTGGTAGGGTAGGGCGAGGCGTTGGGTCGGGAAAGCCGTACGTGATCGTCCTGACATAGCGGTGATTACAGCAGAGAGAGATCGTTTGCAGAGTTTTGTTCAGCAGCTCCAAACGCAGGTGAATGAGACAAGGGGATTGTTAGTGGTTGCGGAGTCATGGGCGGAGAGACTAGAGGCGGGAGTCCTCCATGCGAGAGGGCGTATTCATATGTTACAGGAGAGGTTGGTAGATCAGTGGGCGGTACCAATAGCCGTGGTACCTTTGAGGACAGAGAGGCCTGGCGAGAGGGGTCGACGATCACGATCCTCACCTAGTTCGGGATGAGGCGTAAGGGTCTAAATAAATGTTAGCAAGGTATAAGAATTAATAAGGATGCCGACCTGCGTGTCGATGATAGAGAAGATGTATTTGTTTAACATCTAAATAAAACTGAATATGTATGTTGATTTGAGTTACGATAATAATAAGAATGTTTTCGTTTTGACTTTCGGTGTTTTGAAAAAGGATAAAGAGGAATGTGATTAAATAGAAATACACAAAAATATTTATATTTACCACACATGATAGGTTATGGTAGGGGATGGTCGAGCTAACCTTGGGAGACCCCATGTCTCCGAAGTGCTGCCTACATAGCCCATTGCACAAAGCAAGGAGGGGCCTCAGACCGATGTAGTTCTCCCTTAGGATCAGGGAGAGGCGAATTCAGGCAATTTGGTATGGTTTAGGCAATTGGTTGGTTGGTAAGAATATTGATATTAATATTGGTAAGGTAAGGTTGTTGGTGTCGGTAATGAATTGGTGATGTTGTAAAAGGTATAAGGGAAGCGAAAGTTAGCCTACCCAAGTAGAAGGGAACCATGTCCTGATTAAGATCAACACACAATCCTAGATGCGAGGCAAAGTGGAAAGAGTGCTCCGTAGGTGAAAAGAGCTAAACAAACCACACAACATAGAACGAGCTTGAAGCCCTAGGTACTGTGCATAGACGAGAAGTCCATAGGTGAAAAGAGTTATATGATCACAATATATCGGGTGTACGTTACGTCCCTTGAGTTGAAACAAATGGTGAGGTGAGGTGGATGATATAGCTGAGGTACAGAGAATTTATTACAAAGTGAGTGTTCTGACAAAAGAGAACCTACCCTAAATAGACAAGTCCATGACTCAAAAGTTCTTCTGAATGAGGCTTTTATTTTATTGAATATAGACTGATCGATGCGGGAAGTCTACAAGGGATATTGATTGTTTTATTCTTGAGGTCTTCACGAAGCTGATCAATGCGAGAAGCTTCTGATAAAGGCTGACTATGTATAGCTGTCCTTCGAGGGAGCAATCTATTTATAGTAGCAGATATGATTTTAATGCATAGCCATCCTTCGAGGGAGAAGTATATATATATATATAGCAGTATAGTTCGGCATATAGCTTGTCCTTCTGAGGGAGCAGATCTATATTTAATTTAGATGACTAGATATTCTTTTGGCATGAAGCATCTAGTTTGGTAGGAAGTTTGACTCAAGAAAATCCCATAAGAATACGGCTTATTTTAATACTTTGAAGTCATGGACTAGACCAAAAGGGGAAGGCATAGTTTAGGTGAGGTGAGAATCAAACTATGTGAGCTTGATTTTCATTATGAGGTGTAGGAAACGAAGTGCATGTGGTGGTATGTGAGCTCAAGGGATGAGCGGCAGGTAGATAAGAAGTGATATAACACTAAATTCAACAAGATAATGGTCGAAGATGCAAGGCATTAAGGGTTTCGTGCTCGGAGTTTACCATTAAGCGAAGCTAAACGATAAGTGCCTCGATCCATAGGTGTGAGTGATTATATAAGGCCTAATCCAATTGGGAGAAAATTTTCCACGTTTGCTCTTTTCTAGTTTGGTGACATGTTGATTCTCTTTGAGGACAAGATCACCAACCTTAAAGGTACGCTCATGGAGTTGCTTATCATAAGCACGCTTGATGCGTTTTCGATAGATTTGAAGGTGATCAAGAGCTGTAAGACGACGTTCGTCAAGAAGCTCCAATTGGGCTAACCGCTCTTGGCGGAAATCATTGTTAGTGAGAATATCCTGAAGGGATATTCTGAGGGAGGGTATTTGTATTTCGAGAGGTAAGACAGCCTCGGTACCATATACCAAAGAAAAAGGTGTGGCATTAGTAGAGGTACGGATGCTAGTACGATAAGCCCAAAGGGCAAAGGGGATGTGATCGTGCCAATTTCGTCCGGACTCATTGACAACTTTCATGAGGATTTTGGTTAGGGTTTTATTAGAGGATTCGGCTTGTCCATTTGCTTGTGGATAGTAGGGTGATGAGAAGCTGAGTTTGATACCAAAGTTGTCACAAAGGTCTTGCAACAACCTATTTTTGAAAGATTTTCCATTATCTGTAATCAGGCGATGAGGAACACCAAAACGACAGATAATGTGGTGGTTAATGAACTCTACAATTTTTTCTTTTTTAGTTGAAATGAGTGGAATAGCCTCCACCCATTTTGTGTAATATTCGGTTGCTGTGATAATCCATCGGTGACGTTGTGAAGAGGATGGGTGAATCTCACCAATAAGGTCTAAACCCCATTGTGAGAAGGGCCAAAGATCTCGAGCGACCTGGAGCGGGTGGCTAGGAGTATGTTGAAGGTTGGCATGTTGTTGACACATAACACAACGCTTAACATATTCGTAGCAGTCGTTATTGAGAGTAGGCCAATAATAACCTAGGTGAAGGATTCGTTTAGCCATGGCAAGGCCACTAAAATGTCCACCACAAATACCGTCATGGACTTGTTGGATGGTATGGGTGATCTCCGCACCGGTGAGACATCGAAGGAGGATGCCATCAAAGCCACGTTTATAAAGGAGTCCCCCCATAACTACATAATGAGAAACACGTTTAAGAAAAGCACGTTTACCAGTACTAGTAAGGTCAGAAGGGAGAACAGAGGTTGTAAGGTAGTCATGGAATTGGTGATACCAAGTATCCTGCGAGTTAAGGATTACGTATTTATCGTACAAACAACCGGGGCTGAATAAGATGGGGCAAAGAGTTGTTGGACCAAGACAAAAATGTCAGAGTCAGTTGATGAGGCTGGAATTTGCGAGGCTAAGCAAGCCATAGTATCCGCAAATTTGTTAGTAGAGCGTGGAATGGTTTGGATAGAATAGTGAGTAAATAAGGCTAGAAGTGAATCCACGTAGTGTTTGTATTTTTGAAGTTCCTCATTTTTGCATTGGTAGATGCCCATAACTTGATTGACTACCAATTGAGAGTCACCAAAAATATTGATAGATTTGATACCTAAGTGCAGCGCAACCTGGAGACCCAGAACAAGGGCCTCGTATTCCGCTGTATTATTAGTGCAAGGGAAATCGAGTCGGAATGAAAGAGGCATAGGCTCGGCGTCAAGAGGAACGAGAACAATGCCAGCTCCTCCACCGCATTGGCATTTGGATCCATCGAAGAAGAGAGTCATTGGATACGACTCCTCCTTGAGTGAAAGAGTGGCGATGAGTTCGTCGGGGAATGTAAAATTGGTAAATTGTTCTCCAGGTAAAGGGGCTTCCGCAAGTTGGTCTGCGATGGTTTGTCCTTTGATTGATTTCTGGTGGATGAACTCAAGGTCGAGGTCGGCGAGGAGCATGAGCCATCGGGCGATGCGTTGGTTTAGATGAGGTTTGGCATACATGTAATGGATGGGGTCCGTGTTGGTGATGACGAAAGTTTTGTGATTCAGAAGGTAGTGTCGGAGTTTGGTAGCCACGAATGATAGGGCTAGGCACAACTTTTCTACATGTGTATACCTAGTCTCATAGTCCACCAAAGTACGACTTATATAATAAACGGCTTGTTCTCGATTTTCAGAGTCACGATGTGCAAGCATGGCCCCTACAACAAGTGGTCGGGCGGAAAGGTAAAGGTAGAAAGGGCAGTCGTCTTGAGGTGGGATAAGCACGGGTGGCTGCAAGAGATAAGTTTTGAGAGCTTCAAAGGCTTGGTGGCACTCTTCACTCCATTGAAATTCAATGTCCTTTTTAAGGAGGTGATGGAAAGGTTGACATCGATCCGAGAGTTGGGAGATGAAACGTCGGATAGATTGTAACTTACCTTGTAAGCTACGCAATTGTTTGAGATTAGTAGGTGGGGGCATTTCTATGATAGCTTTGACTTTAGATGGATCGACCTCGATGCCACGCAAAGAGACGATAAAACCAAGAAGCTTTCCCGAAAGGACACCAAAGACACATTTCTTTGGTTGAAGACGGACAAAATATTGTAACAGGCGATCAAAAATAATGGTTAAAACATCGAGATGTTCACTGCGATGTTTAGACTTGCCAAGAAGATCGTCGACGTAATCTTCAAGGATAGTGTGCATAATGTCATGAAAAATGTAGGTCATAGCCCGCTGATAGGTCGCACCAGCATTCTTAAGGCCAAATGGCATTACACGGTAACAGAAGGTTCCCCAAGGAGTTATGAAGGCAGTTTTGTGTTGATCGGCAGGGGCAACCAAAATTTGGTTGTATCCTGAAAAGCCATCCATGAGAGAGAGCATCTCATGGCCTGCAGTGAGATCAACAAGTTGGTCAATGCTAGGTAGGGGGAAGTCATCCTTAGGGCAAGCGAGGTTAAGATCCCGGAAATCCATGCATATCCGAAGTCCCCCCGTCGCTTTAGTGACAGGTACGATGTTAGAAATCCATTGAGGATAGTCAATAGGCAAGATGAAGGAAACAGAAAGAAGTCGTTGAAGCTCTTCTTTGACCAAGAGGGCAATGCGTGGATGCATTTTTCTCAGTTTTTGTTTGACTGGTTTGGAATCGGGGTTTAGAGTGATGTTATGGATGGCAATGGTAGGATCAATTCCTGGCATGTCAGCGTAGGACCAAGCGAAAGCTTGGTTGCGAGCACGGAGGAAAGTAGTAAAGGCGACTTGTTCTGATGCGTTAAGGGATTGTCCGATCTTCACAATGTGAGGATCCTCCTCCGTGTGGATGTTGATTTCTATAGTAGATTCGTTCAGCATGGTTTGGGTTTCAGATGGTAAGGCTCGTTGAATATAAGAATCATCCGCGCCAAGGTAAGTGAGGATGGAGTCATCATCCTGACACTCAACAACATTAATCAAAGGCGAATCCTCTTCGATCATGTCTGGATACAGAAGGGGAAGAGAAGATGGGTCCTCATTATCACGTTGATAAGTGAGAGGACCTATGAAGATAGCATTTATGAAAAAAAAAAGTTAGGAGGGATAGATTCAGGGTCTATAGATTCTGTGGGTGATGATGGCAAAGTGGGTGATGATGGTTTGGTAGGGGTGACGTCGTCTTCTTCCAGAATACAGCTGACACGAGGTGTCTCCTGTGTAGGTGTTTCAGGAAAACCAAGACCACTGCGATCATTATGTTTACGTGTGGTGATGGGGATGAGCGTATGTCGGCCTTGTTCATAAAGACCAAAACCAAAGCCTTTCCAAGCACAGCGAGTCAAGAAGGTGAGGGCGGTTGGACGATTTGTCGTCGTAAAAAATCGGATTGGAAGGGAACCACACCAAGAGGAGGTTCAGGGGTAATGGAGGATGCGTCAACACCCCCATACGTTAGGTTGGTGCGGCAATGGGGTGGTCCGTAAGAGATTACCTCCCCCACGCGACGGTCGTAGGTGGGATGTGCATGTAATTGTCCGTACTCCTGCGGGGTAGGGAAAGAACTAACGTTATATAGGCGGTACTCCCCCAGCGTAAGGCATTGAAAAACATCTACTAAGGGGTCGGAGGTTGGGATGTTAGCTGCGGGAAGGGAAGTGGTTTTTGTGACGGTGGTTTCATCAGTTGAAGGCGTAGGCGCGGTTGAGGTGGATGGTTGAGGTACATTTGAAGAGGATGGTTGGGTTGAATGTATAGGTGTCTTGATTGGTATAAGCACATCGTTAGGGCGGTATAACATATTGCAGGTTTTAAAGGGGGAGGATCAGCTTTTACAGTGTAGGACTTCCCCTCATACTCAAATTTTATGCATCTATGTAATGTTGAGGGAACGCATCCCATGGCCCTGGATCTAAGGATGACCCAGCAATATATTATATTGGAACTCTCCCTCAAGGACATAGAAGAGTTCGGGTAAAGTACGTGGTCTTACCCGAATGTTGAGGATCACGGTGCCTAAGGTAGAGGTAATAGCGTCATTGAATGACCACAACATGATGGGATTGGCACACATGTAGCTAGAAGGGATATTCATTTGTTGGAAGGCTTTTGAAGAGATGATGTTTAGGCTAGCGCCCCCGTCAATCATAACACGACGTACCCGAATGTCCCGGATGTAAGCGGAGATGAAAAGTGCGCAGGTCGTGGTCTTCTCGCTCCAAAGTCAACAATTTCATCTTCAGAGAAACTGACTGCAGCAGCTTGTGGTACAGAGACAGAAGTGGTTGGGGCAGTGGGTTGTTTGGTGAGAGAGGCAACGTGATTGGGTGTTAGAATGGAGGCAACGGGCAGGGTTTCATTAGGTAAGACCTCGATCCCTTGAAGAATTTCAACGAGAGCTTGTCGATGAGATTCAGAAGTCTGAATGAGATCATATAGTGTCATTTTTACGGGTGATTGGTGAAGCTGTTTGATCATGGCTCGATGGGCAACTCCATTAGAGACAGGGTAAGCGGGTCCACAAATAACCACTTTGGGTGGTGGTGCAATCGGGATGCTGGACGGAGAAGGAGAGGACGCAGGTGTGCTTACTTTCACTTTCTCATTATTTTTCTGCGCTCGAGTAGCAACACTAATCATATTAATCTCGTAGACCGGAGATGAAGAAGATGATTGGGATAAATCATGGTCTTCAAGAGGTGGGGTTGTAATAATGACAGATCTTGGTGAGGCGGGGACAGATGGTATAGGAGAGGGAATGGAAACTAAAGGTCTCCCCTTCGTAAGTTGTCTTTCTTAACCTTTCTATCTCGGGAGAAGTGACTCGACGAAGGATGGTTTTAAAGCTTTACATCCCTCCACATCATGTCCCGGTGTGCGGTGATAAGCGCAGATCTTAGACTCATCATAACCTATAGGTCGAGGTTTAGACGGGTCATAAGATCTAAGTGGGGGTAGGGAAATGGTCGCATTCTCTACTAACATAGTAAGGATTTTGGCGTAAGATCCTTTGAGTGGGTCAAAATCAGAAGAGGATGAGGGTATTGATTGCGCAGGTGTTGGTAATGTTTGGGCGTGGTTAGTTCGTATGGGTGGTGGTTTAACCGAGGGGTGTTGATACGTGTTTTTCACTAAACATGGTTTCTTTGGCGCAGAAGCTATATTGGATGATGAGGCCACAGATGGTGTGGTATCAGAAAACAACCATGGGGAAATAGGAGTGACCGAAAACAAATCTTTTGATGATGGAATTTGTTTAGGGTTGATAGGTGGACAGGATACGCGGAGTGATAATGTTGATATACCCTTTGATCCCTGTATGGGTGTAGAAGGCGTAGATCGTTTTGAAGAAAACGCAGGAGGTATGATATATTGGTGCAGGTGGAAGGATAAGGTCCCAATATGGAAGGTAGGTATGACGATGATGGTTTTTATTGTGATAGAGGCACGGGTTGAGTGTATCTCCTAAGTGGCGGGGCGGCTTTATTCTTGGACAAATCTAGTCGCTTAGGCGGGTGTGTTAGACTGGGTATGGGTAAGGTCCCAAGCGTAGGGGAAGATTTGGTTAGGTTGATAGAGGTGGATGGGATACTGAGTATAGATACGGGGGGTGAGAATGAGGACATAGGCATTTTGAGTTTCTGTAAACACTTCGGGTATATGGTAGATGTGTCAGGATCGGTCATCTGCATTTGAGTAGAATAAGGGGTACTCAAACGTTCCCATAGGATTTGTCTATCCTCTGGAGAATGACAGTCTTCAGGTTTGAATTGTAAATTTGGTACGGAAGAAAGGTGGGTTGTGATTCCAGTCCACTGTGGGTGTGATACAGTGAGTAGATGAGGCACTGTATCAATAGATGTTAAGAGGTCAACCGGTCGTTGAAAAGATTTAGGCGATGAAGAACTAATAGGTAAGAGGGCGTGTTCGAGAGGATCCATCATGGTTAAGGAATTTGGTGATGTCGGTGCAAGAGATTTCTCGTCTAAGGATGTCAAAAGGAGTGGCGTACCTTCCTCTTGTGCAACAAGAGTGGTAGAAGGGGAAGTCTGGGAAATAGATAGATTAGATAACATCCGTTCGCAGTCTTGTAGGGATGTGGTATAAGCAGACTCATCGATGGGAAGAGGAGTCTGGGCAGTTAACTCCTTTATGGGTAAAGGAATGATTTCACTTTGGCTTGATAGTGGTAAAGGAGGTTCGGGCTCCTGTGTTAGTGAAGAGGCTTGATTCAAAATTTTCTCGATAGAGGCTTTTGGCTGGGTATCAAAGACTGCATGGATCTCATGAACACTCTCCTCGGCTAAGATATCCTGGTTTGTGTTACTGTTGGAAGAGTGATTCGGGAATGGTTTGTTGAAGATTTTCAAATTTCGGTTGGCAGGGGCATTAGGATTATCGAGGGTTATATCCCCTGCGTCCACCATTTCCTGCACTATGTTTTTCAACATCTTGCAGTTTTCATGACTATGTCCTTTTACACGGTGAAAGTTACAGAAGTCATTTTCTTTGTACCAGGAAGGTATAGCGCGGGTGGAGTCAAACCCAGAGTGAGGTTTAACAGGAGGCAAGGTGATAGCTCCAGCTTTGAGCAATTTTTCCAAGATGACACCATAGGTTTCTCCCAAGGGAGTGTAATTGATGGGTTCGGCTTTGTACTTATAGGTGGTTTTTGGTGGAGTATTAGATGGTGTTTGAGATTTAACCATCACCGCGTGGACAGCTCCTTTTGATTTAGAAGAAGTGGACGCGTGAGGAGTGGTGGTATTTGGTTTATTGGTAAAATCAGGAGTTTGGAAATTGGGGTTTTTGTTGCGCAACCGCAATTTCTCTTCTTCTAAGGCTCGAATTTCTAGTTTCCGAGCCATGGTAAAGGCCTCATCAAATGTGCGGAAAGTTTGAATTTGAAGAGTAGGAGAAATGTGCTTAGCACATGCCCGTGTGAAAATTTTGATAAGTTCAGCCTGAGGCAAGGCATATGTAAGTTGGTTGATAAGGCCACACCATCATCTAATGAAATCTATGATAGATTCGTCTTCGAATTGTCGGATGGCATAAAGGTCGGTGATGGATACTTTCTTAGCAATGTTAATGGAGAAGTGATCCAAGAAAGATTGGGCTAGTTGGTTAAAAGAGAAGATTGAGTGCTGGGTTAAAGCACTATACCACTCCAAGGCAGGTCCTGATAAGGACATGGGAAAGGTGCGGAGTAACAAGGCATCATCTTGGGCAATCAAATAACAAGCATGTCTAAATGATCGCAAGTGCTGTTGAGGATCCTCTTTACTATTAAAATGAGTAAATTTTGGCAACTCCCATTGAGGAGGATATGAATGAATGGGAACAGAAGGGTGAATGGGCTCCCGAAAAACTTGCTCGTATGTCAAGGCGCTACGACTTCCCGACACAGAAGCCTCCAGATTTTGCATTTTGTCCATCATTTGTTTGATGAAATATGTGGTTGGATGAGATGATGGTGCGGTTGTGGCAAACGGAGGCAAATTGGGCCAAGGGCCTCCACTAGACAATGGTGGGGTTAAGTGTTGATAAGGTATGGAGGATGAATATGTTGAGGCGATAGAATAGGGATGTCCCATATAAGGTGTTGAGGTTACTGGATACGTGTATGGGAATGAAAAGGTAGGCGGAGCTTGAGAAGGAAAGCTCGTGTGGATAGGTGGCAGAGAGGAAGTCATGAATGGAGTAGTCTGTAAGAGAGATGAGGTAGGGGCAGTCGGTGGTAATGATATGTGGGGTCCAAGATTAGCCAAAGAAAAGCCAATCTGAGTCGTATGAACCTCTGAAGCTGTCGGATTGGGAGATGGGGCTAAAGGTGCCGGAAGCAAGGCGGTGTTATCAGGCGGAGTGGGGGCTAAATGAGCAGCTATACTAATAGGCATGCCAACAAAGAGCTGACCATCAGGCGTACGGTCAGGGGCATGAGACAAATAGTATTGTACAGCGCTAGGATTAGCATCCAGAAATTTGGCAAAGTCCTTGTCTCCTACAGGAATTTGGGGGATCTCACTGGTGTCTGTAGGATTCCCCACAGAATGTGAAGGGGGTGATTCAGGTAAAGAAACAGAGCAAGCATGTGAAACCATGGCGTGGCTTGCTTTCGAGTGATAACAACCATGGACAGGTGTTCACAGTAGGGTTTCAATCTATCCGGAACAGAAACAACCTTAGAATGGTGAAATTGGTAGGTTGCTGGTTTGTCAGGAATTGGAAAAGAGAGTAACCGATATCGGTCTAGTAACCGATGTCGGTTACACTATAGCCGACGTCGGTCAGGTAACCGATGTCGGTGTAAGAAGTCTGGGCTAACAAGATATAAAAAGGCTGCTAATTTGATTTTTAACAACGTTTAGTATACGTGTCCAATTATTGATCACAGAAGACAGAGTATGAGAAAGAAAACAGAACTAAAAACAAGCAAGATGCACACACAAATCCAGAGATTAACCCTAGGGTTAATTTTAATTATCGTGGGCTTATGCCTTTAGACGTAGAATGATGTCAGAATCCTAAACAAGAGACTTAGGGGAAATGTCAAGTTGTTTTGGCTTATAAGGTTACCTCAATCGGGCGGAGGAATACCGCGAAAAAGGGGGATGTTTGAGCTGTTGTGTTAATTGTGAAGTGATTCGGTATGTGTTGTGCAGTGAATGTAAGATCAATTTCTTATCAATACCGTGGATATCACCCCCACGTGTACGACCTGTTACTTAACCTATGTTCACTAGAATTGAAAAACAACAAGCAGGAATGCAATGCACGTGTTTTAAACCCAAATCGAAAATTATGTTCGATGAAGCAAGAGAGATGACTTTCACTAATGCGAAACTAGGAAAGCAAGACAAATTCTTTACGAAATATATAACAAAAGCAGCAACAGCAAGTATGCTTCCTAAAATGAAAATAAGCAAGAGAAACAGAAACCCAAGATGGGTCCCACCGGGCGTGCCAAAATGTTTCACTCGGAATGTTTCGTTCCTTTTAGAAACAGATAAGGTTAGGGGCTAGGAGGAATACCTGTAGAATGTCGAGATGGTGTGCGCGTACCGTAGAGAAAGATCAGCTGATTGCGAAGAACTCCTTTTTGTCTTGGAAGGACTACCTGCAAATAAGAACACAAGACCACAAGATTTGATTAAACAATAAATGAGGAAACTGCCTTGGGCCCAGGAAATATAAAACTTCCTTTCGAAGGTGGTCAGTTTCCCTGCTAATATGAATTAACACAAATGACTGCAAAATATCAATTAGATTACTTGGTTGAAACGGGTAGGAGAAGGCTGGTTTCTGGTTATAGTCAGGGTAACCGATACCGGTTTCTGGTAACCGACGTCGGTTGGGCCTAGGACCTTCTTGGTAGCTATGGTGTTTGTAAGGCTGGTTTATGGATGATATTAGGAAATGAGATGATGAGAGGTAAAAGAATGACAGTTAGATGCAATGGCACGTTGGGTAGTGGATTCAGAAACGGATTTAGGAGGACTGTGATTCAAAGAGCATAAGAAATGTTATAACAGAGGACATGCAAGATGTGACTTACTGGTTTTGACAAAGATGCAAGTTGATCTCTTTTGCTGCAAACTCTCCTGGTTTCTTCACTCATCTCTGCTCGGTCAAGTGAAGATCTGGACTCTGTTTTCGCTCCCAATGACCTCTGTTGATTCAAAAATCATTCGACCTTGATTTTGGTTCGGGGAGCCCATTTACAGGGAGCCGATGGCGGTTACGTAACCGACGGCGGTCGAGTAGGAACCGGCATCGGTAAGGAAAAAGTAGGCTATTTTTAGTAAAATAGCCCACCTTCCCTACTTTTCTCCCGAGAGATCAGTTGCGGGCTTGGTCAAGTGGATAGAAGGTCGGTTTTGGGTGCGAGTAAGGAGGCATTAGTTATGGATGTGAGTCTAGACCAAGTCATAGGTCTTAATTAGGTTAGTTTAGGGTTAGGGCTAGGTCATGATGAGGTGGCAAAATGAGGTGGCAGGTAAGGTGATGTGGATTTATCAATTACAAGGTAATTAATAAATAATTTTGTAAGGTTTAGGTGATGAGGTTAAGTTGCGAGATGAGATGCGGGTCACAAGGGGTCGTAAGACACAAATTTGGTGTCTACAGAGATAATTTTCATCTTCTTTTAGATGAGATCCCATGGTCATTCACCCTTGCCTTCTCAAAAGGAACCAAATGCTTTGTTATAGTCTCATCCATGACTTAAAATCCAAAAAAAAACCAAAGATGAATCCACGAGAAGGACATCTTCCAATATAAGGGATCAACTCCTTGAGTGAAACTTCCAATCTAAAAGATGAATCCCTCAAAAGGACATATCCCGCCTTCATTTGTCACTATAAGTAGACTACTCCTCGAAGGACAGCTATAAAAGCTCACAAATCTCTACATAGTCTATCCAAAAAGAGGACTATTTTCTAAAAATCAAAATTCGAAGCTTCCCGCGTCGATCACCTTCGCGAAGAACTCAAGGAGACATATACTCATCCTATATAGACTTCCCACATCGATTAATATATCTAAAAAGTAAAAAAAAAAGGAAGTAACCTTTCTCGTCACGGAGTTTCCTATTGTGATCTTGGCTCTGTTGTCCACGGCATTTTACCTCCCATTTTATGACCCACTTACCTTCACCTCCTTACCCATTTTTTTACCTCATATTGCCTCAAGGGACTTGCTTGAACCTACGAAATTTAGTGATTCTGTGACTATTCTTCACCTTTAGAGTAATCAATCATGCAATGTCTTTAGGGTCTTACATTCACTAACCTATCTCAGTAGATATGTTTCATACATTTTGATCCTTGCACATCGGGTGGATTTCTTTCCCCCTCTTATCTTTTCTCTTCTTCATTATCTTTTGATCTTCCTATATAGGACTAGACCCTCGAAACTGTCTTTTGGGATTTTCTTCTCACACCTCAATCAACCTAAAATCACCCATACCTATCTACCTATATTCCACCTAACCTAATTGACCTTGACCTAATCATACCTATGGCCTAGAATCAACACTACCTATCAACCTAAAATCACCTTTACCTATCTACCTATTCTCCACCTAACCTAATCAACCTTGACCTAATCATACCTATGACCTTGAATCCAACCTAACTATCAACCTCACTACCTATTCTTTTATCTTCTCATATTCTTCCGTAGCTTATGGGAGAACTACATCGGTCTAAGGTCCTTTTTCATCGGGACTATATAGGTAGCACTTCTAGGGCATGGGGCCCTGGAGGGTTAGCTCGACCACTCTTTACCCTAATAATTTTCCCCACCTTTACTTGATTTTCTATTCATATCAAAACGTTGACATCTAAACCATATACCACATAACTTTTACCACTTATCTTATTTCACATTTTCATACATAACCAACATTTTCCACATTTTACACCATCTCATGCATTTATATTGCCATTTATGTTCACAATAACAAAATGAACATCTCGTGCATAAACACAACCTAACTCAACCATGCCTAAACCAACCTAACTCAATCCATGCCTAAACCGACCTGAATCAATCCATGCCTAAACCGACCTGACTCGATCCATGCCTACGACTTGACTCAATCCATGCCTAAACCAACCTTACTCAATCCATGCCTATGACCTGCCTCTATCATGCCTAACTCATCTATTATCCATCCATATCATAATAAAGTAAAACTCATACATATCACAACAACATCACCTGAATATCATCTATCTCCTCATATATACATGTGTGTATCAATACAATGTACACCCGTATCACATAAATGTGTATCTCCAAAATAATCATCATCGGCTCGCAGGACGCTATCCAATACAAAAATGTATTTGGGTGATATATACGCGGTATCATGTATAAGAAATAAATACAATATCTCTTCAGCTCGTAGGCTGGTATACATCCAAAACCAACAATATAAAAAATAGGTGAGATATTGTCTCACATTTTCTATAACATATTTGTCTCATCTGTAGTGTCGACAATCCCCTCTGACCTAGAGCAATGGCTCGCTACTCTCAATCTACCACTACACGGCCCAACATCTGATGTTGACCCCCGTGCACTGATAGATGTCCTCTTCTCTCTCCTTTGGGCTCACCGGCCACCTACACTCTCAACACTATACGTATGAGACCGTGTTCGCTCACTCAAGAATATTTGTGGTGGTCTCAACACACCATCTACTAATATCTACAACTCAGGATTCTCCTCCTGTCTGTGCACTGAGGCTCTCACCTCTCTACCGATATCTCGTGGCTTTGGCCTCTCTCACTGCTGTACCTATGACTCTTACCTCCTAGATGTCCCCGCCTCGACCCTCGCCTCTGTATGACCCACCATTGGCTATATGCCACCGTCACCCCCATCATCATCATGGCAACAGCCTCGGATCTTCCTCCTCCCCTATCAACTCTGCTGGATGAGGTGGAGACAAATGTCTCTCCACCTCGTCTCTCCTTACTAAGGGAAGGGCAAGGGCACATCCTTCACTAAACAAAACTATCACCTCACTTAATCAACAGGTATAATCTCATGCTCCCTGACATAGCATCCCTCTATCCACCTCTATAACTGTAGTCCTTCCATCTCTGCATACATCCCTTTGTAAGAGGGATAGGTCACATAGGGTCTCCAGACTATATCCACACTGGACAAGCACTCCGGTCTCACGTCATAATATGCTACATCATATGTAGCTCGGGCTCTCTGTACACCACCCTCCAACACCCATCTCATACAACCAATTCGAATGATTCCCTACTCAAATTCATCTACCCGGGTAGGCACTGCACAATCGCACACGCACACAATGTTCTCATAGGCCCAACAGTGTAGAAGAAAAATGCAACACAAACTATATCTCCGTAATCACCTATAGGCCCACAACTCTCTATATAACTACACCAAGAAAGTTGGTGCCCATGCAAAACTAGTATGATCAATCATCATGTCCCGAAGGACACCCATTAGCAACCATGGGAACCTCCCACCCTCTGAATTTGGCAATATGTAACACCCGATCACCTCCATCATCAACACTATCAACCTCATCTCCTCAAGATGGGCAGCATAAACCTCTCGATAACTTAGGCTAGCGTTGTGGTAGCGCAACTTACCCGCTCTCTCTCCAAACACCTCATCTATACACCTCACCATGACCTCGAGATGTCACTGAGTAAACTTGGTCTCCACTAATCGGTAGCCTCAATATCCTATATATATCCTCTAGGGTGATGGTCATCTCCCTTGTCGGCAAGTGGAAGGTGTTGGTCATAGAATCCCATCTCTCGATGAGTGTGACCATCAAACTCTACTCTCTCACAACCCACCCATAACAGCGGATCCCAATCAGGCTGACATCATCAATGTGACTCCACTCCTCGAAAGTCACCTATCCATACAACTCTAACAATATAAATGGCTCTCGGTCCCTCATCCGAAGCTTGTCTCGGTCTGCATTCCACAACAACAATATATTAGTCCACCTTCCCAACTTACCTTAGTTTATCCTCCCCTCACCCAAACCTACCCTACCTATCTACCCAAAACTATCTACCATACCTATCTACCCTAATCGTTATGCACACCTACATAAACCCATCTACCCTACCTATCTACCCTAACCCTCACCCAAATCTACCCTACTTATCTACCCCACCTATCTACCTAAACCTATCTACCATACATATCTACCCTAATCCTTATCCACACCTACACAAACCCATCTACCCTACCTATATACCCTAACCCAAACCCATCTACCCTACCTATCTACCATACCTATCTACCCTACCCTCACCCGAAACAACCTCAACCCTTACCCACCTACCCTACTTTCTCACCCTAAACCCCACCTCCCAAACCTATCTACCATACCTATCTCTGCCCTACCCTCACCCAAAACAACCCTCAACCCTTACCCACCTACCCCGCTTTCTCACCCTAAACCCTTCCCCTCTCACCTAACTTCTTTCCCACTCTACCCTTACTCTCTTCCCTTTTTTTTCCACTATACACTTCGGATTAACCAACACCGGTTATCCCTGCAATGACCACGTTCTCCCCTTGACCGTGATCGATCACTATTCTTGTGAATGATACTGGTCTCTACCCACCGACGTCGGCCACCACTCGACCGATGTCGATCACCGTCATGCTGCCCGCCCAAACTTTCCAACCCTAAATTTTCCCTTCCTAGACATTCTACCAACCCAAATCCCTCCTTACAACCCTCATTGTTCCTACATTACCCTTTTTCCCTACCCCCTACCCTTCACTATTACCTATTCCCCCTCTTTTTCCCATTTTGAAATTCTTTCCCCCTAAACCCCCAATTTTTAAATATTTTTTACATTTTACATCAAATTCACTCACAAATCAATAACAAAAGGTTTAAATCCTACCTGGTCCCACTGCCGCCATCGTGGTGGAACCTCCGGCCTCTGCACCGCTCCTCCCGATCCCTCTCTAGCCTCCACCATCCTCAAATCACCACCGAATCTCCACACCAATCAACTCACTCCACCTGATCTCCTAGCCCCACCTCCCACTCAACCAATCCCGCCTACGTGGCTCGCCAACCAAGCTCTCTGACACTCTCTTTTGTCCTCTTCCTCTTCTCTCTCTTCCTGTCCTTTTCTCCTTTTCCAAAATACACAAATGAATTTTAAAATGCAGGTTTTTCACTTTTTATACCCTACCCGACTAACCCGACGTCGGTTAACCCTTGACCACTACTGGTTTGATGCCCTAGATAATCGTCGTTGGTTCATCTCCACCATCATCACTCATACCGACCGCCACCGCTACGATTACCTTGCCTACTCCTTTCCCTCACATTGACCTCATTTTCCTTACCTCCCCTCTTTTTTTCCTCCCCTACACTTACCCTAACCACTTTCCCTCCTTCTCTGGCCCTCCACCTTCTTTAACCTCACCTCGTTATCTGATTGGTGTCTCCTTATTTTACCCTTACCCCGGCCTTACCCGTGATGCACCCTAGATATTTGGACCTAGACCAACCGTTTGTGACCTTTGACCTCATGTGTTCGCTATACCTTTCCCCACTATTACCTGTGTTGTTTGACCTAATGACCTTACATTGCCTATTGCCGTGACCGTTGATCCCGACCCCCGCCTTTGCTATACTAGAACATACCTAAACATTCTTGCACCTAACCCACATTGTGCTTCCTGACCTTATCCTATACCTTGGATACCATAATCACTTCAACCTTTTTTGGATAAACATATCGACCTTAGACGATGTAGAGTTTACAATATCTTCAACTTGGTACCATGTCACAGTTTATACGTGTGCATGTGTTCAACTGTCACTACCTTTAACCTTGGCCCGTTTACCTATATGCTCGATTTGCCCTTTATTCCTTTCCCCATTTTTCACCTATTCTTCTTCACATCTACTTTTATCAAACAACTCACCAATTCACCCTGTCACCTCATCAGTTCCTAGATTGAGGGGGATCACCCTCATTCCCACTTGGGGCAATGACACTCTATTCTTGTTCACGTCGCTTACTAATACAAGCTACGCAACAAGAAGGGGAAAATGTAGACAACAAAATTGTGTCGTAATCACCTTGGTCCCCTACTACAGGACCTATAATCACTTCCTCATCCTCAATACCTTATCACTTACCTCCGTGTTAATTATTTTAATTAAATTAATACCATTTTCCTCCATACACATTAATTTAATTAAGTTAATGACCCTTTACTCACACACACATTAATTTAATTATCTACATTAAATTAATTCACCACCCTCACACACCTATTTAATAAAGTTTCCTTTATTAAATACAGTTCACCTAACCACCCCTATCATTCGGCCATTAACCTAAACCCTAAACCAATGCCCAAAATAAAATGTAACATTACACCCATTCCCTCAACTCACGTTAAAAGCCTCCTAAGGTCGGTTTTTCCTCGAGGAAAATAAGAGACCCTTATCAAATGGCGAACAAATTCCTAGGAATTTTTTTGAACAACCTTAGGTATCTCTCCCAAACCGACGTCGATTCACCCTATACCGATGTCTATTCCCTAAACCGATGGTGGTTATGCCGGAGTTGGACCAAAGGCATATTTAGACCCATTTACAGATCTGTAATATGGGTTGATTATTGGTCATTCATGGTTGAACCTTTTAGCATTGGATTTCCTTAGTGCAAATTTGATCTTTTCGGATCAGATGCAACAAAGCAAGGATTGATTTGTGATCAGCCAAGGTAACCAAATTCATCGGGACAATAGTGAAGCCTCTTCACTGTTTCAGCCACCCTCCTTACCCAACCATTGTAATACCTTGCCCAATCACCCACGTGACTTCCTCTTCAGTAACCCCAGACCTTCGCAACATACCCATACCTCCTCTATGATCACCCAACACCTTCTACTAACCCATTCTTGCCTAAAAACCTTTAAAGCTCGTAATGTGTGATTTTACTAGTTCCCGAACTGATCATCGTCGGTTCTCCCTAACCATCACCGGTTACACTCCAACCATCATCAGTTTTATAAAACCATGGTCGGTCTCTGTGTCTTTGATCTTTGCTAGAATTACAACCTGTTTCTAACATATACCTACCTAAACACCTATTTGACCTTCAGATCTGTATCTAACCTAGCCTGTTAGCTCAGATTCACCTATAACCAACCTACTTGACCTCTCGGATCTCCTTCTAGCATAGCCTGTTAGACTAGATCTAGCCTATTACATTTGTATGAGATGCCTAAATCATATTAAACTATAGTAGGGCAATATTTACTTTATTTCAGCATTGAATTGTTTTAAATAGTTTACTGACAACCATCTAGGAAGTATCACACTTCTAGGATCTAGTACATGCAAGGAAGGCCACTGCATATATTGTTTAACTCTCTTTGGTGGTCTTGCTTTGATTCTTATACAAGTAGTTCCTCCTAGCCAAAAGGAAGGTCTCACAATCACTTCGATCCAGATTCTGAGATATGCACACATACAACCTACAACTATCCCGAACCAGGTATTCTTCTTACCACCTTTACCGTGATCTGTTTCATCAATTACTTCTCGGAAAACCTAAGAAATTAGGTGAAACACCTTCAACCAATTTTTCCCAATTAGTAGGCAATCAATGGATCTAAGTTGAGTCAAAACCTATAAATTTGAATCATCTTGGAATCAGACATATAATCTTGACTCGGAGATGAGTTATATTTTTCTCACGCATATCAATGCTACACCTTGAGTCATCGCATCTATTATGTTCAATTTCATATCAATAATCACCTCATTTTCACATCCTTTTTGGCTCAAGGTGATGAGCCCTTGCATCTTTATAGTTGCTTGGAGCCATGAGTGGATTAAAACACCTTATCATTTTACCATCTACATTTTTTCCAATGGAATGGAATGATTTTAAATATTTTCACCTACTTTCAAGCAAAGGCACCCTTCTACCAAGTTGTAAAATATAAAAAACATTCAAACATTTCTCACAAAATACCAAAACAATATAAAAATTTTCAAAAACAAAAATCCCACATAAAATTGTCCAAAACTCCAAAAATAGTTTCAAACTATCACAATCAAAACATTCAGATAATGTTTGACCACCTTTCAGTAACTAGATAACACAGTTTAACAATTTCGCCATTTGATGATGCTCCTCATGATAGTTCCAAATCATCTTTATTCCCCGTGGTGTATATCTATGCCCTTTCAAAATATAACATTCCTTAGGGCACTTTTGGGTTTTACATTTTAATCCAATACATATCAAACTTCAATGGGGTCCGATAAGAGTATCTTTCAGAGTATCTAATTATCACTCTGCTCTTCAGTCCGATCCAATCCTCTTGCATTCTAAGATATTTCTTAGGGGCATTCAAATTTGTCTAGTTCTTCAGTATGGAACACATTTGGAGTTTCAATAGATGTTACTTTTGCACATTGTCTTAATCACTGTTGCATTTTGTCAACATTGTGGTGATGTTTTTTCTTCTTTTAGTTTCTTATTTTGTTGTAATTTATTTACCTTTACTATAGACCAATTACAAGAAAATTTATTTACATCTTAGTTCACATATAACTTTGGTGTGGTTCCTTCTTTTTCATATTGGGTTTGTTTGCATTGTTTGTTTCATGTTTTCTTATTGCTTGCATGTGTTGTGTTTTCCTCTGGTTTATTTAAGCCATGGAATGTCTTCATTTTTGTTTGCATTTGTATTTCAAAACTTGCAAAATCCAAAAATATATATTTCAAAACTCTAAAAAAATCAAAAAGTTACAAAAAAATTGAACAAACATTCACTTATCACAGAAATCCTACAATTGGAAAATCCTTACAGTGAATATTTAAACATCTCAATACAATATTGATAAACGTTATACCTATATATATTAACTTAGTTTTTGTGCAATTCTTACAACTATCACTTTCTTCCCTTTGCATGATATGCTAACTCGCTTGAGGAAAATCACTAAATTGTTTTTCCTTCGCTATATAAATTCTCTTCGGAAAATTCAACTTTGATCATTTACACAATGGATTCAGCCAGAGTGTCATAAGGATTTGTTTTAATTCCTCTCTTATAGTTTGATCATATTCCCACTTGGGAGAATTGTATCTACTTAATCATCATTGTGGAATTCATTAGGGGCATAATCGGTTGTCTTCTTTTTTGGCTTTGTGTTGCATTGTTGATGTTTACTTTTTGTACCACTTATAAGTAGTTTGATTACATCTTGGTTCCTTTATAACCCTAATGTTGGTACCTACTTTGTATATTGGGTTTTTTTCTAGTTTTATCTTTCATTTTTATGTGTTTTTTTACGCGTATCGGGTTAACCATATTGATTCTTCGTAATCATGGTGAAAACTCTACTTTGCAACAAAAAAATAAGGTTGATCTAAAATTATTCTCCAAATAACGCTCATGCTGCGAGAATACTAATTTCCCTTCTTTGTTCTAATACCTTATTTTCCTTCCTCTCAAGGGGTTGTCCACCACTTTACAGCGTCACCGACCCACTTGAGGGGACTTTCTTTTACCATTATAATCAGTGGGGCATCTAATGCTTCACTTGCTTCCCACTCACTAGGGAACGCAAATGTTTTGCTTCTTTCCTCTCACCGATTTGCATGCGTATACTATCTTTAAAGAAATATTACTTTTCAATAGCACTTTAAAGTGGGTCAAATGTAGACACCCTAAAAATACATACATATTTCTATCTTGTTGTAGTACACCCCTTTGGAATTAATTAAATAAATTCCATCATTCAACTATTCCCTTTAGAATTAATTAAAATTAATTATATTTGTTAATCTATATTACTACCCTTTGGAATTAAATAATTTAATTCTAACATGTCTTTAGAATTAATTAAATTAATTCCTACACCCTCCTAGCTAATATAATTAAAAAGTTATTTATTTAAATGGTTAATTATCTCCTCACAATTAAATTCTACCATTCTATTTGAATTAATTTAATTAATTCCTAACATCTTATAGATAATATATATAAACATTTATTTATTAAATGACTAATTATCTCCTCACAATTAAATACTAATTAAATTTGGCTATTTAATTCCACCTATTTGAGTGAACAACCACTTGGACTCCACTTAGAATCCACATCCTCATCCTAGTTAACTACACTTAGAAAATCTTAGAAAGGTGGGGGCAGTTGAATTGCATGTACAACCACCTTTCCAGATACAACTTTTTAATTCAATTCATTTATTTCCCCTAAATGCCCCGACACTATTGTAACCTCTTCCAATGCTATTTATAATATATGTATTCAACCATGTTAAACCAATTTCTAATTGTCTTTGCTTCTATAAATTACAAGCTTGTCTTATCCCAAATCCTCCTAAATTATTTGCAAATAAACTCTGTCAATTTGCATTTTGAAGCTTTCCAACTACTCTATTCATAGAAATTGCACTCATCTTTGGAGGCCATTCAAGAGCACTCACAAATCAATCACTTGCAAAGGTTATATAGCTTCAAAATCTCTCCTATTGAGATTTGCATTGGAAGGTTTGCAATTTTGTTTTTTTTAATTTCATTCAATTTTGTATCGAAAGGAAGGAAACATCCTAAGTAAAAAGTGTAGATCAACCAAGAAATGCGTGTAAGGAAAGTGTATAATGAAACAAAATTGATATTTGAAGAGGATGTATCTTTTGAAAACTAATTAAAACAAATTAAATGGAACACTGAGACATTTTGAGAAGGTTGAAAGGTTTGTTCTAGCACTCATCATGCATGTGTGAGAACTATGCTCACACATTTCTTATCTAATGTGTGTGATTTTGTAGTTGCCCAACATTTAATAAATAAATTAATTAAATAAATAAAGAGTGATGAGGGTGGTTAGGTGGAATGAAGGAGGTTGGTGGAAGAGTGATGAGACTGATTGGTTAGATGAAAGAGATTGCAAGCATGTAGGAGGCACTTTTGACGGGGTATGGCCGATCTTCCTAACCTATCATTTTCCTGGCATAATAGTGCAAACACTTTACTTGATATCCAAAGGAAGTAACCACGGTGAAACATAGTCAACATTGTAAAGTTTAGCACAAAATGGATAGTTGTAGTGAGGGAAGGGTGAAGGCACTGCGATGAAGGGTTATCTCACCCCTACCCATCCTAAAATATTTTCCACCTTTGTGGGTTAAGTCAATAGTGGACACTTCGCTAAATCATTACCGTTTTACCTTATTTTTGTATATGCAAACTAATCGATCTCGATCTGTATATATTTAAAGAGGTCCAATGTATTTGAGAGGGAATAAAAATAATGCCTACCACTAATATGTTTGTTATATACAAAATAGAAGAAGAAGACTGAGGTTAGAAGGTGTTATTTTAGGTGTATTATCTAGGAGTATTGTCTTTTTTTTCTTTTCTACTTCTAAGCCTTTGTGTAGCTACCACTTCGTCATTCCTGCTCTTTATCTTTTATTTTTAAGTAGTCGTCATATTGTTTACAGCGTTGGAAGTTCTTTTTCCTACTACCCCACATAGTTTTCTTCATGATTTGTCTCCTTCACCCACTACGTGAAACCCTTTTCCCTCTCTCTACACTATGTAGAGAGGGACAACTCAAGGAGGCACATTTCCCGAGACTAGAGGTATTACGGCGTTGCAAAAATATTTTGAAATTTTGAGAAAAGGTGGTTGATAGGGTATATACGTCCATCTATGAATTCGTATACAAGAGACATGGGTGACCTCATGGGGATTTTTTGTTTTCTAACCAATGGAAAATATTAAGTAACCAACTTGGGAAGTTTACCATTGTTAGAAACTCGAGAGAAGTTATAGATTGCGAGAACAAGGGACTTGCGGTGGTAGTACAAATAGGAATGAATGGAAATTCATGTACGGTAAGCCTTCCTTAAAGATGTTAATCAAAGGAGGAATTGTAGTTAATTATGACATTAAGTACTTGGTAGACCTTTATATTAAGGATGGAAATTATTGTTGAATTCAAACCCAACATCAAAATTATAGATGAAGTGCATGTCCTTGAAGCTACTAGTAAATACGTCATGCCGGGTGGTACCGATCCCCATACACAATAGGAGATTCTGTTCTTGGGCCAGTAGTCTATTGATGACTTTTTAACTAGCCATGTAGCTGCATTAGAAGGTGGAACAACGATGCATATTGACTTTGTGATCCCAACTAATGGGGACCTCGTACATGGTTTTGAAGACTATGCAAAGAAGGAAGAAAAATCTTGAAAGGAATACACTCATATAGTTATTACACGTTGGAGTGAATGGGTTGCGAGAGACATGAAAATTCTTGTTAAGGAGAAAGTATCTATTCATGTAACGCATGCTAAAAATGTCCTTGCGAGACTTAAGGACAACCTAGGTTTAGTTAGAAAAATTATGGAGTAATTTTTTTTTAGAAGGGTGTGCCCTCAAACAGGCTTTGAAACTATAGTTGTCACCTTAAAACTTTAAGGTCCATTAAATTTAATTAATAACATTTTTCCCGTTATAACAAATTAGTCATCCCGCATTAAAACTAATTGTAAAAATTAGCCCAATCATGGTTAAATTCTCACTAAGTATAAACTTAATAAACAATTGAATTCCTACAATAGTTAAATATTCCATAGTTACATTTAGAGGGTTAAGGGGCCAAAATAAATGATTAAATACCCAAGGTATTTACTCCTACAAGGTTTAATTAATAACCAAGGTCCCCATTTACATGGGGTTAGAATAACCACTCCCTTACCCCATAAAATGACCCCTTAAAAGTCAACCCATATTTTGAAATTAAAACATTTAAATTAAAAAGGGATAATTTCCACTCACCCACTCTCTACCTACTTTTTGTAGGGATGAATCTCATCCCTTGGATGGATTCAATTTGGGCCTTTGATTTGGAAATATGCAATCTAACCCTAAAGTATGCTTATGAAGTCTTCTTTCTCATTTCCTTTGGCTCATTATTTTCCATTTGTTTTGCAAGTTGAGGAGGAGGAAGAGAGGCCATTGGAGGCCATCCCAAGCTTTTGGGGAGACATTGCAAGCTCCAATATTTTTTTTTCACACCCTCTCCTAGGGTTTTAAAAGCATTTATTTAATTTCTTTAGCTTAGTTTTCTTTAATTTTCCTAAAAGAGCTTGTGGGTTTTGCCCATTTTGATGCGCGGTTTTATTTGGTTTGCATATTCATTTGGGTAATGTAAACATATATGTATTTTTTTCATTCTACTTATTTTCAAGTATTACAAACCCAAAAAATAAAATAAAAACTAGAAATGTGATTCTTGTACATACATACATACATACATACATATATATATTTAAATTAATGGGTTCAAAACCCAAAATAATAATGCTAGAAGGAGAATACAGGCCATGCCACTTTACAGTCCGTAAAAATGTGAAGTGTAGGTTTTAAAAGGTAAGAGGGTCGCATGGTTTAGGGTAGGATAATATTTGGGTGGGGAAACTAAAACAAATATTAAAATATTATGGGGTGCGGTAGCCAACCCCACCCTCCCACCATTTCCACTTAGCCTAAAACCACTTTAAGCACTTAAAAGCAAAGTATGGCCATGGCTTTTTTAATTCTTATTATCACTTTTTGTTTTATTTGAAAGTTTTAACATTATTTAAACTTTAGTCTATTTAATATACGTAATTTTAGTTAAACTTTATTCTAATATATATATATATATATATATATATATATATATATATATATATTCTATATTAATATTAATGTTTTTTATATTAAAATATTCCCTCTTATACTAAAATATTTTATTATTAATAATATTTTAAATACGATATTATTATCAAAGGTGGTAAAGGAAATATAACTTACTTACACTATCATTATGTTATCTTAATAATTTGATAAAAAAAATAGAGTGGAAGGTAAGAGAGAGTACATTTCCTTTCCCTTAGAAATTTTGTAATAACTTGCAATAAGTTTCAAATGAGAATTACATGCTAGAATTTAGCGACTAGACTACATTATTGACTAAATAAAAATTAATTGTAATTTAAGTTCCTTTCCATCAACAATAAAGAGACTAAATTTTGCAATACATGCCTTTCAAATAACACAATGAAATGTAAGATTTCTTAATATAAGTTTCCAACATTTCACAAGAGATTGTTTACAACAACATTTCCAATAATATATTTAGAACAAGAACAACATATATTTGTGGGAGCAGATCAACTTCAATGGAATGAAATATTTCCTCTATAAAAGTTTTCCTTTCCACATACATCTCAACTTTCAAACAAGGATAGTAACCTTCCTTTCCCATTTCAAAAATAATTCTCAAAAATATTCCTTCTTTCCTTTCAATATATAGTACACTTCCATAACCACAATAAAATTCAATATGTTTCCTCACAAGATCATTACAATGTTCTCCACTTTATCTGGGAAGTCATACAAAATGTAAATATAAGAATGAAATACATTATTACAATTTATTCCACTCTAAGTGGGTAAAATACAAGGAAGTTTCACATGGTAATTAACATGAATCCAAGCTTCAAACACCAACAAGGTAGCTCCTCCAAGAAATTTCTTGATTCACAAAAAATAGGGGAGAGGCAATGCTCTCCACCAAGCTGAGATATCCAATGGAGAGGAGAAGCCATCCTCTCCATTGGCCCCTGAGCCCTAACCACATTACAATGGGAGAAGATCTCAATTCATGAAAACTACTAGCTTCCACAAAACTTAACATATAATTTTACATTCATTCCATTTACATACAAACACAACAACAACTCAACAAGAAGAAATAAAACAAAACAACAATATAACAAGGCTTATCAAGAAATCCAAAAGAGTAAGACCTATGGGGAGGCCACTTATTCCTCTTAATGGGAATGGGTGCCCACCCAAAATCCTCCAATACAACTTACAATTTCCCCTTAAAAATCTTATGCCTCCCTCAAGTACCCATTATTCCTCCAAAACTCTTATGCCTCTCTACATCTCTTATGTCTCCCTCATAACAAGAACAAAAGAAAGGAAATGCAAGCATTCCTCAAAACAAGGTGGGGCACCCAACCCAAACTCCCTCTAGAAAAAGGGTAAACTCTTATGCCTCCCTACATAAAACTCCCCATAGTATCCTCCCACTCCAAAACTTAGGCATTCTACCCACACCCAACAAGCATTTCAAAGAGACAACAACATTTAACACAACATATACACACATACAATAAAACAAATAACATAATTTAAACTAAGGTGAAGCTTACCCTCTTCATGGTAGAGCTTGTTCCAATTATGAAGTTCCAAGCCTCTCCAAAATCAAGCAAAAATCCACAAGGTTCCAAAATCCAGAAACTCTCTCCAAATCCTCTTACTTAAAAAAATTCAAGAGACTAAAAATGATCATCCAACCCAAAAACAAGCAACAAGAATTCAACAAATAGAGAAAGGAGAGGGAGGAATGATGTGGGTCTAAGTAGGATGCCACCTCATTTCCTCTCCACTCCACATCACTTGGTCAACCTCATATTCCAAAGCACAGCTTAATAAGTGGTTAGAGGAATGACAAGAACCTTACACACTCCATCTAAGCCCACTCCCCCAAAGGACAAAATTAAATATTTCAAAGAAAGTGCAATTAACATTTTACCTTTTTATCCCCCAAAAACACCTAGAAGAGCAAAATTTGACCCCCCACCCATAGGTGGGGTTGGCATGGCATTTAAGAGGGGACAAGTTTTAGTTGTCCCATTAAGCTTCCAAATTTGGCCTCTAAGGCCAAATTTGAGTTTCCCATGAAGGGTAGAGTGTGTTACACTCAGAACTCAAATATACTTCACTCAACACAAAAACCAAAAGTAATTCAAGCCTAATAAATGAACTTCTTTTGGTCACATCATTAATTATTTTATGACAAATTTAAATTAGCTTAATTAAGACACTACCACCCATGAATAATAAAGGGGTAAACAAAAATCTAAATATCTAAATAATAAAACATGTAAATTTCATTACTAAAGGAAAACACATAATAACATTATTAAAAAAGGAAAATTAAGACAAAACAACACATGACCCCTAGGTCATAATTTTTCCCCTAACCAAATTATTCTAACACACACACAATTACACTTTGCCATGGTGACCCTAGTTGATTTCTTCTCGAATTCCGATGTGGTTGGTCTCTAATCACCCAATGTTTTTATGAATATAATATACCTGAAAATTAGAGAATACCTCCTTCGGCCTTGTGGCCGCATTAAAACATCCATGCCAAAATATGCGATATAAATCTAAAATCAACTATATATGAATTATTATCATCTATGCAATTATGATATAACTTACAATTTATAAGAAATTTCTATTCCACATTTCATTCATCTCAAAACGATCATCACATTAATCCAATTATCAAGATCTACTAAACATGATTAATATATCACATTTCAGAAATATAGATAAATTATCATGTCAACAATATATCAATATTAATATCAAATGTCTCCAATGTCCATATGCATCATATAAGAATCAAATCTATAGTAGTTCAAAGATATCTACGATATCTACTAGCATGCTAAATCAAAACAATAATATAACTACAAGTGCGATCGATAGTATCGGAAACAAAAATTAAAAATGTGTTGAAGGGAAGTCGGAACTACATCCCCCTCCCCTTAGACTCAAATTCCCCACAGGAAGTCACCGGAATAGGGAACATGTGTGGAAACTACACTTGTAGCAAATTAGCATCCTCCCAGTAGTAGCAGTCTAGTCTCATCATATCTTTCCCACTTTGGACCCGAACCTCGATCAATATCTCTGTCACAAAGGCCCGGGGTCTTGTGCTCTATAATGCATATGGGCTCCACCATCACCGGCCCCTATTCCCACTCCGTAATGTGGTCCAATCTAGCACATGAGAAGGATCAGAAATATATCTCCTAAGCATAGAAATGTGAAACACATCATGGACGTGAGACAAGCTAGGTGACAATGCTAGACAATAGGCCAAGGTACCGAGGCACTCCAAGATCTCAAAGGACCCACAAACCTAGGAACAAGCTTAGAAAATTTTCCATAATGGATCAGGCTCTTATGTGGTCTAACATGAAGAAACCCCTTCGTGCCCACCTCAAAACTACGATTTTTCCTATTCTAGTCAAGATACTTCTTATGTCTATCCTTCACCTCCTACAATCTCTACCCGATCAAGGTAACTTGCTGATCCATATCCTACAATAATGTTGTTCTAAGGAAACCCTATCCTCGTTCCCCGTCCCAAATAAGAGGTGTTCTCACTCTCTGCCATATAATGCCTGAAAAGGAGCCATGCCTATTGAACTCTAGAAACTATTATTGTATTAGGCAAACTCCACCAAATATAGATACTCCTCCCATCTCGACTAGTGGTCCATAATATACATCCTAAGCATGTCCTCCAGGATATTATTCACCCACACAGTCTATTCATCTGTCTCAGGGTGATATGCTATGCTGAAATTGATCCTTGTCCCGAGAGCATACTGCATGGTGATACAAAAATGGGAAGTGTACAAAGGATCGCGGTCATAAATGATCTTCCATGGAATCCCATGTAGTCTGACATTCCCATCAAGATATACTCATGCCATAGCACTAGCATTATAGGTGGTCTTCACCAGAGAAAAATGAGCTACTTTCGTCAATTTATCCATCGTGACCATGATGGCATTGTGGTGGTATCTTGACATAGGTAACCCAACGATGAAGTCTATGGAAATGGTGTCCCACTTCCACTTCAGTATGGTGTGAGGATAGAGAAGGCCAGCTGGATGCTAATGCTCAGCCTTCACCCTCTAGAACTCTAAGCAACATGACACAAATGAGGCCACGTCTCTCTAAAGTCATCTCCAAAAATACAACATTCTCAAAGTGGTGTGCATCTTCTTAACCCCCGGATGGGTTGAATAAGGTGCATGATGGGCCTATGTCAAAATGTCTTGTCTCAAGTCTCCATCTCTAGAAACATATATATGACCTCTGTGTCTGAGAAGGCCATCTACCTCTAATTAAAATCCATCAATTCTCCCCTCAAGGGGTCTCTGAGACTCAATCTCTGCTCTGGCTGCAAGGTAAAAACTCTCCTGAGGAAGCTACTTCAAAATCTTCCTCCACAAATCTATGCGCACTGAGGTGGCCATAGCCACATGTCTCCATCTACTCAAGGAATATGTAACCACATTCTCCTTCACCTTCACATGCTCTATCTCCATGTCATACTCACAAAGCAACTCCATCTAATGTCGCTGACGAGCATTGAGATTGGGATACGTGAAGAGGTGGTAAAGACTCAAGTGATCAGTCCTGAGTGTAAATCTATGACCAAGAAGAAAATGCCTCCACCACACTAAGGCATGCACAACTGCTACAAGCTCAAGATCATGAGTCAGATAATTGATCTCATAATCTTTGAGTTTGCGAGACTCAAAAGAAAGTACTCTACCCTCCTACATCAACACACCTCCAAGTTCTGCCAAAGAAGCATCTGTGCAAATGTAGAACTCACCATGAGGATCGACACTATAAGAATAGTTGTTTTTGTGAGGCATACCTTGAGTGTATTAAAGACCTACTCACATCATCGACAAAACAAACTTCTTCCCTTTCCGCTAAAGGGAAGTGATGGGGTGCACAATCCAAGAAAAGTATTTGACAAATCTCCTATAATATCCTACTAAACCCATTAAGTCACACTAGTGGGTGCTGGCCGATCCTTGATAGCTCAAATCTTGGAAGGATTGACTACGATACCTTCCCCAAAAATGACGTGGCCCAAATACTGCACCTCTGTCTAAAAAAATTCACAGTTCTCCAAGTTCCTATAAATATGCTACTCACGAAGACACTGAAGAACCTGGTGAAGGTGCTCCTCATGTGTACGTGAGTAAATTAGAATGTCATTAAGGAAGATGAGCACAAAGTGATCTAGAAAATTCCTGAATACCCCATTCATCAAACTCATAAACACTACGGGGAATTCGTCAAACCGAAAGGTACCACTATGAACTCGTAGTGGCCATATCTCGTATGGAATGCGGTCTTATGAATATCCACCTTTGTAATCCTAAGTTGATGGTACCCTGACTTAAGATCTATCTTGGAGAAAACTATAGCCCCCTTCATCTGATCAAATAAGTCATCAATGCATGGAAGGGGGTAACGATTCTTGATCGTTACTTTATTCAGCTGACGGTAATCAATACACAACCGTAGAGATCCATCCTTCTTCTTCACGAAGATCACTAGTGCACCCCAAGGGGATACACTAGGATGGATTAGGCCCTTCTCTAGAAGGCCCTCAAGTTGCAACTTGAGCTCACATAGCTTAGGAGTAGTCATCTGATAAGGTGCTCGTGAGATAGGCTCTGTGCCCGAAACCAGATCTATGTGGAAATCTATCTCACGTGGGGAGGTAACCTCGGTAGCTCCCTTAGAAACACATCAACAAACTCTCTCAAGATGGGATGGTCATCAAGGGATGGCCCACTAGACTCATCCTTCAATCAGTCACTAACCGTATAAGCATACAATTGACAACCCCATCGCGCATAATGCTTAAGCTGTATAGCGAAGATGGTGTGAATAGAAATGGTATCCTAACTCCTGATATCATTAACTCCACTCCAAGATCATCTATGTAAGCAATAGTCTTATAATAACAATCCACTTTAGCTCGTGAGCGATAAACCATTCCATGCCCAATATGACACCATAAGATCCTAATGGAAGGATTCGAAGATCCAAAGTAGTGGTGAAGGATCCCAAATCCACTACACACTCCTTAACTAAGGAATCTACAGAAAATTTGGCTCTAGAAGCCATCTCAACATCCCAAAAATTACCCTTCCTAATTTCTACTAGCCTACAATGCTCTACTAAGCATGGTGCAATAAAAGAATAAGAAGAACCAGAATAAAAATATAGAGGTGGAAATACCACCAATACTACCTGTCATCTCAATCATGGTACTCTAGTGTTCACCTTGCAGCTTCTTGACCACAACATAAAACCGATGGCTCCGTGCCATATCTCCATAGTAGGCTCGAGCTCTGCATCTTACCCTTGTAAGGGTTTTGTGGGAAATCTCTCTAATGATGTCCAAAGCAACACCACAACCATAATAGCTGCTTGGTCCTTTCCAAATGGATGTCGATACTCTAGATGTCTGAGCTATGGATCCTGATGATCCAACTATGGACTACTAAGCTCTTTGATAACGAGCTCCTACCGACCGAGATCTCAATCCACCTGTGTCCTTATGGGACCCCTAAAAGGAGGCCCTGCGACACTAAAATTTTCCTCCATAATTTCTATTTCATTAATGTATGTATTAGGAAAAGAATGTTGTTAAGTATAATTAGTAGTAGCATCCAATAGAAAATAATAGTGTTTAGCAGATGCGATGACGCCAATAATGTATAGTACGAGAATAGTCAAAAGTACAATAGGAATGTTGTGGTAAAAGTAAATATTTGTCGTAAGTGGTCCGGTAATGTTAAAATGTCAAAGTTGGGGTAAGTAGAGAAGTAGGGTCTACATGATTAGGAATTAGAAATATTATATTGGTAATAAGGAAAAGGAACGAGGTCATAAATATTTTGTGTATTTTATTTGTAAAAAGTATAAAAATGTGGAACCCATGTGAAATGATAAGATTTATCTTATCTTAAAAGATAACCTTACATGTACATATAAGAGTTAAGGTATAGAATATGATTTGTCAGATCGGATTTCTTATCCTATCTTAGAGATAAGATGGATAAGCATGGAAGTTCTATAAATAAAGAGGCCACCCCTCATTTAGCATAGAAGGAAGTAGTGTGAAATATTATATGAGTAAGTGTGTAAAGGAAGCCATCATTTTGAAGGTGTGTTAAAGAAGCCATTAAGAGGTGTAATTGTGAAGTTTCTCCCATAGTTATTGTTGGAAGGCAAGTGAATTCAGTAACACTTGAAGTACCTCATGGGTGAGATTGTAACAATTTCATGTTGATATTATAATTTACATTAATATTTCAAATTTATCATCATTCCTTCTTATCATAGTCTATGGTATTCTTGTGTTATGTTTGTTGTTGTGTTTCCAGATTACATCCACCAAACTAAAGGTTGTGCATTAGTAAATAATCATAGCATGAGGAGTTCCTAGTGAAGAATTATCATAGTGCCGAATTGGTGATGACATTTTGGTTCTATTGCCAGGACCATTCCTCGTTGGTGGATTTT
This sequence comes from Taxus wallichiana var. yunnanensis, assembly GCA_018340775.1. Taxonomy (NCBI): domain Eukaryota; kingdom Viridiplantae; phylum Streptophyta; class Pinopsida; order Cupressales; family Taxaceae; genus Taxus; species Taxus wallichiana. The sequence goes on along the minus strand of CM031238.1, from coordinate 772,278,393 downwards.
CTGGAGAGATATTCCCACTTAGTCAGAAAACATTTGGAGGGTAACCTTGTTTCTACTATGCATAGTAGTTACCATGGTAAAGTCAATTTTTCCATGAATAGTATTTACCGCAATAAAGTCACTTTTTACCATGAATAGTATTTACCACAGTAACTTCACTTTTTACTATGAATAGTGTTTACCACAGTAAAGTTAGGTTTTACCGTAGTAAGTCAAGTTTTACCATAGTTACCGTGGTCATTTCTATTTTCTATTATAGTGATTCTAATTATTTGTGCACATAAGTCTTGTTGATTGTACTTGTGGGTTGGTATTTCACTGTGGTTACTTTTGGAAATGGGGAAGATTCTGTTTTTTCAACCCAATCTAATGAAGATGCTTCCTCTTTCATTCAAGAGTTTAAATGATCTTGTATTTGTAATGGCCTTATAAGAAGGGAATAATGGACTGAATTTTTCGTACCTTTTTGGATGGTTTAGCCCCTAGGTGGTTTGAAACACTAGGTGATAATGTGAAAAACTCATGGGATTTATTAACTGAAAGTTTTCTTGAAGAATTTGGTGAACAACAAAAATATGCAGATCTCATGATCGATATCACAAAGCTATCCCAAGGAGAGAAGGAGAAGATAAGGGATTATCATGCTCGTGTTATAGAGCTAAGGAGGAAGCTTGATGCCCGATCTGGAAGGAAGGATTAGTGGATGGGTTGATGAATGGCATGGATAATCTCATCTGTAAGCATTTCATTCTTGGGATGAAGCCGGAGATCGACAACGAGTGAAGTATGACCACCCACTACCATTGAACAAGAAAAGGAGATTGCAAGAAGGCAAGAAGAAAACATTGAAGAGAAGCCTAAAGAAATTGTTGCTAAAGTAGAGCCTACACCAGCACCTTTGGTCCAGAATCCACAACCACTCTCGGTGAGCACAAATCTTTCTCCTAGTACATCTACTGAGTATGAAGATCTGCTCAAGAATATGGGTCAGTTAACTATTAATCTTCTTCAAGGAAAAGGATTTAGTTCTCACGGAGGAGATAGAGGTCCAAAAGAAATATTTCTAAAGTTGTATGTTATGGTTGTTATAAAAAGGGTCATTATAAGTATAATTGTCCGAGATAGAGCTTCTACATCAGTACAAGAGATAATGATAAAGGAAAAGCACTGTGAATTCTTTTGATGTAGTAGATAAGAGCATAAATAATGAATTAGATGTGTTTGCAACAAAAAGAAAGAAAGAAAATAATAATCAAGATGGAAGTAATCCTAAGAAGATGAAAGGAGAAACTAATAAGAAACATAGGAGAAGAAAGTTGGGTGTGCGGGATTTTCGATTTCACAAGTACAAGGACCATACTCCATCTTCTAAGATCTATCCAAAAGGACTGTAAATATTACATACGATCAACTCTTGGCTTTGTCTTCGAGAAGAGGTGGGAGCTGCAAAGCGGACTCAATGCTCAACGAAGGAAGGAGGTTAAGGTCCCTGTTTTGGAGGTAGAGGTAGATCCCTATGCTCCACAAGCTGAGGTATTATGTAATGGTATTTCAATTCATGATGTTTTAGTTGATGGAGGTGCTGCGATTAATGTAATGACCAAGTCTCAGTAATGAATATGTTGGGTTTAAAATTGATCACCCATCAACACTTATGTTTTTTTATTTATTATTGGCAAATAGTTTTTGAAAGGGACTATACCCTTGAAAAAAGAAGGCCTAAGAGCTCGAATAAGAGTGAGAATCGGATAGAATGGATCAAGATCTGAGTGTTACAATGAAGCTCGAAGTAGCCCAGAAATAGCTACTCAAACGAGACAAAATAGTAAAATTACTACAAAAAGCAGTAAAGAGACCGCAAAAAAATAGCAAAAAAACAAATAGAAGTAGCGAAGAACCAATACTACTTCTTGATAGCCTTGTCGATGCTGGTCTTGACTCTGCCTCGGTACCTAAACATACCCAAAGTTGTCATGTGGGTAGCATCGGCTTTATCAAGTGCCTCAATTATTTTTTTGCTCTTTTTCGTTGCCCCAAAGTGTAGCCGGGACACCGCTGAGGTTGGAAACACTCTTGGCATGACCCTCAATGAACTCCTCAATTTCCCTAAGGGCGGAAATGATGTAATCATGTCTAGTTTTGGCCATCCCTAAGCGGGAGTCAAAGGAGGTCAGCTTCTTATAAATGTCCTCAATCTGACTGCTATCAATGTTCTCCTCCCCCTCCATGCTTTTCTTGCCTTTCTGTTTAGCCAGCTTCTTGACCTCATCCTTCAACAGTTTCATCTCAGCCTCTAAGGCCTCCAACCTCTTTGAAGAGCTATCCAACTACACTTCCCGGGGACTGGCACTGCTGATATTCAGAAGATCATGTGCAATCTCAAGTTCGAAAGGCTCCTTCTCCACAGCAAGAGACTCAAGGTTGAGCTTCCTGGAGGCCCTGGTGACCAGTCTTTTAGAGGTAGAGGTGAGGTGGGTGGCTGGAGCAGTAGTAGGGGGAATGGATGGAGAAGCTAGAATCAGGGCTGGGGTGGCAGTGCGATGGACAGGGTAGCAGGAGAAACAGGGTGGACAAAGAAGAGAGCCCATCAAAGGTGTAGCCGGGCTAGGAGAGGAAGGAAGCCCAGGGTATTTTAGAAGGAAACATTTATGAATCAACAAAATAAGTCCTTGATGCAAGGGAACCACCCGGGTGTGCTTCTGAAACTCCAAAATGGAGCGTTCAAGGAGTTCACCGAGATAGTGGGGAAAGCAAACCAATCAAAAAAATAAACCGAGAAGGTGTAGTTTCAAATGTGGCAATATCTGTTATGGGTGTTGTATGTGTGGTAGACTTTCAGGTGATGAAAAATGGTACTATTGTGTACCCAATGTTGTTGGGAAGACCATGGCTAAGGATAGTTCATGCAAGAAACTACTGGAATGAAGGCTTCATGACACTTGGACATGGTAGAGAGAGGGTGAAGATAAATATGATCCCTTGGCATCATAAGGCAGAACCTATGGATTCAAGTGATGAAACTGATGATTGGATATCATCTGATTACTCTAGTACTAGTGAAGTGGACATAAAAGATGAATAAAGTGAGGTTGATGTTTCGGTCATAGATATCCTTCTAGTCGCACCGAATCATGAACCCATAAAATTATCTGAAGAAGAAATTGATGATCGTCTCCAACAAATAAAGATTGCCGATCTGTGATGGAGAGTGAGAAGGAATGCTACCTCCATCTCTTTCGAAGGTACATACACCTATTCACTTTGGATTACAAGGAACTCTATCAAGTAAGTTGGGTAGAACATTCTATTGAACTGGTAGATGGTCCTAAGCCCATAAAAAAATTCCATATAGAATGAATCCTAATTTTCCTAAGATTGTAAAAGAAGAAATAGATAAGTTGCTTGATGCGGTATTCATATTTCTTGTGGAGAATTCTGAATGGGTTTCTCCCATTGTGATCTCAATAAAAAGAATGGGAAGCTACGCATTTGTGTTGATTATAGGAAGCTCAATAAGGCAACAAAGAAGGATCATTACCCTCTTCCATTCTCAGATCAGATCTTGGATGAAGTAGCTGGCCAGGAGTGCTATAGTTTTACTAATTGATATAACAGATATAACCAAGTTCATATAGTAGAGAAAGATTAGCTGAAGACCACGTTCACCACTCCTTGGGGAATGTTTGCTTATAGAGTTATGTCTTTTGGGTTGTGTGATGCTCTAGCAACATTCCAGTGTTTGATGAATAGGGTGTTTGAACCCTACATTGGGAACTTCATCAGAGTATTTCTAGATGATTTTTGCATCTATGGAAGCAAGATGGACCACTTGCACCAAATGGAGACAGAGTATTTCAAAGGTTAGATGAAGCACAAGCCTCACTAAAACCTACAAAGTGTGTCTTTGGATGTTTTAAAGGTGTTTTTAGGGCATGTGGTATCCAGAGGTGGTATAGGTATTGATCTTGATAAAGTTTCAAAAATCATAGAGTTACCATTTCATATGAATAGAAGTAAGTTGAGATCATTTTTAGGCTATGTGGGTTACTATAGAAGATTCATCAAGAATTTCTCAAAATTACACAACCACTAACCCAGTTCTTAAAGAAGGATGTTACTTATGAACCAGGAAATAAGGCACATGAAGCTTTTGAACAAATTAAGGAAGCCCTGGCGTCTTCACCTATTTTAAAGAATATAGATTAGAGCAAGCCATTCATTGTGTATACTGATGCCTCAGACGCAACACTAGGAAGTAGTCCGATCCAAAAGGATGAAAATGAGAATGATCATCCAGTTTTACTTTGGAAGTAGACAAATGAGTAGTGCTGAGGTAAATTATACTGTAATTGAAAAAGAAGCTCTAGCTATCATTTTTGCTATAAATAAGTTTAGAAATTACTTGCTAGGGTAGAAATTTATAGTTGTAATGATCATCGGCTCTAAAATATATTGTCAATAAGCCTAACCCATCGTGGAGGATAACAAGATGGATAATTTTGCTACAAGAATTAGAATTCAATATTATAGATAGGCCAGGGGAAAGAAGCATGTCAATACGGATGCACTCTCTCGAGCTCCGTGATGGTTTAGGTTCATCTTGTGATGATGATGATTTATAAGATGTAGCATTGCTATTCCTTGACACAATCCCTAGTGAATATATAGATATTTGGAATTATCTAAATGAATCCAAGTTTCTGATGGTGTTAATGTAAAGACTAAGAGGAAGATTACTCAAGCCATTCATCCTTATTCTATTTTGTATGGAGTATTATTTTGAATAGGACCTGATGGACAATATAAGAGGAAGTTAGACGTAATCAAGGGAAGGAGCTGATAGAAGAATTCCACAATGGTATATGTGGAGGGCACTTCTCTGGACAGCTTACAACAAGAAGGATCTTGGATGCAAGTTATCACTAGACCACTCTTTTTAGATATTGTTATAATTATTGTAAGACATGTGATATTTGTCAAACACATGGTAACCATAAGACTTCATCATCTCGATTATGCCCTATTCTTCCCCTTGGTCCCTTTGAAAAGTGGGGGATAGACATTGTAGGTCCACTTCCAACTGCCCCACACCAAAATAAATATATTGTAGTTGCCACAAATTATTTAACCAAGTGGGTTGAAGCTAGGCCATTGAAAAAAGCTTCCATGGATGAAGTGGCAAGGTTCATATATGAACGCATTATCACCAGATTTGGTTTCCCATTAGAAATTGTAACATATCAAGGAAGCCACTTCATTAATGAGGTGGTAGAAGCCCTAGTCAATAAGTTTTCTATTAAGCACAGAAAGACAACAACATACAAGCCAAGCACAAATGGATAGGTGGAATGAACAAATTTTGTGTTGTGTCAAATTCTAGCAAAAGATGCAGCCTTGCAGGTACATAAATGGAATAAAAGGATTCATGTAGCATTGTGGGAATATAGAGCAACATCAAAGTCAGCAACAGATACTCCCCATTTCATTTGGCTTATGGAATTGATCTAGTTCTTCCTATTGAGTTTGATATTCCCACTATGAGAGTTATTAAAAATGAAAGGATGGATGAAAGTGATTCAAGAAAAGAAAGGTTGTTACATCTTCATTTGTTAAAGGAAATGAGGGAAATAGTGAAGGATACAAGCTATAAGAAGAAAATTAAGCGAAGAAGAATACTTTGATCAAAATATCCGTTGGTCTCCATTTCATGTGAATGACTTGGTTCTAGTATATGATTCCGATACAAAAAAAAAGACAGAGAAAACTTCTTCCAAAATGGATGGGGCCCTACAAAATAGTAGTTGTGCATGAAAATGATATGTACCGACTAGAGGAATTAGATGGTACTCCTATTACGAAATGGGTCAACCATGAAAAGTTGAAGATTTTTCAAGCACTGAATAGTCTACTCCGAGGATAGAGTAGAAGCTAGGAAGGGGAAGATGTCGACACTAAAATTTTCCTCCATAATTTCTATTTCATCAATGTATGTATTAGGAATAGGATGTTGTTAAATATATTTAATAGTAGCATCGATAGAAGATAATGGTCTACTAGTACAACGCCACCAATAATGTATAGTATGGTAATAGTCAAAAGTACAATAGGAATGTTGTAGTAAAAGTAAATATTTGTCGTAAGTGGTCCGGTAATGTTAAAATGTCAAAGTTGGGGTAAGTAGAGAAGTAGGGTCTACATGATTAGGAATTAGAAATATTATATTGGTAATAAGGACAAGGAGTGAGGTCATAAATATTTTGTGTATTTTATTTTTAAAAAGTCTAAAAATGTGAAACCCATGTGAAATGATAAGATTTATCTTATCTTAAAAGATAAGCTTACATGTACATGATAAGAGTTAAGGTATGGAATATGATTTTTGAGAGTGTATTTCTTATCCTATCTTAGAGATAAGATGGATAAGCCTGAAAGTTCTATAAATAAATAGGCCACCCACCTCATTTAGCATAGAAGGAAGTAGTGAGAAATATTGTATGAGTAAGTGTGTAAAGGAAGCTATCATTTTGATTGTGTGTTAAAGAAGCCATTAAGAGGTGTAATTGTGAAGCTTCTCCCATAGTTATTGTTGGAAGGCAAGTGAAGTCAGTAACACTTGAAGGACCTCATGGGTGAAATTGTAACAATTTCATGTTGATATTATAAGTTATACTGATATTTCAAATTTATTATCATTCCTTATTATCATAGTGTATTGTATTCTTGTGTTATGTTTGTTGTTATGTTTCGAGATTACATCCACCAAACTAAAGGTTGTGCATTAGTAAATAATCATAGCACAAGGAGTTCCCGGTGAAGAATTATCTTAGTGCTAGATTGGTGATGGTAGGCCCATAACTGTCTTCTCTACGCATCAAATCTCCGAGGAGGTCACAAGGTGGGTGGGTTTTCTCACTGCTACTACTATTGTGGTGGCTCAATCAAGCTTCAGTATTGAACTCTGTCCACCCAAAGTGGAGGAGGAATCGACCCCTTCTACCTACCATCCCGCATATGCTAGATACATCTCTAAACTCTATCTCTAGCCTCGTTGCGTCTTTCCTGTGTCTCCTCTACAATATAGTCCTTCTCCATGGCCTTTGCTAATGTCTCATGGATAGTGAATGCACACCATGCCACCTAAATCCAAGTTCAAGCCCTAGATGAACTCCGTGAATCTATACCTACTCATCCTACATATAGTCAATGTACTAGAGTAGATCTAGAAATCGATCCTCATACTCATCTACATTCATCGATGCCCGACGAAGGTCATGAAATTCATCTATCCGCTGTTATATAAACCTCCCCGGGAAAATACCTACTTTTGAAAGGCTCACAAATAGCTCTATGGAGATTCTACTCCTCGGTCCTCCACTAGACTCCTGCTCCATCCCTTAGAAGATGGATCACAACATGAGCTTTCGTGTTACTAGTATAAGGATAAACCTTGAAGCATCCACTCAAGCTCACCACCCAGGCCTCTTCCTGAAAACCTCCTATATCACCTGAATAGTGAGATGGTCGTAGCTTCAGGATCTCCCTAATATGGTATGCTGCTGATGTCTAACAACACCTAGGTCTCTCTGCATGCTCCTCCCTCTATCTATGGCTCGAGACTTGTCCCTATGTCCTGTGATCATGTCCCCATGTCCTCTCTGTGGTGACTCTACCCTAGTCAACTCTGCATAAAAGTTTTCTACCCTATACCCCTCGCTATATCGAGGGGATGCAAGCCTCTACTAACAGCTCATGCCATGTGTAGAAAATCATCTTCCCAAGGGCTCTCCGTGTATGGCGGCATTGACGTCTTGAAGCGTTTGCAAAATCTGAGGTACAATGGCCGCTATAACCTCTCGATAGTGGTTTATTTAGGTCTATGTGGAAATACCCCTCACCCAATCCGCACCTCTTGCATGATCAAGGAGAGAGTTAGTCCATTGTTCTAGGTCTTGTTTCAGTTTTCTATTCAATACAATTATCGACATTGTGGTTCTCTAGATTTAAAAGAATCAATTTTGCAATAGGTTAAATGTTCATGCTTCAAGTTTTCTAGGTGTGCCCAAGGGTCCAAGCTTTGAACCTAGTGCTCGATACCAAGAGTAACACCCACTAAAAATGCCCGCACGAGACTCAAGGACAACCTAGATTTAGTTAGAAAAAAAATTATGGAGTAATTTTTTTTAGAAGGGTGTGCCCTCAAACAGATTCAAAACTACGATTGTCACCTTAAAAATTTAAGGTCCATTAAAATTTAATTAATAACATTTTTCCTATTATAAAAATTTGTCATTCTCGCATTAAAACCAATTGTAAAAATTAGCCAAATCCTGGTTAAATTCTCACCAAGTATAAACTTAATAAACAATTGAATTCCTACAATAGTTAAATATTCCATAGTTACATTTAAAGGGTTAACGGGCCAAAATAAATGATCAAATACCCAAGGTATTTACTCTTACAACGTTTACTTAATAACCGTGTCCCTATTTACATGGGAATAGAATAACCACTCCCTTTCCCCATAAAATGACCCCTTAAAAGTCAACCCATAGTTTGAAATTAAAACATTTAAATTAAAAAGGGTAATTTCCACTCACCCACTCCCTACCTACTTTTTGTAGGGATGAATCTCAACCATTGGATGGATTCAATTTGGGCCTTTGATTTAGAAATATGTAATCTAACCCCAAAGTATTATTATGAAGGCTTCTTTCTCATTTCATTTGGCTCATTATTTTCCATTTGTTTTGTAGGTTGAGGAGGAGGAAGAGAGGCCATTGGAGGCCATCCTAAGCTTTTGGGGAGACATTGCAAGCTCCAATATTTTTTTGTTCACACCCTCTTCCGTGGTTTTTAAAGAATTTATTTAGATTAGTTTTCTTTGATTTTCCCAAAAGGGCTTGTGGGTTTTACCCATTTTGATACGTGGTTTTATTTGGTTTGCATCTTCATTTGGGCAATGTAAACATATATGTATTTTTTTCATTCAACTAATTTTCAAGTATTACAAACCCAAAATAATAATAAAAGACAAACCATTCTTAACATGTGATTCACACACACACACACACACACACACACACACACACACACACACACACACACACACACACACACACACACACACACACACACACACATATATATTAAAATTAATGGGTTCAAAACCTGAAATAATAATAGTACCAATACACACACACACGCACATGCACGCCATAAGAAGGGACAATACAGTCGTGCCACTTTACACACATCCCTAAAAATGTGAAGTGTGGATTTTAAAAGGTAAGAGGGCCGCATGGTTTAGGGTAGGATAATATTTGGGGGAATTTAAAAAATATTAAAATATTATGGGGTGGGGTGGCCGACCCCACCCTCCCACCATTTCCACTTAGCCTAAAACCACTTTAAGCACTTAAAAGAAAGTATGGCCATGGCTTTTTTTTAGCCTTATTACCACTTTTTGTTTTATTTGAAAGTTTTAACATTATTTAAACTTTACTGTATTAAATATATAATTTTACTTAAACTTTATTCTATCTAATATGCATAGTTTCATGTGTACTTTATTCGATTTAATATATATATATATATATATATATATATATATATATTCTATTCTATATAATATTAATGTGTTTTTATATTAAAATAGTCCCTCTAATACTAAAATATTTTACTATTAATAATATTTTAAATATTGATATTATTATCAAAGGTGGTAAAGGAAATATAACTTACTTACACTATCATTTTTTTATCTTAATAATTTGATTAAAATAAATAGTGTGGAAGGTAAGACAGAGTACATTTCCTTTCCCTTAGCAATTTTGTAATAACTTGCAATAAGTTTCAAATGAGAATCACATGCTAGAATTTAGTGAATAGACTACTTTATTGACTAAATTAAAAAGTAATTGTAATTTAAGTTCCTTTCCATCAACAATAAAGAGACTAACTTTTACAATACATGCCTTTCAAGTACACAATAAAATGTAATATTTCTTAATATAAGTTTCCAACATTTCACAAGAGATTGTTTACAACAACATTTCCAATAATATATTTAGAACAAGAACAACATATTTTTGTGGGAGCAAATCAATGTCAATGGAATGAAATATTTCCTCTATAAAAGTGTCCTTTCCACATACATCACAACTTTCAAAGAAGGATAATAAACTTCCTTTCCCATTTCAAAACTAATTCTCACAAATCTTTCTTCTTTCCTTTCAATATATAATACACTTTCATAGCCACAATAAAATTCAATATGTTTCTTCACAAGATCAATACAATGTTCTCCACTTTATGTGGGAAGTCATACAAAATGTAAATACAAGAATGAAATACATTATTACAATTTATTCCACTCTAAGTGGGTAAAATACAAGGAAGTTTCACATGGTCACCAACATGACTCCAAGCTCCAAACACCAACAAGGTAGCTCCTTCAAGAAATTTCTTGATTCACAACAAAATAGGGGGAGAGGAAATGCTCTCCACCCAACCAAGATATCCAATGGAGAGGAGAAGCCATCCTTTCCATTGGCCCCTGAGCCCCAATCACATTACAATGGAAGAAGCTCTCAACTCATGGCAAATACTAGCTTCCACAAAACTTAACATTTAATTTCACATTCATTCCATTTACATAGAAACACAACAACTCAACAAGAAGAAATAAAACAAAAAAAAATATAGCAAGGCTTATCAAGAAATCCAAAAGAGTAAGAAATATGGGGAGGCCACATATGCCTCCCAATAGGAATGGGTGCCCACCCAAAATCCTCTAATGTAACTAATAGTTTCCACTTATAACTCTTATGTCTCCCTCAAGTACCCCTTATACCTCCCTACATCTCTTATGTTTCCCTCATAGCAAGAACAAAAGAAAGGAAATGCAAGCATCCCTCAAAATAAGGTGGGGCACCCAACCCAAACTCTCTCCACAAAAAGGGTGAACTCTTATACCTCCCTACATAAAAATCCCCATAGTCTCCTCCCACTCCAAAACTTAGGCATTCTACCCAAACCCAATAAGCATTTCAAAGAGACAACAACATTTAACACAACATATACACACATACGATAAAACAAATAACATAATTTAAACTAAGGAGAAGCTCCTACCTCTCCATGATAGAGATTGTTCCAAGTATGAAGTTCTAAGCCTCTCCAAAGATCAAGCAAGCATCCACAAGGCTCCAAAAATCCAAAAACTCTCTCCAAATCCTCTTACTTTCCAAAAATTCAAGAGACTAAAAATGATCATCTAACCCCAAAACAAGCAACAAGAATTCAATAAATAGAGAAAGGAGGGGGAGGGATGATGTGGTTCTAAGTAGGATGCCACCTCATTTCCTCTCCACTCCACATCACTTGGTCAAACTCATATTCCAAAGCACAATTAATAAGTGGTTGGAGGAATGACAAGAACCTTACACACTCCATCTAAGCCCACTCCCACAAAGGACAAAATTAAATATTTCAAAGAAAGTGTAATTAATATTTTACCTTTTTATCCCCCAAAACACCTAAAAGAGCATAATTTTGACCTAACCAACCCACAAGTAGGGTTGGCATGGGAATTTAAGAGGTGTTGGACAAGTTTGAATTTTCCGAAAAGCTTTGAAATTTGGCCTTTAAGGCCAAATTCGAGTTTCCCATGAAGGGTAGAGTGTGCTACACTCAAAACTCAAATACACTTCACTCAATAGAAAAACCAAAAGTAAATCAAGCCTAATAACTCCTTTTGGTCACATCTTTAATTAGTTTATGACAAATTTAAATTAGCTTAATTAAGACACTACCATCCATGAATAATAAAGGGGTAAACAAAAATCTAAAAATCCAAATAATAAAACATGTAAATTTCATTACTAAAGGAAAACACATACTAACATTATTAAAAAAGGAAAATTAGGACAAAACAACACATGACCCCTAGGTCACAATTTTTTCCCCTAAACAAATTATTCTAACACACACACTTTTTCATGTTGCCATGGTGACCCTAGTTGAATTCTTCTCGAATTTTGATGTGGTTGGTCTCCAATCCCCCAATGTTGTTGTGAATATAATATAATTGCAAAATGGAGAATACTTTCTTCGGCCTTATGGCCGCATTAAAACATCCATGCCAAAATATGTGATATAAATCTAAAATCAACTATATATGAATTATTATCATCTATGCAATTACAATATCACTTATAATTTCAAGCACATTTCTATTCCACATTTCATTCATGTCAAAACGATCATCACATTAATCTAATTATCAATATCTACCAAACATGATTAATATATCACATATCGAAATACAAATAAAGAATCATGTCAACAAAGATATCAAGATCAATATCAAATGTCTCCAATGTCCATATGCATCATATGAGAATCAAATCAATAGCAGTTTAGTATCTCTTATATCTACTAGTATGCTAAATCAAAAGAATAATATAACCACAAGTGTAGTCGATAGTATCAGAAATAATAATAAAAAAGTTGTTGAAGGGAAGTGGGCACTACAAATTCTTTCAATTTTTTTATGGCATACAAAGGATCTCTCATGGTAAATCATGAGAAACTCTTATAAGGTAAAAAAATAGTGCAAGTCTTTAGGTGCATTAGCTTAGGTACGAGCATAAAATTTAGAGGCGTGCAGGAAGACAATCTTAAATGATTAACCTTGGAATAATCTGGTCTCATGGGTCATGCACTTTCTAGGCCTTTAATGAATGCTATAGAAAATATAGACACTTGTTGCATTATGGAGGAATAAAGAAGATATATGAGATGGGATTGGTGAAAACGGATTTGGAACCCCTCTACCTATAACCAGCTCATGGAACACCAAAATCGATTAAAGTCTATCGTCAATCAATTCCAGGAATGTTCCATCTCTCCTTATCTTTCATAATTCCCATATTTTAGTTCTCCATTTTCCATAAAATAAAATTTTAAACCCTAGGATTATCATATATTTTATTTTTTTAAATAAACTTGTTTACAAAACAATAAAACATCATATAGTTGCTTGCACAATCCAAATAATCCCTTAGTAGTCAACCATGGACTTAAACCCTTATTCTGAGATGATCTAAAAAATTCATAACCAAACCAGATTACCACGACACCATTTTTTAGTGACAAGTTGAGGTTGAGCTCCTTGTAAAGATTTCAATCATTTCCTCGCAAAAACAAGTAAACCGTGATTTTTTGGAGACTCAAAAATCCACCTTTGGAACCCCGCACAAGAGGTGTCAAGTGTCAAATGTTCTCCTTATTATGAGGAGAGTAGCATAAAACTTCAAATTGACCCCAATTAACCATTTGCACTCTCTTCATCGCTCCTCTAGGAGCCATATTACCCTGTTTTGCACTTTTAGGAAGTTGTTAAAATTTGAAAGTTGGGTTTTATATTGACTTGTTGATTGGACCCTGAACAACGATATGCTTGTGCGTCTTTGCAAACACCTAGTTTTTAACTATAAAATTGCATGGAACCTTTGGTTTGGGAAAATCACTTTCCTGGTTAGTTTGGAAAAGGGGTTTCATAGGCCTCCGGTCGTTGTTTGACTAGGTCAAACTTGGCCGATTATGACCGGTGGCTCCAAAATCCGTTCTTCATTCATGCACTTTTCACTAGTTTTTGATTCTGTTAGTCCTTTTGGATTCTTGGTATATAGGTGGAAATGTAGGAATTTTCCGTCGTTAATTTCTTATAGGAAGAAAAAAAATTGAACACACTTTCTTAGCCTCCGAGCCAAAATTGGGCATTTTTGCAACTAACAGGAAAATGTAAAATAAAGTTGTAGGACCCTAGTCAAGTTAGAAAACCATCATGGAAACTTATTAAAACTTGTAAATAACTTTTGAAACTCTATCTTGTGGCTTGACGTGTGAAATTTGACTTTTGGGAAAATAATGTTTCTCTCTCTCCTTAGTTAAGAAATGAAGTGAAATGGAATGAAATGAATATATGTTTCTAAACCTCTAATTTCAAATGAAAATTATTATTATTATGTAAATGGAAAACTATAAATGTTAATTATGCTAGATTTAGGTGAATTTCATACCGGTGATTTATCACTGATTTCATGCTCACATGGTTTTGCAGGATGCAAGTAAGATAGCATAAAGGCGTGGAGTAATTCATTGTTTATTATTAGAATTTTATATATGTATAATGTATTGCCATGTTACAGAAAAATTTATATTTGAAATTTGGTAATATGTATGAGATGCTAGTTTTAGGGATGCCTTGGGAAATGTGCATTTAACCATAGGTTTCATTTTGATTTAGATTTACGTATGGTAAATAGGTTGGATATACATATGTGTGTGTGTGTGTGTGTGTTAAATGAATTTGAATTTAATATCTTGTAGTGCATTTCCAGTGTGCAATAGATGATTAAATAATTGATGTGTTGTGTTCTTTACCTTGAAAATGAAATAAATAAATCTAAATGAAATAGTCAACCCTAGTACAAAATTCGTGCATAACTAACCTTCTTGTGTTGTTATTTTTAGCATAAATACCTAAGACCTTAGGATGAACTTAAAGTATTTTTACTCTATGACACCTTCTAGCTTAAGTAAATAAGATCCCAAGCTCAATTTTACCATTGTAGCTTGTATGCTTAGCGACATGGTCATGAACCCAACGGTTAGGAATGACATGGTCCAACATTATCTAGGGTATGTGGTTTCCTCTAGGATTGGTAATCATGTATGTAGTAAGGAGAATGTGTTCTCTTAAGGTATTACTCTTGGGAACCAACATTAAACATAGTGTAAAATCCTCTTGGACCAACATACATGTTGAGTGGCGAAGATTGCCAACTAACCTTGGAAGTCACCTTTAAGATTTGGGATCATAAATGAACTTGATATCCATTCTCACTTATCATTTTGGTTTTTTAGAGAATTACTAAGAGTTAATTACAAAAATTAACAACATTTTAGTGTATGATTAGTTTATGAAAATGTAACCATTAGATGATGTGCTTGGAGAAAGGTGAAATTTAGGTCATTCTCATATCATGTTTAAATCATCTTGTGGTGAGAAGTGCGGTTCATGTTATGTAAACTCTAATGTGAACCTTAATCCCTTAAAATGATGAACCGATCCATATTTCTCTCCCACTAATTCTATTTGGTAATGGATATCTAGTGTGAAATTAGGTGATCATGTTATTAGAGAAAAATCCCCTAAGATAGGGGCTGGTTGTCTCATGAGGATCCAAATGTCCCTATTAACAAATAGGTTACACAATACATTGAAAAGACATATGAACCTAGTTAGGGAAGAACCCCTTAAGTTGGGCATACATTGATACTCATGAAACCTAATCTAGAAAAAAAATAAGTATGTTGCCATGTTAAGAGCCTTTGGATCCTTAATTAATTGTTGGAGCATAACTATATTAAAACTATAATTCATGCTTCACCTTGGGGAGCATAAACGTGAGATGTTATCCCTTAGGTAAATTGAAACATGATATTCCTTGTAATGTGATTAAACACTATGATTTATTTATAAAGAAACTAATTCATAAAATACTTATTGTGTACTAAATAAATTATCAATTTATATATGAATGAAAGAAAGGCGACCCTAAATCTTAAGAAAAGTGGGGTGAAGTTCACTATAGTTCCCACTTCCCTTGGACACTGTTTAGATAGGTTTTACCCTTCTATTTTATATTTTTAAAATATTGGCTCATTACATAATTAGTATCGACATGAGGTTCCTAGACTTACATTTATATAGACTATTCTATTTGGTGGCATTGATTTGGCATGAGGTGCCAACCTTGTTATCTGATTAGTATGGATACATCATGACGTATGGATATATTGTTATTTTTATATTATACATGGATAATGTTGTAGAGTTGTGATTAGAATATATTTTGATTATGATGATGATGATGATGGTTACGTTCAAATATAATTCAAATTATAATGAAACAATGAAATGAAATTTGAAACAAAAATGTTAAAAAAATTAGTAAACAATAATGATGACATATATAGGGATGTTAACATGATATGGTCTCGTAATTGTTATATTATTGAAACATATTATTCAAATGTACTAACTAGTGTTTGGTGTTTATGTGTGTTTCATAGGATTTGAAAAATGAATAGGGAATGTAGTGCCACTCCTCTTCAACTCCTACTCCTACTTTGATCGTGCTCAAGCAAATTACCGCCTTTAGTGACATGGATATTTATATAGCATTCTAGGTAGCATGTGTGTAGACTATAAAGACATTGATTATTATGGATTATATGATGCTCGCTGATATTGGTAGACATATGTGGTTCTTATTATGGATTTTATGATGCTAGCTGACATTGGTTGACATTCTATACATGATGATTTGTGTTTCTCTAATTATAATTTGACATTTTGTTCCATGACAGTTGTGACAATGTTTATATGATTGAATTAACATGTTATTCATTAAGACATGGTATATTCATTTCATGATGATATTAAATGATCAAAATAGATGTGGATTTCATGATTTTCATATAATAGAGATGGAAATTATTGATTATTATGAACAAATGAATTATGATTAATTGTGGAGTTATGATAATGTTTTGATTATGTTTTCTATTGATAACTTTGTAGTGGATGTATAATGTATGTTTTATTTCCATGACTTATTGATGTGGGATTGAGGTTGAAGGACGTTCTATCTATGATTGCAGGAAAAAAATATCACACAAATAAAGAGATACTAGGAGATCTAACCATGAAGGAATGTCGTGAGTACACAACACAGTCACCTTGGCAATTGCCATTTTTTTGTTGCATCATCTTCATGTTATCATCTTTTAGGAGGTCTTCATGGGGATCACTTCACCATGTGACCATGGGTATTTATAGTTATGTTATTTTATTTTTATGTGGATATGTTAATATCGATGTTGTGATTTTTTTATGTCCTTATGTACCTTGTACCCTTATGCTCCTATGTGTGAAATGTACCCCTAATTTAGATATGTAAATTGTTAAGTGTTAGCTAATGTCCCCTTTTGATTATTATGAATGTTATGTGTAACCTTAATTTTATCATGATTAATTTGTAAAAAATTATTTAATGTGATGATGTGGCATTGCGAGGGTAGATATTCCTTGGTATATACTTTATCCCTTTCTTCTTTTGGTTAAAATTTGAATGTTTATTTTCTATATGTGCCATCCTAAACCCTAATTCGGATTTGGGATTTGAGCCCAATTTTGAAGGCTTGTGGGATAGTTTTAACTTGTCCCGTACTCTTTAATCTCTTTGGCTAACCTTATTGTTATCCCAAATTCACCCCTTGAGGTAATTTGGATAACTTGCATAATTTCCCCATACTGGAGCAAGCAAAAATATGGAAAGGTGAAAAATCCGGTTTTGAAGGTCCCTCTAGCTCTTTTCTAACCCCCCCATCTAAGGAAAAAATTCAATGAGTTAGGAAAAATGGAATAAAATCCAAAAAGAAGGTTCCAGATAGTGTATTGCGGGTAAATCAGGTTTTGGGGCTTAGAATGCATAAGTACACACGACACAATTGGGACCTAAAAACTCAAAATGGCTGCATTCCTTTGCTATGAATAAAAATTAGACATTTTTGTCCCGTGTGGTCCATGGGATGTCAAGACACGTGGGACCCATAGTGCTGAAATGGCCGATTTACATGCAAATTGGCAAACTTGAATTTATTTGGCCCGGATGACATAGGTACGTGAGGGATGCCCAGGACTGAAAAGTTGTAAAGGCCACAATCCAAGAGAAAATCAGTGAACTATGAATTTTTTTGTCCCATACGGTCGACAATATAGTTAGGAAGCAAGGGCGTGCGGGCTCAAATGTCGAAATAGATGACTACAAAGGAGATGCGGGCGAAGTGGGAGTCAACGGCCCTCACAACCCATTCAATGGAAATACATGTGTGACATGAGTTCCCTGAAAATCTGACTCACCTTATTTACAAAGTGGGTCAAGCATGATGTGGGTGAAGTGGAGGTTTTTGGCCCAAGTCGCACAAGGGACATCCGGGACACCAAGACCTGAAATACCCAATATAGTCGTATGCAATGGAAGCTTGTGCAAATTAGACCCCAAACTTCCAATGGCCATAAATTTTGATCATGAGCTCCAAATTTTATGAAAATAAATGAAACATTTTCGGCTCCAATCAATCGATGCTCATTCCCATTAAAATATAGAAATCCTGGTGACCCAAAATAGCTTCCTACACTCAGAAGGCCATAAATTTTGCATTTCTCAACAAAAACACACAAAATTGGTACCATTAGAATTATGGGTCTAAGCCCAATGCACGAGAAATCAATAAATATGGAATTTAATGAGAAATAAATGGTGATTTTATAGATAACATTCCCATTCTAGAACAGTGATTTTATCTCGTAGTTGGGATACATTCAATGGAGCATGGGGTGACATATTTCACTTTTGTAAGTTATGGGACAAGTATGGGGAGAATTTTTAAGAATAAGTACATCATTTCACTTCATTTAATACATATTTCAAGTGGTTAAAGGAAATATTTAGGGATTTTTATTTTCTCCCTCTAGAGTGTTGGCCTCATTATGAGGAGATAGTTTTTAGTAGAAGAACTCACAAATTTATTTTTAAAGACAATACCACTGTAGGCCCTTGTTTTGGACTCCTTGCATGGTGATCTAGGCCCTTATCTTGTAATAGATGGGAAGTTGCATATCAATGAAGCAATAAATGCAATCTTGTTGATGTATCTTCCCGTTTTGTGTTTGTTTGCATTCCTCTTGCCCCTTCAATCTCATTGCATATATATTGTTTCTATGTTATGCTATTGCAGGTATTCATTATCATTATGTGTGTATGAAATTTTATTGTGACTGTATTTTGTTGGACTGTGGAAAACTATTATCACCCCTTCTAGTATGCACTTTGCTTCTATCTTTCACACATTAGATACTATTCTCACACTCTCCTTTTCTGGTGTATCACCGCTTTAGTGTAGGATGTTTTTTCATGTACTCTCTTTCCTTGGTACCTTGGAGAGTTAGATTAGGATAGATAGTTTTTTTGTATTATAGTAGATTGTGGTAGGTAGTTTAGGAGAAAGAAATAACTTTCTCTAGAGGTCTATCTCAAGTAGCAAGTCCCACAACTTGAAGATAGTACCCATGTTATCTAATCACATTGTGAGCTCAAGCACACACACTTGTGCAAACCATAGGGTGTTGTGATTTGGCGATAACACTTACCTATGACTCGGGGGTCATAGGTAGCTTATAATGTTGATATTTGGTTTAAAAAGAGGAAATCATTTCCCTCTATCTCTTGATATTCTAAATTGGTTCTGAAATGTACAATTTGAGATTTTGTCCAAGTTTGGACATTTAATATCCTCTACCATCTATTAATGATGGCTTGTTTTTGTGTGAGTATGGTGATGTGGATTTAAGGGAGACAAGTTTACATCCCACATGGACTCACATCATCTCCTCCTCCATCTTTTTTATTTTCATTCCTTATATGATGTTGGGGGTTACTTGGTTTTACTTGGATTTTACATGGCTTTTGGATTGGGAGAGTGATTTCTTGGGAGGGTTTATTTTAGTGAAGGAGTTAAAGTTTTGGATTGCTTGAAATTTAAGGTGCCAAAAATGGCAAGGTAGTATCTTGATTTTTTATTTCTTGTTTTCTTATTATATATGAAATTTACATTGTTGAGTGCATGTGTGGTTTTTTGGCTTGGGTAGCAGTACACTTAGGAAGGTTTACAAAGAAAGAAAATGGGAGCCATGAGGGAGGGATAAGAGTTATGTTAAATTTGGAGGAAGGCATTAGAGCTATGTAAATTTTTTTGAGGGATTTGTGGGAAGAGTGTTTCACCTTATGGAGGGATAAGGGAAAATTCTTAATTATTTTTGTAAAATCTAGTTGAGGGAGTCATAAGAGTTTCAACAAGGCATAAAATATTTTATATGTGGGTGTTTTTGAGGTTTTAAGGTGGACAATCAAACTACTTAGGAGGTAAAGGGGGCTGCTCATCTTTCTTCTCTCCTTTTGGCTATAAGAATGATACTTTGTGAACTTAGGAAAGTAAATTGTAGGTTTCTCGTTGTTATTTTTATGTTATATGAAATTTTTTGAGTTTATTTTTTTAAACATGTAAGCCCTTGTCAGTTGTCATTGTTATGAAATCTCTTCATTTTTCTTGGGTAGAGCTTGAGGGTCAATGAAAGGGAATGGCTTCACCCCTTCATGGAGACTTTTTTGGGAGGAGAGTGTTGTGTAGCTCTCTCTCTCCTTTTTGGTGTGAAAAAGATGTGATGAGAAATTGTAATTTTAGAGGAGTGGCACGTTTCTTTGGAAGAATTTTTTGACATGTTATCTCCACCATTTTCGTGGAGGGCTTGTATTGCTTGGATTTTAATTATTGGAAAACAATTTTGTAAATAATGTAATATATATAGTTATCTTTAAATTTTGATAATGAAAGAAATTGAAATCCACTATAAATACAAAGCAAGTCTGTGATTTTAGTATAGCATTGTTGATCCCTGACTTTATACTATGAAAGGTATGTAATAAATTTGCATACTTGAATTTGTAAATCTTTAAAGAAGTATTTTAAGTCATGTTGTAACTTTATACCTTTGTGCGAGACTGCAAATTCATTGAAATCTTGTAAAATATTGAGATGGTAAATCTAGGATTTAAAGGAAAGTATAAATAAATTGTTGAAGAAATATATCTCTATTTTGACTGTATAAGAATCATGAGTTTCCTTCATACTTCCTAAATATTTCAAAGGAAATCGATTTCTCATATTATGTATTTTTCCTTGTAAAATGAACAAGCTAAAGGTGAATAGTTGTATTTTGATTTCATTCAGAAAAATGTTATGAAAATATGAATTGCGAGATCATACTAATATGTTCCTTAAAATGTACTTTTCCTGTATACTTGGTTAAAACTCATACATGACGTATTTTTCTTGTAACTTTTAGATTTGTATGTATCGGACATATTGTAACTCTGTAAATATATATACAAGTATATATATATATATATTTGTGATATATATACTTGTGTATATATATATATATCCTCTTTCATAAAAATCTTGGATTCTCATGTGACCGACACCGACTAGTGTAACCTTCTTCAATAGAATTAACCTAACTAACACCGGTTAACCGATTAGTACTAGTCTCCTTGTGAAGTGTATTTTTTCAAATTGGTCCAAATTTGCCACATAAATGAGTGTTGGCAAGAAAATTTTTTGGGGACAAATTTTTGGGTTCCTTTCCAACACTTGTAGAGTATAATTCCCTCTACTTAACTAGTGCAACTTCCATATATACATGTGCGAGTGAACTTGAGTTTTCTCGGGTGGCCTTACGGGTAGGGATCCAATAGGGGAACTCCACTTTGACCCTAAGGAAAAGATAGCAATTTCTTGATAGGGAGGAATTTATCTATAAAGTGAGAAAGTGGAGTGAGAAATGAGATAGGAGAACTAATGTTGCAGGTAGTAGAAAATTAGATTCAAACACACTAGCTAGAAATTTCAACACATGCATTTATGAGAAGAAAAAAATCTTTAAATAACAACAAGACTAGTTAGAATTTATGAGCATAAAGTATCAATAAATCCCTCAGTAAAAAAATGATATAAACTCCTTCTTGTATTGATTTCTTAAACAAAAGTTACACATATTGTGGGAATGGAGGAAAGCTTTTTATGGGGGAAATATAAGAAAATGACTATCTCCTTTGTACTCTCAAATTACAATACACTCTTGAGTGTACAAAATCAATCACCATCCCTTAGAAATGGGAATGGATTTACAATTTAAAGGAAGAGAAATGAATCTTCATTTACTCCCCAATGACTTCTCATATGTCTCAACATGAATTAAGACTCTTCACCTTCATAGGAAAAAATTAAGTGCCTTTTTATAATATAAACTTGCCTTATTACATTATAAAAATTAAGACATATGAAAAATTGCAACTCCAATGCAAGATTAGAATATTGAGGAGACAGAAATGAGGGGGGAGAGAAGAGAGAGTTAGAGAGAGAGTAGAAAGAAGAAGAAGGAAGGATGATGTTGATGATGATAGATTATATCTCTGATAAAGCCCACTGATCCTTCTAGATGACTCGATGAAATGCTCCAATGTGATGAAATTTGAATCTCTAAAATCTTGCGCATGTTAAAGAAATTCCTTTGGACATCACTCATGGAGATCCATTCTGATCAAATATTATCATGACTACCTACAATGCTACCACACTACTCGGTTGATTCGGACATGATCCTAATGAAGCATCTTATGAATGATGTGATAGTGTCGATTGTGAATTCCACCTCCCACATACCAATTGAAGCATGAAATGAGTGTCAAAAGACATTGTTGACATCCTCGTTGTCATGTACTCTTCATAGGATGATGATGTAGACTCGTACTTTTTTCTATCTCTTACTCGGAGTAAAAGGTTTTGCTAGCTTCTTACCTATCTATTTATGCTTCATGATTTCTTCAGAAAAAAACAGCTTACTATTTTTAGTAAGTATAAAAAATCAACTACCTCACACTTAAAATGGATGTTGTAACTAAGATTTCCCTTTCTCCATGCATTCCTCCCACCTTCTAGATCAATTTTCTATTTTTGACAGGTGCTCTTGGGACCAATTATTATTTTTAGTAAGTGTCGATTTTTGACCAAGATGGCCATTTCAGCAATCTCTCCTTGCAATAAATCTTCTATGTTTAATGCCTCATTCGTAGGTGCTCCCGTTGATGACTTTCCCAAAATAATAGTCCCTTATGCGAGAAGACATGATATTTTATAAATTGGCCTTACGGAGGTTGGATTGATATGGAACAATTTTTCTAATATGGGTTTTTTTCCCCAATATCACCCATTTAAAATCTTGGACCTACCCACTCAACAATTTGGGATATTTTAAACTTTTAAGTTTTTTGCCTAAAGAACGCTGCTAGACACAAAAACAATTAATGGAGCTTAACATTTGTAGGTATGGTTTTCTTATCCATTAGAAGTATAAATTAAATTCTTTTCTTGGTTTTTTCCTCTTGTTCCTTTGGTGAAATCTCATTTTTATCTGACTATAGATTTGATTGGAAATTGATCTTTCTCCTCATTGGGTCAAAAAGAGGATTTTTTTTTGTGATTATCCTGTGCCACACAAGGAGGGATTGAAGGTGTTTTTATAATGGATTTTCATGGAGTAAGTAGCATCAAAAAATGGTGTGTAGTTTCATGTATGGGTTTGTAATATTTCTATGAATATTTGTTTCATGACAATGGATATTTTCATTGTTTCTTCTCTCTGTTCTTCATTTTTTCTTCCTTGTTTTCTAAAACCTCATTCTAAGAATTTTATATTTCCATGGATTGGAGGAAAAAAATTATTTGATATATCTGGTTTGAAACTCAGAAATGGTGGATTGGTGGTAGGAAGTTACAGAGGAGTTTGGAGAAAGAATTGTGCACAAGAGAGTTAGAAGTTAGAAGCGAAAAGGAGATGAGTTTGTTTTAATTTTGAAAAAAAAATGAGAAGGGAGATGGGTGAATTTTTCAATGTTTTATGTCCTTGACCTATGAGGCACATCAAATTCCATGGTGAGTAAGGCAACGACACGTGATGGAGATCCGACGACAGGGAATGAAGCCTTAAAATCAGTTTAAAGCACTAAAGGACTTGAAGCTGATCATATGGGTGACTAGAAATCTCCCTTAGGGGATGAGAATATTTTTCCATGTTTTATTTCCCTCATCTACTAGTTACATGAGGGACATCAAATTCCATGCCACTCCCGGTGATGAAACGTGGCAACAATGGGATGATTAAGGCTTTGAGCTCCGTAAGCACACAGGGGTTGAATTGGCAATCATGGAGGTTACATGAGGATCCAAAGGTCATATGTGGGATAGGAAAATTATTACATGGTTTATTTACTTGAACTTGAGGGACAAAAAATCCTACCATGATCTTGGAGCTGACTTTGTGTCCTCGAAAAATTTAACTAACCCTCGAAGTCGCTCCAAGAGGACAACTTGAAACGATGATAACTTATGCTCCTAATGGATTTTCTAAATGAAATTTTATATAATCCTAATTGGAAATGACCTTTTTAATAACATGGTGGGGATATTAGGTATTTATACCTCCATGTGATCCCTAAAAAATGGATTTTTTATTTTTTACTCCACTTGTGCATGGGAAAAACTGTTGTCAGACCCATTGCACCAAAGTGTTGTGTAAATCATAATTTCACCATATTTTATGGCTTAGAATTCCCTTTTTGATGATGTTTTATTTTTCTCATAACTCCATCTGGAGCTCTCGGGATCACCTTTGTAAGTTCAACAACTATTTTGGCCTCCGCACTACCTAGGCATGTGAACCCCAATTTGGTGAAACTACCCCAACTTATCCAAGTCCATCTAGAATCTTCCTGAATTGCTTCCTTGATGTCCCAAGTCTTTTTAACTACCTCCAGATATAATTTGGATTTTATCCTCTTCTCTTTGGTGTTCCTCCACTCCTACGAAATTCAGTGATAGCCCTTCCCACAACTGCATGAAGCTTGCAACTTTTAATGAAATCCTAAAATCACCTAGGGGAATGAATGGAATTGCCTAAATCACCTAGTGGGATGAGATCACATCAATTAGGAGGTTATTGGACTGAATGGGTGGACTTGGTGTGCCTAGGAATGATAGGACATGAAAAATTTGGCACAAAGGTATAGTTGTCGTGCTCAAAAATTATCAATCTCCCTGTTACACATTTACACAACAACTGGCTCTAGCTTGGAGAAATGAAATCAAATGAGTGTAGTAAATACATGACATGGATAATCCTAGAATCTCAACATTTCAAATTAAATACCAGTTCCTTATCCATTGGGACATGAGAGAGAGAGAGAGAAGGAAACACACACAAAACAAGGAGAAATGGAAACACACAACACACGTAGAAAGGAAAGACACACACCACAGAAAGGAAATTATATACAATAGGGGGACTACGGAAGGCTGGAAATAATATACATATACCCGAAAATGGGTTGAGAAAAGTACATTCCATTATGAGATAGTGGATTGATGCCTTACCTTTGAAGCACAAAAACTATTATTTGATCAAGCCATGCTTTTGTGATGGCTTTGCATGGCTTTAGAAGAAGAACAATAATCAATATTCCATCCTTGTACTCGTACTATATTGAGAATTTTCCTTCATCCATTGAAAATTTGGTTAACCTCTTGAAATGTTTACATTGTGGAGAGTCCTCTTGATGTCCCTGCAATCATGAGACACCATCCCTCTATGTCTTCAAGAGTTGTAAAATTGTTGCTATCAAGAAAACATTCATCTTCTTTGAATCACAACTTCAAATTGTCTCCTATATCAGCAAAACACTTGGAAGGAGTGAGAACAAATTGGTTTTCTTCCCATTCAAGAACTTCCTTGAACATCCTTTGATTCTTTGACCAAGTGTTTTCGGTCATGGAGGTTAAATCATTGAGCTAGAGTGCTTCATCATTCTTAAGAGATATTTGTAGCATGGGAACATGTTCAAAATGAATCGAGCTTAGATGAAGGTTAGTGTAGTCTTATTTTGGATCATTTGTAAGAGTCGTGCATACTTAACGCTTTGTTGTCTAGAGAAATTGTCAAATATGCATTTGTTCGATTCCCTCTTAATATTATTTTAAAAATTACAACTTTTGGTTTGGCCATGTAAGCATTATTCACCCTTCATTGGATTTTTCCATATGAATTCTAGTTTTGAACTAATGGATATGTTATCTTTGAATCATAGCACCCTATGGATTGCAAACACATGTGTTCTTTAGGTCACAAAGTGATTGGATAACATGGGTACTATCTCGAAAGTTGTGGGACTTGCTACTTGAGATATACCTCCGAGAAAAGTTGGATCTTACTCCTAAACTACCTACCACAATCTACTCTAATTAAGGAAAAACTATCTAATCATAATATAACATTCTAAGGAAACTCAACCCTTCTTTTCCTCCTGTTGCTGCCCCTGCCACCCACCCTGTCTCTACCTCTAAACGTGTCACCAGGGCTTCTAGGAGACTCAACCTTGAGTCTACTGCTGAGGGGGATGAACCTTTGGAAGACATTGCTCGTGATCTGCTGAACATTAGTAGTGCCAGTCCCCAGGCGGCACCAACGGATAACCCTTCTAGGAGATTGGAGGCCTTAGAGGCTGAGCTTAAATTGCTGAAGGATGAGGTCAAAAACCTTGCTAAGAAAAAAGGAAAAAAAACATTGAGGGGGAAGGGAGCATTGGCAATAGCCAGATTGATGACATATACAAAAAACTGACCTCCTTAGACTCCCGCCTAGGGAAGATGAAGACTAGGCATGAGTATAATATTGCAGCCTTCAGGGCCATCGAGGAGTTCATCGAAGGTCATGCAAGAAGTGTTTCACATCTTAGCGGTGTCCCGGCTACACTTTAGGGCAATGAGAAAGAGAGCAAAAGAACCAGAGAGGAGCTCGATAAGATGGATGCTGCTCATATGACCACGTTGGGCATGTATCATGCTTGGAAAAGAGTAAAGATGAGTATTGATCAAGCGGCCAAGAAGTAGTCCCGACTACTTTTGCTGGTCCTTATTGTTTTTTTACTGCTTCTTGGCTGTAGGCTTGCTGTTTTTTTGCCGTTGTTTTACTGTTAAGTCTCGTTTGTGTAGCTGTTTCTGGGCTTCGATGTTCTTTTCTGTAACTTTTGTGCTTTCTTTACTGACTTCTCTGCTCCTCTCTCTTATTACGGCTTTTAGGCCTTCTCTTGTACACAAGGGTATAGTCCCTTTCAAAAACTATTTACCAATATTAAAAAAATATAACATTCTAAGGGACTAGGGAGAGGGAGAGTACATGAAAACAAAGCCTACACTAAAGCGGTGATACACCAGAAAAGGAGAGTGTGAGAGTAGTCTCCCAATGTGTGAAAAGTAGAAGCAAAATGCAAACTAGAAGGGGTGATAACAGTTCTCCACAATCTAGCAACTAGCATTCACAACAATATTTCATGCACACACAATGATAATGGATCCCTACAATAGCATAAGATAGACACAATATATATGCAATGAGATTGAAAGGGCAAGAGGAATGTAAACAAACACAACAAGGGAAGATACATCCACAAACTTGCATCTATTGCTTCATAAGTATGCAAAGTTCAATCTATTACAAGATAAGGGCTTGGATCACCATGCAAGGAGTCCACTACAAGGGCCTGCAGCACATTGGCTTCACAAAGAAATTTTGACAGATTATTTGCTACTTAAAACTATATCCCTTTACCATGAGCCCAACACTCTGATTTATAGATTTCTAAGAGGAGAGAGAGAGGTTAAATGAAATTATAAAAATATGTCCTTCACCCACTTGCAAGATGTATGAAATTAAGTGAAATGATGTTCTGTTTCTTGCAAAAGGCTCCCCATACTATCCCATGACTTACAGTAGTGAGAAAAATAAGCCCATGCTCCATTTAATGCATCCCAACTACTAAATAAAACATTGTTCTAATCCCAAGCACATTTCCTACATAATATCAATTATTTATTCATTAAATTATTAATTTTTTTATTTAAGTGCATCAGGATTGGAACCACGATTCCAACGGTACCATTTTTGTGTTTTTTTGTTAAGAAATGCAAAAGTTATGGCCTTCTCGAGTGTGGGCGACTATTTTGGGTCCGACAGGCATTTTTGTCATTTGATGGGACTTGGTTTTTAATTGAGTGGAGCTGAAGATGTTTCTTTACTTTTTATATATATATCCTCATCAAAATTACTAAATCGTGAGGTAGAGGACATCGTTCTGATTTGAAAATCAAATTTTGTGAAAATCAGAGCTCGGGGTCAAAAGTTATGGCCGTTTGAAGTTCGGGAGGGTTAGACATTAAATTTTCCTTTACATGCGGGCATATCATCCATTTCGAGACTTGGCGTCTCTCGGTGTCTTGGAAAAAATCTCCACTCCACCCACAAGCCTCCTTCTGTGGAAAAATTGGGTTTTGATGTCGCAGATGTCCTTGCGTTAACCGGGCCATGAGGGTCGTTGACCTCTGCTTTTGTCGCATCTCCCTTTGATGTGGCCTTTTTGGGTTTTTGGGTCCCACACGTAGTTGTGTTGCATGGATTGCTTCGAGCCAAATTTTCCACACAATAAAGGAATGTGGTCATTTCATCTTTGTGGGTCCCGCATGTCCTAATGTCCCATGGACTACGTGGACCAAATATATGTGACTTTTCTGATTTGAACTACCTACGGTGATTTTGGATTTTCAGGTCCCGGATGTCCCACATGTACTTGTGCGGCCTAGGCTCTAGAACCTAATTTTTCTGTTTTCTTTGAAAATCAGCCATTTTGACCACTGGGTCCCAACCGTCCCATGCATACTTGTGCGGCCTTGGCTCTAAAAACCCAATTTTGCCATAGAACACTAGCACATGCCAATAAATCTTTTACAATTTTTCAACTTCTTGGATTTTTCTCTAGATGGGGAAGTTAGAGAGAAACCAAAGGGACCCCTAAAATCTGATTTTTCTATCTTTAGACCAATTGTACTTGCTCAAGCTAGAAGAAATGATGCAAGTTATCCAAGATTACCTTGAGGGGTGAATTTTGGATGATAGGACCATTCCAAAATGGTGGGAGAAAGTTGGTTTTGAATATACTCCCAACATTTCTATATATTTTTTCCATGTTTCAAACAACTTTATTAAATTCAAATCAGTTAACATTTTCCTTGTTATCTTCTTCCATAGCGGAGGAATTGTCTTCAAAACTAGAGATGTCCAAAGGAGATTCACGAATTTTTCTTCTTTTGCACTCATGAACTTCTTTGCACGATTTGGAATAAAAAGGCATGCTTTCATGTTCATTTTCATTAACCAAAGTATTAGGGAATTCATCAAGATTATCCAACTACTCCATCTCAACATCAAAATTCATCCACCAAAAGAGGAAGCACAAATTGATTCATACATGTCTTGTCATACTCATGAACTTCTTTGCACGATTTGGAATAAAAAGGCATGCTTTCATGTTCATTTTCATTAACCAAAGTATTAGGGAATTCATCAAGATTATCCAACTACTCCATCTCAACATCAAAAATTCATCCACCAAAAGAGGAAGCACAAATTGATTCATACATGTCTTGTATCTCCATATCCCGAGTTAATAGTTCAAGGTTGAGTTGAGGATCTTCATTTTCTTCCACAACCTTCAATATATCTTATATAGATAGTTCTTGCGAAATTTCCATAGGTTCATTTTTATCTTCATTGGAGGAATATTCTTGGTGTGCCTCCCGGAGATGGTTAAAAATCTGATCTCAGATGGGCCCATGATTCATTTGAAACATTCTTATTCACCTATTTCATGCTTTGTCTTTCCAAAGATTCACTTTCTTGCAAACACAAACATACTTGATTCATGACACCTACTAAAAAGAAGAATATGTCCAAGCTCGTGAGAAGGGCATTCCTTTAAGATTAAAATCCATATCATCTTCTTCTTGGTAAGAAGCGAGAAACTATGTTAGGGCAGTAGTATGAGAAAAAAAAATTCAACTACATCTTAACCATCCATTATTACATCTTCTTTCTCAGGTGAAATATTAAAGGATTTGTTTTCACCGTGATGATTATTTTACTCCTCAAGTGAGTAGAGGTTTTGTTTAAATTTTTCATTCTCCTCGGATCTGAAAAGAGAGTGGGCTTGTTCCATTCAATCATTCATGATTGCATCGGGAAGAGAGTTTGATTCTTTGACTTCCTCAATTTCTTTATGTGACATTTCTACATCACTTGAAGAATCAAAACATGAGGGAATATTATATATGACCATATTGAATTCATCATCTTCAGACCATGATGTAGGGTGACTTTCTTGCACGTCTTGACATCACTCCATTTCTTCATTAATTGAAAGATCAAAAATTGAAAAGACATCATCCATGTTTAGTTTCAATTTCCCATATTCTTCATCATTGGTGGAGTATTCGGAGATCATTAGATCATCCATTATGTAGTAATGATCTTCCTTTATTGAATATATTATTCCCCCTATGGGTTGTGACTCGATATTAATGGAATTTTTGAATGGTAATTCTATCTTTGTCTCTTCTACTTCTTTCTCCATAACGTTTCTTTTTATGTCATTGGAAGGTTCCATGATAAGATATTATTCAGAATCATCCAAGAATATTCCAAGAATGAAAACCTCATAATATGGGCAAGCATCAGGGTCTTCCTCCATAGGTCACATCTCGTCTTCTTCTTCCATTTTATGTGGTTCTTCAAGATATTCATATCTTATCTCAGTAGAGCTAAAGCATACCTCCAAATTTCATCAAAGACTTTGGGGTTAGAATTTCCTTTTATTATGATTTTAAGTCTTTCCACATATTCTCTTTTCAACATGTTCATTTCAACATCACTTTGTATGCAAAGAAGTCATCTATTGAGTGGTGGAAGAAAGATAATGTTCTCAATTTTGCAAAGAGATGTGCGAGGTTGAAAAAAGTTCTTCAAAGTGGATCTTGCATAGTCATCTCTTTCGTAATCTTCTTGAATAGGACAAATCTCCTCTTCTTCTTCCTCGTTATGGGATGCTTCAAGTTTTTCATTCAAATCATGTAATAATTTGGCATATTCTCGAGCTTGACACCTTATATTATGTCTCCTTTGAATCCATTCCTCTTCATCGGTGACAGGTTCTTTCTTCTTTCCTTTGTCAAAACTAGTCTCAAACCATGGATGATCAAGGATCTTATTTTCCAAAGACAAATCTTCTTCTTCTTATTCACTATCACTCATTGGTATTTCACTCCAATCTCAAATTTCTTCATGAAGCAAAAGCGAATGTGAAAGGGGTTCATTTCTTGATGGAGACACCTTCGAAAAATTATTTTAATTTGAAATTTGTTATTTTTTTTTATTTTAAGACCTTGTGGTCGTATTTTTGGTGTGTAGATGCTACTAAATCATGCATGCCATAGTGGGTAACAAAAACTGTTGGAGAGAAAAAAATTTCAGACAAGTTTTTGGGTTCATGCAAAAATATGGGAGTCTTAAGTCCCTCTACTTAATCGGTTCAGTTGTTATATATACATGTGAGAGAGAAAGTGAATTTTCTCTGGGTAGCCTTATGACCAGAGATCCAACAAGGGAACTCCACTAACCCCGAGGCAAAGCTAGCAATATATTTCTAGGGAGGAATTTGTCTCGTATAGTGAGAAAGGGGAGTGAAAAATGAGATAGGAAAACTAATGTTGTAGGTAGAAAATTGGATTCCTACACACACTAGATAGATATTTCAACACATTCATTTATGAGAAGAAACAACTCTACAAATAGAAATAAGACCGATTAGAATTTATGACAAAAATTATAAATAAATCCCTCGATCAAAAAATGCTAGAAACTCATTTTGATTGTATTGATTTCTTAAAATAAATTTATACATAGTGTGTGAATGGAAGAAAATGGCTATCTCATTTATTCTCTCAAAGTACAACACACTCTTGAGTTTACAAAATCAATCACCAAACCTTTGAAATGGGAATGAATTTACAATTTATAGGAAGAGAAATGACTCTTCACATACTCCCCAATGACTCTTCATATGTCTCGACATGACTTAAGACTCTTCACCTTCCTAGGAAAACATTAAGTCCCTTTTTATAATATAAAGGTGACTTATTACATTAGAAACATTAAGACATATGAAAAAGTGTAACTCCAACGTAAGATTAGAATATTGAGGAGAGAGAAAGTTGGGGGAGAGAAGAGAGAGAGGGAGAGAGAAGAAGAAGAAGAAGGAAGGATGATGTCGATGATGATAGATTCTACCTCTGATAAAGCCCGCTGATCCTTCCAGATGACTTGATGAAATGCTCCAATGTGATGAAATATGAATCTACGAACTCTTGTGCATGCTGAAGAACTTCCTTTGGATGATTGTTGAACATCGTGTTTCAATACACTTGTCACATGACTCATTCGGTGACCATGGGCATCACTCATGGAGATCCACTTTGAACAAATCTTGTCCTGACTTCCTATAATGTTGCCACACTACTCGACGGATTCGGACATGATCCTAATAAAGCATCCGATGAATGATGTGACAATTTCAATTGTGAATTCCACCTCCCACATACCAATTGAAGCATGAAATGAGTGTCAAAAGACATTGTTGACATCCTCATTATCACGTACTATTCATAGTATGATGATAGAGACTACACTTTTTCAATCTCTTACTCAAAAGAGAAAGGATGTGATGGCATCCACCTTGTCTATTTATGCTTCATGATTTCTTCAAAAAAACAACTTACTATTTTTAGTAAGTATGAAAAATTAGCTGCCTCGAACCTCAACTGGATGTTACAACTCATATTTCCCTTTCTCCCTGCGTTCCTCTCACCTTCTAGATCAATTTTATTTTTTCATAGGTTCTTGTGGGACCACTTACTATTTTTAGGAAGTGTCAATTTTGGACCAAAATGACCATTTTGGTTCAAGTCTCTCCTTACAATACATCTTCTATGTTTAATGCCTCTTTCACAGATGCTCTTGTTGATGACTTTCCCAAAATAACAGACCCCTATGCAGAAGACATTCTATTTTTAGAAAGTGGGCTTCTTGAGGTTGAATTGATATGGAACAAATTTTTGTGATATGGTTTTTTTCCCAATATCACCCCTTTGAAATATTGTACCTACCCACTCAACAATTTGGCATATTCTAAACTTTCAATTTTTGGCCTAACAAGGCTTCTGGACACGACAACCATTAATGGGAATCAAAATTTGTAGGTATGGTTTTCTTCTCCATTTGAATTATAAATTTCATTTATGTTGTGGATTTTTTCCTCTTGTGCCTCCGGTGAAATCATGTTTTGATCCGATTGTCGATTTGATTGGAAATGGAGCTTTTCTCCTTGTTGGGTTCGAAAGAGGATTTTTTTGTTGTGAGTGATTTGTACCATACAAGGAGGGATGAAATGTGTGTTTCTGATGGATTTTTAGAGAAAAATTAACAAGAAATTGTGTGTTGTTCCATGCACTTTGGTTATCAAGATTTCTATAAATCTTCTTTTCATGGAAATGGATATTTTCACCGTTTCTTCTCTTCGTTCTTTACTTCTTCTTCCTTGTTTTCACAAAAACCTTTTGAGACTTGTTTTTTTGGATGGAGTGCAGGAAAAAATGGATTTGATTGATCTAGTTTGAGGATCAAAAATGAGGGAGTGGTCGTAGGAAGTTGCAGAGAAGTTTGTAGAAAGAAGCGTGCACGGAGAGTTAGATGTAAGAAGTGAGAAATAGGCAGGTTTTTAAAAAACTTTAAATAAATATGATAAGGGAGATGGGAAAATTTTTCTCTTTTTGTTGTCCCTAACCTAGAAGGGACATAAAATTTTATGGTGAGAAAGGTGACAACACATGGTAGAGATCTGATGGCAAGGAATGAAGGCTAAAAATTAGCTTTAAAGGACTCGAGGGGCTAGAAATTGGTCATATGGGTCACTGTAAGTCTCCCTTAGGGGAGAGGCATAGTTTTACATGTTTTATGTCCCCTACCTATGAGGTACATGAGGGACATAAAATTCCATGCTGCTCCTAGTGATGACATGTGGCAACGATCAGACAATTAAGGCTTTGAGCTCCCACAAGCACCTAGGGGCTGAACTAGTGATCTTGGAGGTCGCGTGGGGATCCAAAGGTAATATGGGGTCTAGGTGCATTATTCCATCATTTATTTCCATAACCTTAATGGATGTGAGGGACAAAAAGTACCGTTGGGCTCTTAGAGTTGACACTTGTCCTAAAAAAAAAAAATTATTATCTCCCGAACTCACTCCAAGAGGACAACTTGAAAGGATGATAAATTGAGCTCCCGATGGACTATTTAAATGAAAGGTTATATGACCCTTAATATAAATGACATTTTTAATCAAATATTGAGGGTCTCAGTCTTTATTCCTCCATTTGGTCTTTGAAAAGAGGAGTTTTGATTTTTTACTCCACTTGTGCATGGGAAAAACTTCTTGTAGACCCAATGCACCAAAGTGTTGTGAAAAAATAGTTTCACCATATTTTAGGGATTAGAATTCCCTTTAATATTATGATTCTGTTGCTCGTAAATCCTTCCGGACCTCTTGGAATCACCTTCAAAAGTTTAGAAGTTGTTTTGGCTTGTGCACTACCTAGGCCTACGAACCCAAATTTTGGTGAAACTACCCCAACTTCTCCAAGTCCTTCCAGAATCTTCTTGAATCACTTCCAAAATTTCCTAAGGATTTTTAATTAACTCCATGCTGATTTCATATTTTCTACTTTTCGCCATGGGGTTGCTCGCCCTAAGAAGGCCAATGATAGCCCTTCCCACAATTGCATGAAGCTTACAAGTTTTAAAGAACTCCTAAAATCACCTAGGTAGGAATGAATGGAATTTCCTAATTTACTTAAGGGGATGGGATAACATCAATCAAGAGGTTACTATATTGACTGGGTGGACTTGGTGTGCCTGGAATGATAGGACATGAAAATTTTGACATAGGGGTATAATTGTTATGCTCAGAAATTGTCAATTTCCTTGTTGTACATTTGCACGAAAACAATGAGATTCTCAAAACTTAAAATCAAGAAAATATGATAACATATTAAATGAGATCCACTAGCAAGTATATGTATAGATACATACACACATTTTTGTAAATATCGATCTATATACCTTTGCGTACAATGTTAGTATAATTTAACTAAAAAGAAAATGTATTTTATTAGATCTATACCATTACTGAGATCCTTTCAAATAGATAAAATTCCCCAATGAAACTTAGTTGCGTCTCTACAACAATATAATTTATACAAGTGTGGACAAACACCACGAACCCAAGAATTTGGTAGAAGAAACATAAACTTTCAAGAAAGGATTTTTCAACCCTACTAAACTAAGATAAATCTGAAAAATAATGAAAATGGGGAAAATAAATTCTCTCATTGTAGGCTTTGTTCTATCCCCTTCAACATATTTTCTACCTAGAACCCCTTACCTCCATTCTTTCTCCTTTATTCATCTTTACCTATGAAAATGGAGACACTTAGGGTAACAAATTAGTAATACAGTTTGTATAAGAAATTTTAGGGCTTGTAGAAATGACCTAGATCTAAGGGAGAGGATTGAATCCATTATAC
Source organism: Taxus wallichiana var. yunnanensis (assembly GCA_018340775.1). NCBI lineage: Eukaryota > Viridiplantae > Streptophyta > Pinopsida > Cupressales > Taxaceae > Taxus > Taxus wallichiana. The sequence continues at coordinate 772,243,065 of CM031238.1, read as the reverse complement.
ATATGTGATTCAATCCTCATGCCTTAAAAATGTAGGAATGAACCTTATAATTTTTTAATAATTGATATATGGAGCCATAAGAGATGTTCATGTTTGTGGATTTTTAATTATTTTAGGATAATAAATTACTGTTCTTAATTTATGTATGTACATGCGTGTTGTGTTTAGTTTTAGTGGGAAATTAATGTATGAGGGGAGTTTTAAAAATTGGATTTTAATTTAAATTTTTGGATGCTTAGTGTTAGGTGGAAATTTAATTATTTTAAGGAGGTATGTGATTGTTAAAAGGTGTTAGAAATTTAATTAAAAGTGTTAGGGGAAATCTAATGTTTAAGATGGGTAACACATTAATATGTTAGGAATTTACAAATATTAACTTAGGAAATATATTTTAGACATGATTTATTTCAAGGTGATTATCAACCTTAGGAAGAAATAAATATATAAAGTGATTTTTTGGAGTATTTAATTAATAAAATTAAAATTTGAGAGGGAATTATTGTCGTAAAGTAATTGTGGGTTGGTTAAATAAAATTAATCTAGTAGGTAAATGATTGACTAGTTAAGTAAGCCTTTGATTTATTTACGCATAATGTAATTGAGATTTAATTAATGCATTTAATCTTTCAAAAACAAATTATTGTCATATTTTTCCTATATTTTTGTTGGTGTTTTGACATGGTGATTTTTCGAGCATCAAACGTTGATATCAAAGCATAGGTTTTACAACACTTAGACCTCTGGAAGAGTTGTTTTGTTTTCATAAATAATTAGTTTTTTTTTCTTATAGGATGTCTCAAAAAGGTAGCACATAAAGCATGTGGCAAAGTGCATGTCAATGGACCCTTGAGATACTAGAAGACAAAGAAATGATTAATACCCAATTCTTTTGGGCATTGCATGACATATATGGGGAGTTTGGAGAAGTTTGAGGTGAATTGAGAGCATAATATTTACAACATCTCACACTTGAGAAGGGACCTTAAAACTTAAGACAGTTGATGTCGACATGAAACTTGCCATAGACCTAGGTGCACTTCCGCGTAGCCTCTACACTATCACCAATGCGTCTAGTGAGAGGTGCATGGGAATATCACACCTAGGGATCATGCTAGGGGGACCACAACCTTCACCTTTGTCTAGATAGATTATACGGGGGAAGAGAATGTTGTCTCATCACCTTAAGTCTATACAGACCACGAACTTACATGAATGGAGTATGTAGGCCCCGATGATATTGATGTAGGGAAAAACGTGGGTAGGATATACGAGCTTAAGAGATGCCCACTTTTTAGGTCTATCAGACACAAAGAGAGGATGTGTCCTTGAGGAACTATTTCACCTCCATGACAATTAGAACTCGTAGAACCCACCAAGTTTGGAAGATGATTAAATCATTAGTAATTCCTCTAGTTTTTACTTATAAATACTTATGGATGATCTCTTCAGTACTTAAGAAATTTAGTTTAAGGAAATGGAAAATTGTGTTATAGTATTGATTATTTTTATAAAATACACGTGTTATCCTTCCTATCATCTCTTGTTATGATTTCAGTCTTCCTTGTAAATTTAAAAAAACGATACTAGTTGGTTTTGACTTGTCCTCCACACCTAAACAATTCTAGATAGTGAACAAAATGGTGGAACCAACAAGACAATTATAAGATAAATAATATGAGAACTAAGTTGAAAACATTAAGGAAATAATGAAGAAAATACTAGAATCAAATAAGATTGAAGGTTATTTGAGCATTGCAAATAAACCAAATAATATTTTCATATCTTAGAAAACAATAAATTTTTAGGAATTATAATCTAATCAGCAAGATTTTTAGTAAGTAATGGTTGTGTTCATGTAAATGATAAGCATATAAGGATAAGAGTAAATATGTGTTAAACTAAATTGAGCATGGATAAAATTATGAACAATCATGATTTGAATAAACAAAGTAAGAAGAAAATTTGACAAACCTGAATATAATGCAATGTGAGTGTTGGACATTATTGTGTTAAGATGATAAAACTTTAGAAAATTTTAATAAGTCTATACCTAAGTAGTAAACCTCAATAGGGATTTACGTGACCTAATGAAGTTTTGATAATATAGCTTAAATAAAAGGGTATGGAAAAATAACGATAAAGAGTAAGATTTTGAATATAAATGGTAAGGTAAATAGGTAGATTACCCTAAACATTCCAAGGGGGAAGAAGTAAGAATGAATGATTTTTTAAATAGTAAAAGGATTAAGAAGGTAGTGAAAATTTGGTCCTGTGAAAATAGTGAATAATAAGAAGTTAAACTCTAACTACCTAACTCTTAGGGTAGCATTATGTAGAATTTCCCCTCTCTGGGAGAGGAGAAAGAGTAAGGTGGGGTATAAGATTGAGTAAAGTAAAATAAATTGTAGTGAACTATAAATTCGAAGGTGGTAAAACTAATGGATAATTGAGATTCATCCAACACAAGTCAGAACTCAAATATTAGGTAATTAGGATGGATAGTTGGAGGTAACATTTTTTTCTAATATAAGGGTTTTGAAATGGTAAGACCTTAAAAGCATAGGGAACCAAATAATAGGATAAAATCCCAAACAATACTAATGGAAGATTACCTTTTTGTAAGAAAGGGGAAAATGTTCAAATAAAGATAAAAATTGAACAATAAAAGTATGCATAAGCACACTAGGAACCCCATCGAATAATAAAAAAACAAAATAATAATAATAAAACCTAAGGAAAGAAGGAACTGTCTATCTTCCCAGAACTCAAGAATTTTATCTTTCATTGCTTTCCTAGGTGAGTTGATCATGGAGATATTGCTAATTAAATGTCCTTGTTCTAGGAAATCAATGTTAAATCGATCTTTTGCTAAAACTTTCCCATTAGAATTTAGTAGATCACAAACCTTGGATGGCGTGCTTTAGAATCTCTTTCCTAGCAATGAATGGACCTTGTGGGAACCCTAACATATAAATATCACCTTATATCACCTGATTTAACCCCATTTTCGCATATTCACGAAGTACATGAGGATTACCATAGCTTAGCTCACCATTCAACTAGGTTGTCTCTAACCCTCTTCATTTTTGGTTACAGGATGGAACTGACCTTGTGGTGGAAGGATATCTTTGGAGGAATAGTATGGAGAGCCAGAGGATGAGAGATGGTAGAACCATCTTATTTTGATTTGTTTTGTTTTGTGATGGGAATTGAGCTGCCTTGTGACCTCCATGTGGAATTTGTTTTCTAAGGGGAGGGGATGTACTATGAACTTCCCTCAGACATTGTTTAGATAGGTTTTGTTGGTATCCAAATTGATTCTCCTGTGAGGGCTGAGCAGCATCACAAAACTTGAAAGATGCTTAGAGACAGAAAAATCATGATATGAGTCATTATGTAGCTAGTGAGGGGATTCAGATGACTCTTTGTCACTCAAAGCGTTGGATAAATGGATATCACCTCACTAAGGGTTTGATCTACCCTCTACTTAAGGTTGGCACTTCAACTAGGGTGAGAGGACCCATTATGTAACCAATGTTGGTGAAGGATATCAAGTGATCCTTCTTTGCACAATTTTCATGAAAACCTTGAGAAAATATGATCAATAGAACACAATCTAATTCTCACAAGTTGTCACACTAGAGACTAGAGATGTTTCCTGGAGAAGGTTTGGGTTACTAAAGACAATAATTGAAATCTGATTCTCTGTGCATACTTTGGCAATGAATTTTTTTCATTTATGGATACATAGTACAAATAGCAGTAGTTCATCTAGGATTCATCATTTAAGAAGTTTTTTGTGGGAAGTTAAGAAAGATAAAGTTGAGTATACGAGATCTTTGAGAACCTTTAACACAAATTGGGAACTCACAAAACAAAATTCTTCAAAAAAGCCAAAATATTCCTTTAACTAGAAGATGTGAATCAATGGAAGCCCGAGAGATGCACAAGCCACACATTCTTCAAGAATTCAACACAAAGGCTCATGCTAAATACTCAATTAAATTTTATAAATCCCTAGTTAAATCACGCCTAATAGAATTAGAAATAATCTTAATCAACCTAATGAAAGTAAAGTTATTTTAATCTATTTATTTCATTATCGATGAAAGCTCTTCTCATAATGAAATTGAAAATGCCACAATACTAACACACAAACGATATCTTGTGCGACTCAGAGAGATTTTAACATAAGATTGCAACAAGAACAAGAAAAACTATTTGAAAACATTTTGAAATAAAAGCAAACACAATTATGCTCATGATCAACACATTTTCATTTGAAGGTTAATTAGATTCATCAACAGGGGAGAGTTTCTTGAACAATCTCAGAGCTTGTAAATGGCTGTACACTTGCAACCATCTTGATGTGATTAAATCTAAAACACAAGAAAATAAACAGTTTCTCGGATGCTCTCACGAAAAATGGTTTCTCTCCAACTTTCCTAGAAAAATTAACCCCCCTTATCCAAGATTATTCTTGTTACATTTATACACTTTCACTCACTCACTCCTCCCAAATTTCCCCCCTAAAATTCTAAATCTTGAAGAGAATATTCCTCTTTACAAAATACCATTTAATCATGTTTATTCCATTGAAAATATCTTACTTTTTGTTGCTAAGTGGATAAATCATGAACTGATCACGTTTCTCAGTCCCTCAACTATGACTGGGATGCCATGTCATAATTCTTGACATTATTTTTTATAATTCTTTTATTTTTTCATGCAAGAAATACCCTTTTTAATAATTCTCAGGTGGCTCCATATGGCTTGGTCTAATAAGAAATCCTTTTCACCTTTGAGAATACACCTTGAGGAATAGGTACCTTTATTCATGCCTCTCAGAAATGAGTGCCCCTGTATGGATTATAACATATATATACGTTGCGAGTTTGAATTGTCCAAGTATAAGGAGGAGCCAAGTAGTAGCCTCCATGTGTCTCCTTGCACAACTCCAAAGATGAAGTCCAAAGGCAGGTTCCCAAATGAGTGCGGGCCCTCCACATGTTCGAGAACTCCTGATAGAGTTACACTAGTTACTGAAAATTTTGAGCATGTGAAGCTCTAGTGGAATCTTCCACGTGTCTGTTCGGTGTAACTTCAAAGATGAAGTCTAGAGGTGGGACCTCAAATGAGCACAGGATCTCCACATTCCCTCCGTATAAAGAGGAGCCAGCGGAAGCCTCCATGTGTCTCTTCGGCACACTTTTGATATGGTGCCCAAAAGTGGAGACCCCAAACAAGCATGGGCTCTCCACGTGTCTCAACACTCAAAAATTATATAGTCCATTGAAAATTTTTAAGAGTGAGCAGAAGGTGCCACATGCCTAGGGTCTAAGAAAATTACGTTAGACACTTGAAAATTTGAAGTATGGGAAGATCCATCGAAACCTCCACATGTCTCTTCAAAGACCCTTTCAAAATTAAAATTTAGGGACAGATCCCCAAATAGGTGGCCTGGCCCTCCACATGTCTTGGGCCCAAGAAATTTTCTTCAGCCGTTGATAAGTTTCACTATAAAGAGGATCCAGTGAAAGCCTCCATGTGTCTCCTTAGCACAACTCCAAAGATAAGACCCAGAGGCAGATCCTCAAATGAGCACACACCCTCCATGTGGAAAAGATCTTAATTTTAGGCGGGCATGGGGGAATTTTGAATTTTATGTCACTCAGAAGCAAATTCTAAAATACCTCCGGTGACCCACCTTTCCGTCTTTGATGTAGACTCAACATGTGGCTTTAAATGGGCACTTGCAGGTCACACTTCACTTTTATACCTTACTCCCTTTTCAAAAAAATGCTAAAAGTTCCGAAGTCCTCCAATGACCCACCTCCCTCTTTGAATTTTCAATGCTTGACTCAAACATGTGACATTATTTGGTCCCTAGTGGAATTACGGCTCATTTTATAACTTTTCTCCTTTTCACAAAAAGGCCAAAATCTTCAAAATGCTCCAACGATCTGCCTCTCTACCTTTGACTTTTCAAACTGCCACGTGTCCTTTTGTGGGCCTTAGGAATTCCTTTTATATTTTCATTCCTTTTTCCATAATGCCTCAAAACACAAAAAGGTCCCACCTTTCAACCACTTGATTTATGACAGGTGTACATCTTCGGGGTCAAAGTAAGAAAATTGCTTTCTTTGCTTCACATTGTTGAATAGCCAATTAGAAACTATTAGGGCCAGGACCAATTTGGCATTTTTTACAATTGTGACAAAAGTGACAAGTTCACCAAATAGACCTACCATGCCATGTCCAATCGAAAAGGGAACATATCCACGGATGTTAGGATAGGATTTACAAAGGAGACATAATTGTGGAAGATGCCCAACAACAAATTTTTTTCCCCACGAGAGAAGATTGTAAATAAAACCAAGACTCAATGTGATCCACGACCCAAGGAAAGGACTGAAAATGGAAACCAAATGAAGGAGAAAGATTTCACGCATCCATATAGGGAGACAGAGAATACTTCAAACCATGCAGACTGAGAAATTTTTAACAAACAGGGTGAGATTAAATTGAGCACCAACATCAGCTCCAACTCGAGGATGGGCACTCCTGCTAGTACTGCAAGAACAACAAACCATCTACAAAAATCTATTGGGAAACAGAGTCAAGAACAAGCTTGCAAAGTAGAAAAACAATTTCCAACCTCCCAAGAACAAACTAAGAAACCAACAAAAAAGCCACCAAGGACCAGGATGAACCAAAACAAAAAAATAGAAATGAAAAAGAACTAAAAGACTATACACTTGTATAATGATGTGTGCCTTGATTTTGAGAAATCAATAAAGGAAATGTTTCAAGTGCTTTCGATTCTGAGTATGACCAAGCTAAGAATTCTTGATACTTTTTAACAACTGGACATATACTTGTTTTTTTCTCTATCCAAGTTACTACCCGGCCATATTTTCTGAGGTTTATCTTTTGTGCCTTTACCAAATCTAGAAAAAAACCCCATTAAACATCGAGTCCAGGAGAAACAATATGCTTGGGATACTAACACTCATCAATGTTATTCTTCTTAAAATCAGCATAACCCACAAATTTTTCGACATCGACGTCTGCATACAATACTTCATAAGAAGCATTGTTAGGGTCCTCAATGAGATGTAACATTTTCTTCTCACCATATAACTTCACAAGGTTCCCCTCAATTGGTATGGTTGCATAATACATGTCCATTTGCACACTTCCACCCATACTAGCTGCCCACTTTCTAGATAATAACATCCCCCATTTGGCAAGATAGTCCACAATAACCACATTCATGGTTAAGCACTTTCCTGGAAAAGCTACCAACTGCACTACTAATCCCTTGACATACCCAACTACTGGCACTTATCTTGAATCCATAACAGTACATTTCCCAAAAGTTGTTATTACCTTGATATTTAACTCATTCATGACCTCAAGAGGCATTACATTACATGAGGCTCCTGAATCAAACATGCAGTTATGTACCAGCCTATCTTTAATAATAAAAGTGGTAAAAAATGGATCCACATTAAGCTAAGATTCAACCATAGAAGTTCCCAAATACACCTCAGGTGATTCTCTTGGTTCCTCCAATACCTGTGGTATTTATGATTCTACAATAATAGGATGAACCTCTACATTTTTCACACTCTTTCCCTAGGTAATTTTCTCTTCTTTACATCCCAAATATTCAAATGTCCTTTTCCTATACTCAAGGATCCATCCATACCTTTGAAACCTACAGTACAAAAGTGTTGACAAAAAAAAGGAGGTCTACGTGGAGGTTGGGCCATATTTCCTTGAAGAGTTGATCTTATAAGAGAATCAAAATAATAAGGGACGACGGGTCTTTGGGGCACATGAGTATAACTCTCAAACTAAATATCCTCTAATGACTCAGTTTCTTGGAAAACCCTATCAACCTTGGAAGAAACAGAGGAAAACCGAGAGGCACACTTTTCGAGACACAAACGATGGCCTCTCTCTAGTTGGAGAACTCAAATTTATATAAAGATTACTTGGTTCGTAATCACTTGAAGACGTATGGTAATCTTCAACCACATTTGATCACCTTTCGAATGATATCATCTTTCTTAACACTTGATCTCAAACAACTTTCTAGACTTATTTTCCTTCACGAATTTACTTTTACTAGTTCCGAAATAACCTTTTAGTAGGATCCCTAGCTAAGAAAGACCTTATTCCCTCCACTTTGCAAATATCGATGAAAACTTTCACTTGACATTTGGTTAAGACACTTTCGTAATCATCAAAATTTTAATTCAACATGGAGTCACCACTAAGGATTTTCACCTTATTTGTGCAGATGCACTATAAGTAACTTGCTAAGTGTCTATCAATGCTTAATTTATACAAAGCTTAACATATCTGACCTTCCTTTACCCACATTTATCACTATTGATGCAAATTTAGTGCAATAACCACTAGAAATTGGAAATACTACACAATGAACTTGTAATCTTGCACAAATCTTACAAATCTCTACAAAGGATGACATTTAAATAACGTATTTGTACTTAAACCATATAAGAAGAATTACTTGAGTTGACATGCATATTCATTTGTAAAAATAGTCCCTAAAAATGGTGCCACTTTGGTGTTGTTGCTGCACAATTCAAATAATCCCCAGAAACGACACCACTTCGGTGTTATTGCCACAAAAATAGGTCCCGGTATTAAAATAGTCCCCGATAATGGAACCACTTGGTTGTTGTTGCCACACAATTCAAATAATCCTCGCAACGGCACCACTTTGGTGTTTTTCTACACAAATAGGTCCTAGTGTTAAAATAGTCCCCACAACACTTTGCCACTTGAGTGTTATTGCTGCACAATTCAAATAATCCTGGGCTGATGCCACTTCAGTGTTGGTATCCAAATTGATTCTCCTACGAGGGCTGAGCAGCATCACAAAACTGGTAGCATGTTTAGAGACAGAAAAATCATGATATGAGTCATTTTCTATCCAAGGAGGGGATACAACTAAATAGCACCTCACTAAGGGTTTGATCTACCCTCACTACTTTAGGTTTTTCCTTAAACCAGGGTGAGAGGACCCGTTTTGTATCCCGTGTTGGTGAAATATATCAAGAGCTCCTTCTTTGCATAGTTTTCATGAAAAATTTGAGAAAATATGATGAATACAACACAATCTAACTCTCGAGAAGTTGTCACAATGAGAGAGTGGAGATGTTTCTTGGAGAAGGTTTGGGTTACTAAAGACAATAATTGAAACTTGATTGTCTCTACATACTTTGGCAATGGAATTTGTTCATTTGTGGATACACAGTACAAATAGGGGTAGTTCATGTAGGATTCATCGTTTGAGTATTTTTTTGTGGGAATTATGCAATATAAAGTTGATTATACCATATCTTTGAGAACCTTTAACATAAATTGGGAACTCATAGAATAGAATGCTTCAAAATAGCCAAAATATTCCTTCAACTAGAAGATGTGAATCAATGGAAGCCCAGAGATGCACGGTTTCACACATTCTTCAAGAATTCAACACAAAGGCTCATGTTAAAGACTCAATTAAATGTTATAAATCCTTGGTTCGTCACACCTAAGATACACTCATAGAATTACAAACAATATTTATCAACATAATGAAAGTAAAGTGATTTTAAATTGTTTATTTCATTACCAGATGAAAGCTCTTCTCATAATGAAATTACAAATGCCACAATACTAACACACAGATGAGATCTTGTGTGACTCAGAGATTTTAACATAAGATTGTAATAGGAACAAGAAAAATTGTTTGAAAACATTCTAAAATAAAAGCAAACACAATTATGCTCATGATCAACACAAATTCATTTCAAGGTTCATTAGATTTATCAAAGAAAGGAGAGTTTCTTTAACAATATCGAGCTTGTCGATGGTGTACACTTAACCATATTGATGTGATTAAATCTAAAATAGAGGAAAATAAACGAGGTTTCTCAAACGATCTCATGGGAAAATGCTTTCTCTCTAGCTTTCTGAAAAATTAACCCCCTTATGCAAGAGTATTCTCATTGCATTTATAGAATTTCACTCGCTCATTCCTCCCAAAATTTCCCCCCAAAATTATAAATCTTCAAGAGAATATTCCTCTTTACAACATACCGTTTAATCATGTTTATTCCCTTAAAAATATATTACTCTCTCTTTCCAGGTTGATAAATCATGAACTAATCACATTTCTCGGTCCCTCAACTATGACTGGGACGCCATGTCATAATTCTTGATAGCCTTTTTCATTATTCTTTTATTCTTTCATGCAAGAAATATCCCTTTTAATAATTCTCGGTGGCGCCATATGGATTGATCTAACAAACAATCCTTTTAACCTTTGAGAATACACCTTGAGGAATAGGTACCTACATTCATGCATCTTAGAAATGAGTGCCCCCACATGGATTATACCACATGTATATGTTGCGATTCTGAGTCAGAAAAGTATAAAGTGGAGCCAAATGGAAGCCTCCACGTGTCTCCTTGGTGTTGTTGGTGCTCAAAATTGTCTCACCCCATTTGTGCCCTTGAAAATTTATTAATTTACAGCCTCTGTCATTTTATCCTTCACCATGTTGTGCTTGGCTAGTCTTTGTTGCCATTTTTAGTCTACCCTTGGGTTAAAGATTATGTATGGGTCCATATTTGTCTCCTAGTTTCTTTGTTCCTATAGAAAGGTCTGTATTTTGAGTCACCCATGCTCTATCATTTCAACAACTCACATTTTCCCATTCCCTCTATTGCCACACTAAGAATTTGTCATTCTTGTCGTTTCTACCTTAAATAATTGAAGAAGAATGAGTTGATATGTCCCGGAGGAATGTATTTGAGCCTTACAAATTTCTAAACTCTCTATTCTTGAAGGAAATTTCATTTCCAAGATCAAATGGTCATTTTTCTATATTTTACAGTTTGACAGGAATTTTTGCTGGTCAAATTTGCATCCTTGCATCTATAGGGGAGGTGGCAGCTTTTGGTTGAATGTGGCTTGGCTAAACACTTCAAAAATTCTATAAAAAGCCTCAACTCATAAATTTTTCCACGTGGGTGAACGGCGCTCGTTTGAAGATTTACTTTTTGGTTTGGCCTTAGAGTAGCGCCGGGAGGACACATGGAGGCTTGTCTTGGCTCGGATCGGGACATTTTTTATGTAGTTGGAGTAGTTTGGTGGAACAGGACACGTGGCGAGCTCATGCTCATTCAGGGTCTCCACTTTGGGCACCATCTTAAAGAAGCACTAGGATGACATGTGGAGGCCTCCGCTTGCTTTACATTTTACTTAGAATTTTCAATGGCCAAAAGGAGACTACCTCAAAGTATGACACATGGTGCCTTCCACTGAGCTTCCAACATTCAGAAAAATCTTGCTGAACAGGACACGTGGTGAGCCTATGCTCGTTCAAGGTATCAAATTTTTGGGACTGCCTCAAGGTGCGTCGTGGTGACACATGGCAGTTTGAAAATTCAAAGAGGTAGGGAGGCAAACCATCGGGGGCAACATGGAAAATTTTCCTCTTTTATTCAAATGACTCAAAGTATCAAACTAACCCATGAGCACAAGGGTAAAAAGTCAAAATTCATTTGAGAAGTCAATAGCGAAGGTGCGGGATGACAGAGGAAATGTTAAAAATTTTATTTTGTGAAATATGATTAAAATATGAAATGAGAGCGCTACCCCTCAGCCAATCATATGAGGACATGTGTCCTATGGGAGGGTAGAGCCATGGAGGAAAAATGAAATTTTTCCTTTTTCCAGAAAGATGCAAAATGTGTAAAATTGAGCTGTGACTCCATATCCAGTCATATTGCGCCATGTGTTAGGCCCAAATATCATTAGCGGAGTGACGGAGGAAATCAAGAAATTGTGTAAATTTTCCAAAAGTAGTAAAGATGTAAGAAGACGTTATGATGTCTGTTTTTACCTAGATCTTCCACATGAAGGGCTCAAATTTGAAGTTGAGGAACAGATCGATGGTAGTTGTGCATTTCACCAATTTGGCTACCATTTGAGCTCTAAGAAATTTGGAGATGCATTTTTTGCATCAATCTTCATCAATTTTTTTACCAATTCATGTCATCTTGGCCTGCAGGGTCTGAATTAATCAATTTTGGGGTTCAATTTGTGAATCCAAGGCATTTTTCAAATGAATTTTTACTCTGGTTCGTGAAAAACGTGAATCACAAGATCCAAAGTTGTAGAGTAAAAATTAGGAAGGGAAAAGTTGAAATGATGAAATGAAAGGGATCTACATGTGTGGGAAATGAAAACGTGCTTCCACTTTGAAGAATGATGAAATTTTTGTGATGATTCACCTTTTGAAAGAACAACTGGCAACTTTTTGCAAGTTTGTTAAATGTCATTTTCAGAAATATTGCAAAGAAAAGGTGCTTGAATATTCCACTTTTGGAGGGAAGATTTGAGGGGTAAAGTGAGTGAGTGAGTAAAATTTATATATTGCATGAATTTGTCATGTAAATGGTCGGGGATTCATTTTCACAAGAAAATTTTGAGAAAAGCTCATCCTCTGAGAAAACTTTCTGAATGTCTACAAGTAGTTTTTCTTGTTCCTATTGCAATCTTGTATCAAAATATCTTTCAATCACCCAGATCTCAATCCTTGTGATAGTTTAGTGGAATTTTTAATTTCATTTTTCGAAGAGCTTTCATTTGGGAATGAAATAAATGATTTAAAATAACTTTTCTTTCATTTGTTGACAAAGATTGTTTGTAAGCTTCTAGGTGTACCTCAGGCATGACTGATCTTAGATTTTATGTTTCTTGGGTCTTCTAACTCAAGCCTTCATGATAAAATCTCAAATATTGTGTGAAAAAGTACATGTCTAGGCCTCCATTGATGCACACATTATGGTTGAAGGAATGTTTTAACTATTTTGAAGCTTTCTATTATTGAGTTCTCTATTTGTTGGAAAATTTCTCAAGGATCTGGCAAATTCCAATCTATCTTCTTGATCTCCCACAAAAAAATTATTCGAATAACCAATCCTACCCTGAACTACACCTGTTTTCTCTGTATATACACATAATAACAAATTCCATTTGCTAAAGTATGTAAGACAGATTAGGATATCAAAATGTCTTTATTAACCTTTGCCTTGTGTTGAAAATATCCCCATAATCTGAAGTGACAACTCGTGAGACTCGAGATTTGGTGTGTTGATCATATTTTCCCCAAGGTCTTATCTAAAAATTTATGCAAAAGAAAGGTATTTGTGTCACCTTCAATAAAAAAGGTTACAAGATAGGTTCTCTTACCTTGGTTGAAAGACACAACCTAAAATAGTTAGGATAAGATCACATCCTTTTAGGTGCTATCAACTTCTTCAAAGACCGAGTGCTACAAAGTTAGATAAATTACTTCCCGACTACAAAATGACATATAAATCATTTATATACCTCTGATTGTCTTATAAAATCTGTGATGCTACTTAATTTGTGAAGGAGATTAAATCAGGTACCAAAGCAGGCGTAACTCCAAAGGTGAAGTCCAGAGGCGGTTTACCAAACAAGTGCGGGCCCTCCATGTGTTCAGAACCCGAGAGAGTTACACTGGTCATTGAAAATTCTGAGCATGGGAAGGTCGTGAGGAAGCTTCCACATGTCTGTTCAATGCAACTTCAAAGATGAATTCTAGAGGTGGGACCTCGAATGAGTGTAGGATCTCCACATGCCCCGGGCCCAAGAAAATTGCCCACCTATTGAAAAAGTCATAGTATAAAGAGGATCCAGAGGAAAATTCCATGTCTCTTTGGTGTACTTTTGATATGGTTCCCAAAATCAAAGACCCCAAACAAGCTCGAGCTCTCCATGTGTCTTAGCCCAGAAAATTATACCGCAGTCATTGAAAAATTTAAAGAACCAAAGGAAGGTGGCACATGCTTAGGGTCTAGAAATTTGTATCGACGTTTGAAAATTCTAATTATGGGAAGATCCAGTAGAAAATTCAAAACGTCTCTTTGTCACCCTTTCAAAAGTAAAATTTAGGGGTAGGTCCCCAAACAAGCGCGAACCCTCCACATGTCCTTAGCCAAAGAAAGTCACTTCGGCCATTGAGAAGTCTCAATATAAAGAGGAGCCAACAGAATCCTCCACATGTCTCCTTGGTGCAACTCCAAAGGTAAGACCTAGAGGTGGATCCTCAAATGAGTGCAGGCCCTCCACGTGGAAAAGATCTTAATTTGAGGTAGGCTTGGGGGCCTTTTGCATTTTATGTCACTTAGAAGAAATTTCTAAAATACCTCTCGGTGACCTGCCCTTCCATATTTGATGTAGACTCAACACGTGGCTTTATCTAGGCACTTGTAGGGTTGCGCTTCACTTTTATACCTTACTCCCTTTTTCAAAACAAGGATAAAAGTTCCAAAGTCCTCTGGTGACCCACCTCCCCACTTTGAATTTTCAATGCTGACTCAAACATGTGACATTATTTGGTCCCCAATGGAATCGTGGCTCATTTTATAACTTTTCTCCTTTTCACAAAAAGGCCAAAATCTTCAAAATGCTCTGACAATCCACCTCTCTACCTTTGAATTTTCAAACTACCACATGTCCTTTTATGGGCCTTAGGCATTCCTTTTATATTTTCATTCCTTTCACCATAATGCCTCAAAACAAAAAAATGCCCGCCTTTCCACAACCGCTTGATTTATGACAGAGTGTACATCTTTTGCGTCAAAGTAAGAAAAATTATTTTCCACTTCACATTTTTGAATAGCCAATTAGAAACTATCGGGGCCGTGGGACCAATTTGGCATTTTTTACAATTGTGACAAAAGTGACAAGTTCACCAAATAGACCCATCGTGCCACATCCAATAAAAAGGGCTCATATCCACGGATGTTAGGATAGGATTTACTGAGGAGACATAATCATGGAAGATGCCCCGAAAAAAAAATTCCCGTTGAGAGAAGATCAGAATAAAACCAAGAATCAAATTGATCCACGACCCAAGGAAAGGATTGATAATAGTAACCAAATGAAGGAGAAATCTTTCACGCATCCATATAGGGAGACAAAGAATACTTAAAACCATGCGGACTGAGAAATTTTAAACAAACAAGGTGAGATTAAATTGAGCACCAAAAGGTTGTACCATTCTATTTTATAGTTTGCAACATTCATCTCACTACATAATTAGTATCAATATGAGGTTCATAGACTTACATTTATATAAACTATGCTCTTTAGTGACATTGATTTCGTGATGATGTGCCAACCTTGTTATCTAATTATTTTGGATATGTCATGACATATGGATATCTTGTTGCATTTATAGTCCACATGGATAATGTTGTGGAGTTGTGATTAGAATATATTTTGATTATGATGATGATGAGGATGGATAGGTTGAAATATATTTTAAATTATAATGAAATAATGAAATGAAATTTGAAACTACAAATGTTGAATAAGTTAGTAAACAATAAGGATTACATATATAGGGGTGTTGACATGATATGGTTTTGTCATTGTTATAATATTCAAACTTATTGGTCAAATGTACTCGTTTGTATTTGGGGTGTATGCGTGTTTCAAAAGATTTGAAAAAATAATCGGGAACATAGTGTCGCTCCTCTTTAACACCTACTCCTTCTTTGACCATACTTGATATCTGCCTAGCGACATGGATATTGATATAGCATTCCACATAGAATGTGTGTAGACTATGTGGACATTGATTGTTATGAATTATGTGATTATCACTGATATTGGTAGACACATGTGGTTCTTATTATGGATTTTATAATGCTAGCTGAAATTGGTTAAAATTATATACATGATAATTTGCGTTGCTCTAATTATGTTCTGACATCTTGTTCCATGACAGTTGTGACAACATTTATATGATTGAATTAACCTGGTGTTAATTAATACTTGTGGTATATTCATTTCATGATGATATTAAATGATAAGCATAGATGTGGATTTCACGTTTTCATATAACATATATGGTAATTACTGATTATTAAGAACAAATGAATAATTTTTAATTATGTAATTCTGATAGTGTTTTAATTATGATGTAAGTTGATGATTTTGTAGTTGATGGATTATGTATGTTTTATTTCCATGACGTACTGATGCAGCCTTGAGGCCGAAGGAGGTTCTATCTGTGATTGCAGAAACAAAGATCACACAAACAAAGAGAGACTAGGAAATCCAACCATGAAGGAATGTCATGAGTTCACAACATGGTCACCTTGGAAACTATCATGTTTTGTGTTGTGTCGTCTTCATGTTGTCATCTTTTAGGAGGTCTCCATGGGGGAGCACCTCACCATGTGACCATGGGTATTTGTAGTTATGTTATTTTATTTGTATGTGGTTATGTTAGTTATGTTAATGTGGATGTTGTGATTTTATTTATGTCCTTATGTACCCCATGTACCCTTATGTTTCTATGTGGAAAATGTACCCTAATTTAGATATGTAAATTGTTAAGTGTGAGCTAATGTCCCCTTTTGATTATTATGAATGTTATGTGTACCCTTAGTTTTATTATGATTAATTTGTAAGGGTTTATGCAATGTGATGATTTTGCATGGGGAGGGTAGATATTCCTTGGTATATAATTTATCCCTTTCCTCTTCTGGTTGAAATTTGAATATTCCTTTGGTATATGTGCCACCCTAAAGTCTAATTCAGATTTGGACTTTGAACCCAATTTTGAATGCTTGTTCCACAAGTTTAGTTTGTCCCACACTTTTTAATCTCTTCGCCCAACCTTACCTATGACTTGGGGGTCATATCTATCTCTTGTAATGATGATATTTTTGGTTGAAAATAGGAAATCATTTCTCTCTATCTCTTGGTCTTCTAAATTTGTTTTGAAATGTGCAATTTGAGCTTGTGTACAAGTTTTGCAATGCAATATCATCAAACACATATTAATGATGCCTTGGTTTTTCGTTGAGTATGGTGATGTGGATTTGAGGCGATGAGTTGGAATCTCACATAGAGCCACATCATATCTCCCTCCTTGTTTTCTATTTATTTGCATTGTTTAGATTATGTTGGGGTTTTTTTTTTTTTACTTGGTTATTACATGGATTTTGGATTGGGAGAGTTCTTGCTTGGGAGTGTTTGTTTTTGTGAAGGATTTGAAGTTTTGGTTTCTTGAAAGTGAAGGTGCCAAAAATGTAATTTTTTAATGCACATGTGGTTGTTTGGGTTGGGTAGTAGTTCCCTTAAGAAAATATAGGGAGAAAGTAAATGGAATCCATGAGGGAGACATAAGAGTTATGTAAATTTTGGAGGGAGGCATAAGAGCTATGTAAATTTTGGAGGGATTTGTGGTTAGAGTGTTCAACCTTGTGAAGGGATGAGGGAAAATTCTTAATTATTTTTGTAAAATATTATAGAGGGAGTCATAAGCATTTGAGGAAGGCATAATATGTTTTGTATATTGGATTTTGGCGGTTTCAAGGTGGAAAATAAACCTACTTGGGAGGTAAAAGGTGGGCTTCCCATGTTCCTTCTCTCCTTTTGGCTCTAAGAATAAGCCTTTGTGAAATTAGGAAATAAAATTGCAAGTTTCTTGTTGTTTTTTTAATGTTGCATGAAATTGTTTGAGTGTGTTTGTTGAAACGTGGAAGCTCTTATTAATTGCCATGGTTGTGAAATGTCTTCATTTCTTCTTGATTGGAGCTCGGGGGTCAATAAAAGGGAATGGATTCAATCCTTCATTGAGATTTTTTTGGAGGAGAGCATTTCCTCACTCTCTCTCGTTTGTTGGTGTGCAAAAGATGTGATGAGAAGTTACAGTTTTGGAGAAGTTTCATGTTTCTTAGGAAGAATGTTTTGACATATTTTCTCCACCATTTTGGTGGAGGGCTTGAATTTATTTGATTTTAATTATTGGAAAACTATTTTGTAAAGAATGTAATGTATATAGTTATCTTAAATTTTGATCATGAAAGAAAAGTGAAATCCATTGCAAGTCTGTAATTTTAGTATAACATTGTTGATACTTGACATTATAATATCAAAGGTCTATAATAAATATGCATAATTGAAGTTGTGATATTTAAAGAATTATTTTATGTCATGTTGGAGCTTTCTTACTTTTTTCAGACTTACAAATTACTTGAAATCTAGGTAAAAACCAAGATGGTAAAACTAGGATTTAGTGGAAGTTATGAATTTTTTTGAAGAAATATATCTCTATCTTGATTGTATAAGAATCATGAGTTTCCTTAATACTTCTTGAATATTTTAAATGAATTTGAGTTCTTATATTCTATATTTTTCCTTATAAAATGAACAGATACGATAAATAGTCATATTTTGATTTTAATTAGAAAAATTGAATGAAAATATGAATTAGGATATCATACTAACATGTTCCTTAATATGTACTTTTCTTGTGTACTTGGTTAAAACTCATACATAATGTATTTTTCTTGTAAATTTTAGATCTTTCTATATCAAACATATTGTAACTCTGGTATATATATATATATATATATATATATATATATATATATATATATATCTGTGATATATATATATATATATATATATCATCTTTTATAAAAATATTGAATTCCAAGTGACCGACGTCGGGTAGTGTATAATGACGTCGGAAGACTTAACCTAACCGGCATCGGTCACCCTATGAATTGTTTTTTTTTCAAAATGGGCCAAATTCGACACAAAAATGAGAATTTCTAAACTTAAACATAGAAAAATGTAATAACAGATTCAATGAGATCCACCAGCAAGTATATGTATGGATATATACACACATTTGTGTATATATCCATCTATATACCTGTGTATAAAATTTAGATAATTTAATTATAAATAAAATGTCTATTCTTCATATCTGAACCATTATAGATATTTTTGAATAGATTAAATTCCCCAATGAAACCTAGTTGCATCTCTACAATAAAACAATTTATGAAAGGGTGGACAAACACCCTAAACCTTAGAATTTGGTAGAAGAAACTTAAACTTGAAAGAAGGATATTATCAACTCTACTAAACTAAGATAAATCTGAAAAAAATTAAAATGGCAAAGAGAAATCATCCCAATACAGGTTGTGTGATATTCCCTTTAACATAGTTTCAACCGAGAACCCCTTGCCTCCATTCTTTCTCCTTTTTTCATCTTGAACTATGCACATGGAGGAACTTAAGGTAAAAAATGAGTAATATAGTTTGTATAAGAGATTTTAGGGCTTGTGGAAATGACCTAGATCTAAGGGAGAGGATTGAATCAATCCTATGGATGTGATTCAATCCTCCTCCCTTAATAATGTATGAATGAACCTTATAATGTTTGAATAATTTATTTATGGAGCCATAAGATATGTTCATAGGTGTGGTTTTTAATTATTTTAGGATATTAAATTAATGGTTTTAATTTATGTATGTGCATGGGTGTTGTGATTAGTTCTAGTGGGAAATTAATGCATGAGGGGAGTTTTAATAAAAGGGTTTTAATTTAAAGTTGTGGATGTTTAGTGTTAGATGGAAATTTAATTATTTTAAGGAGGTATGTGATTGTTAAAAGGTGTTAGGAATTTAATTAAAAGTGGTAGGGGAAATTTAATGTTTAATATGGGTAAAACATTAATATGTTAGGAATTTATAAATATTAACTTAGGAAATATATTTTAAACATGATTTATCTAAAGTTGATTATTAATCTTAGCAGGAAAAAAATTAACCGTGTTTTTATAGTATTATTAACAAATAGTTTTTTGAAAGGGACTATACCCTTGTACAACAGGGCTCAAAATCTAGATTTTAGAGATTCAACATTTCAAAAAGAGATCTAAATCTAGATTTAAAAAATCAGCCCAACAATAGAAAACATTCGCCAAGAACACAACCTATAACCAACAACCATACAACTAAAAACAACTAATAGATAGTGACTTCACAAAAACAACAACTACACAACAACTACGCAACAAAAACACAACAATGTGATTGTACATCACGGATGCAATGATGAGAGCACACAACATGACAGGTCTCATGCCTTGTCCAAGACAATGGAAGGTTTAGATTTAGTATATCCCTTCTTTTTCCTATCCACCACCTTCCATTCCTCATTTCCATCTTCCATTGAGATTGGAAGAACAAATTCAATTGACTTGATAGGGATGTGACCCTCAGCAAGGGGCATCGAATCATAATCTATCATTGAATCATCAACCTAAGGAGAGGAATCTTTAGGTTTCTTCTCTATAGTGTTCAAAGCTTTTCCATGATGGGTACGTTAGTTTGTGGGGGCTTCTAAAAATAGTTCTAAATGGGGGATAATTTTCAAATGATCTACTAGATAATCCTTCCACCATGCATGATTTTCCTTTATTTTTGAATGTTCTATCCTCTACACCCACTTATTGTCACATATTTAAAGTTGTATGTTTGCTAGGAGGTCTTGAGAGATGATAATATCTACCAGAATTCTAGTATAAGTTGTATCTATTTGATGGGATATTTTATCATCAAATGTCATAGAAGATTCTAGGGTATCTCCTATGGTAATGAGGCAAGATATGTTCCTTAGCTACAATGAAAGTCTTGGTAAATTTATCTAGGTAGGGTAGGTATCAAAAACGTCTTTTAGGGGGTCAAAAGACTAATCCCATGGCTTGAACATGAGTCCATGTTCTACCCAAACCCAATATTGATTAAATATTAAATCCTTGTCCTCATGGATTTCAAAAACAACACTAAAATAGGCTTTAGCACGTGGATAAAGTCCAATCTTATCCTTAATATTTTCTCTCAATCTTTGTGAGATCCAATCATGGAGATAAGAAAGCTTAGGCCAAATCTTATGAAACCTATAAATGAGTCTAAGATGGGATAGATTTTCTTTCTGCTTGAGGACCTTTTCTAGTAGATCCTATTTTATCTTCATCAAAAGAGTGTTCTGTGATGCTTTTAATAGGTTATCAACATTATTGGTAATCACCTTATGTTTGGAAACCACGAAGCATAGGATTTGCAATGGTTAACTCTGTTGCCCTATTCCCCCTAGTTTGACCTCTCAAATCTAGAAGCACCACTCATATTTATGTACTCAACAATGTTTGGAAGAGGGAAAGGGGCCCTTTTTTTTTTTTTTCAGTGGGTGATCCTTATAGCCACCAACATCCCCTGACCGAGATAAAGCAACTTCCCCTTTAGCCAAAGTCTTCTTCCAATCACTCTCTGAATTCTCACCACCTCCATGCTCCTCCAATGCAAGGTTAGGGTTTCTATTCTCTTTTCCTTCATTTCCGTTATTAGCAGAGATCTCTTGATTGGAAATACAATGCTTGCAATAAATCAAGCCCAATCCAAGATAAATCATTTGTTCCCGCAAAACAACGTATGCATCCTATTTCCCCTGAATGGCGGAAGAAGTGCTTCCAGCTAGGATCCTATGTAGGGGAGTGGTCATTTCCATTGGTGCTTCCACCTTTCCCTAACTCTACCTATGATCTTCCACCGCCTTTGTCCAAGAAGCCGGAAAGCTTCATTTAGGTGCGCATGAGAGACATTTTTAACAACCATTGTGTTAAAGATTATTAAAATTAACAAAGTTAATTTCGGAGTAATTAATTATTTAATTGAGTTATCTAAGTAAGTAAAATAATTAAATTAAAATTCAAAAGGGAATTATTGTCACAGGTAATTCCAATTTGGTTTAAAAAAATTAATCTAGTGGGTAAATGATTGAATAATCAAGTAAGCCTTTAATTTATTTGTGAATAATGTAATCGATATTTAATTAATGCATTTAATATTTCAAAAAAATAATTCTTATCATATTTTTCTTATTTGTTTGTTGGTGTTTCATATGGTGACTTTTTGGGCGTCACATTAACCTCCTTTGGAATTACTCTTGTCACGTTGTGTAATGGAGGTATGATATAAGATCAAGATGCATTCCTTAGGAGTGAATCCTAGGGATAAGACCTAGTAGTCTTGTGTGTAAATAAATACCATATTAACAAACGAGTGAATTAAACAAGTAATTGAAATAAAGTAGATGATCCTTATTTAATGAGATACACTTTGAAAGTTAAATGTTAAACAATATAAAAGAAATCTGGAAAAGGGAAAAGGAATGTATGAATCACATATTATGAGTCTTTCTAGAACTTAATTTAATATTGAAACATGTTTTTAATAAATGTGGGAAGGACCCTATCTACAAGTTTATTCTGTAGTTGAATCATTATGTTTTGAATCATTATGCTATGCTTTGTCATTCAAAAAAAAAGTGTGTCCCCGATGTGCATTATGTGTATTCATGTTTTCTATGTGGGTTAATGTTTGTGAAAACATATCATGTGGTGTATGTTATCCTAAGTGATCTCCTGCAGTGTCGTGTACACTTCAATGTAAGTTCAAAAAATTATTATGGTATTTTTAGTGTTGTATTTGTGTGTGTAAAATATGGGCATTACATTTTTTATGATAGTGGTTGTTCATTCTCTCGAATCTATGGGGTGGATTGGATTTGTGATGATTTCTTCAAGGTGGTGGTCGAGATGGGAAAAGTAATACGATATATGTTGTGATGTGAATGATCTTGTAATTATGATATTATGAATGCACATGTTTTCGATGATACTATGTGTGTATTTTTATCATGTTGATGTGTCCGTGATGAGGGTATTCACCCTACTTTTCGTGGATTTAGTGAGGAAATTGTGTGTGATGTACCACCTTATTGTGTCTAAAAAAATGCTATTGTGGATTGTAGAGTGTTGGGTCATTTTGACATTTTGTGATATGTTGGTGTGCTGACATGTTGTATGAAAGTTGAGTGTATAGTGAATGGGATTTTATCACAATGTCATAAATGTATTGTGATGAATCGTGTGTATCACCATGTTATATTAAAATTGACCATATTTTGCAATGTTAGTCAAAGCATGTTCATCTTATGTATAATTCTTGTAATATGTGATGGTTAATCTCGTGAATTAGGGAAAATGGTGATCGTATAACACCTATTGTGAAGTACTTGGACCTTGGGTGCATTATGTGGAAATGTGATGTATCACAACTCATGAAAGTAATGATTGTGTTGTACCACTGTATATATACACCATCCATAAGACGTTATAGTTAATGTGTGTGAATCGTCATTATGTTAGTGATATCGTTATGTGTTATGTTTTGAACCTTACACTAGAGGACCCTAAGGGGATATATACTTAAGAGTGTATGTGGGGAGAGAGAAGACATGGACCACGTTTTCATAATCTTGAGTTGAGTATAAGTTAGGAAGTCGAGTCTCATATAGATTGAAAACCCACTTCTATCTATTTAGTATACTTCAAGATTACTTAGTTTATTATGGATTTGCACCGCCTTAGGATAAAATTATGTAAACTAGCATCCCCATTCTCTTTCTGTGTGGGTTTTCCATCGAACAATCCTATGTGATTTTGACTATGTTGAGCATTGTGGGAGTATGGGAGATGATTCGAGTAGTGATTATGACAATTGTATTGTTTGACATGTTATTTTGTGAGCTGAGGCTTGATATTTGAGTTCTAGCAAATAGATGAGTACCCTTTTGGTGCCCATATGAGGCCAAAAAGTTATTGTAATGTGTTATTTCTCTATACGTATTTTATACGTAAATTGTTCATTATCTCTTTTCTTTCGTAACCAACAGTTTTTTGTATTGATGTGTTCTTATATTTTTAGCTTTTATTTGTTATACTAACATGTGGATTTTCACACTAACTTTGGCTATTTATCCATTTGTTTTTCTTATTTGTATATTTGTGTATCAAGTTTAATATTTTTTATAGCCTAGCCCGAGAGATTGGGATTTTTACCACTTGGAATTTTAAATTAATTCTTATATTGGTTCTAATGTCATAACTTGTTGGAATAAGGTCATGTGATTCACTGTGGAGTGGTTAAACCTATGGACTCAGGTTTTTATATGGGGGTATGCCCCAAGAAGGTACAAATAACTAGTGGGTTCTTGAACCACGAGTTATTATGTGACTTTGGTTAGGGGTGTGTGGACTCTATGTGCCTAGGGCCATTGCGTGACCAACCTCTTCGAGGGAGAGATAAGTGACTTGAGGGAGTGATAAGAGACTTGAGGGAGGGATAAGAGACATGTGTGTGTGTGTGTGATTAGTGAAGTTGAAGTTTTTGTGATGATTTGGGAGGCATATGGAGTTGTTCATGATGCTTTGGGAGGTATGTGGAGTTATTTTGTGATGCTTTGGGAGGTATAGGAGTTTTTGGTGATGTTTTGGAGGTATATGGAGTTTTTTTGTGATTTTATAAGGGGTGTATGTTATTGTATTATGATTTATGTGTACTCATGTGGGTTCAGTTGTGTTTTGTAATGTTGAGGATTGATGCTCCTCATTGAGGGTACACTTTTTATTCCCCTTTTAACACTATGTAACTAAAATTATGGTCTTGAGTTTTATGAAACCTTCGAATGTGTAATATTTATAATTCCATGTTGTTATAGTCTAATTAAATTACAAGTACTTTTGTGTGAGTGGTATGTGTGTGACAAGTACTATGTTATGATGGATATGTATGTTCTTTCAATTGTTTGGTTGAGCTCTTGTGATGTGATATAGTTGTGAAGGTACATATCATTATGTCTTGTTTACCATTGGTGTTTTTTTCGGTAAACGATATGGTATTGTGATATAAGTTTATGTTGAGAACCCAAAAAAATAAATAAAATAAAATCCTACAATGAAATATTAAGATCTTGAGATTAATAAATACTATTAGGGGAAATAATAAATATAAAATAGGTAATGATGTAAACTAGAACTAGAAATCTTTACGAACATTAAGAAGTTGTTAAACCTTTCTTTCTTCCATTTGGTCTTGTTCAAACAACAAAGAGCTTATCCTAGATGGAACTTATTATCATCAGCTAGCCTTAATTTCTTTGGCATCCTTTGTATACTCATTTTTTTTTCATCGAAGAAGATTCTTTTCTTAGGGGAGGGAGATGTAGTGCCCAACACATTTAATAAATAAATTTTGAAAAAAGAGTGATTACGGGGTTGGCTGGATGAAGGAGAGTGGAGGTATGTAGGAGGAAATTTTTACAAGGTATTGCCGCCATTCCCGACTGTCATTGTCCTTGTATAGTAATCCAAACACTTTACTTGAGATACAAAGGAAATAACCATGCTAAAACCCAGTCAACATTGTAAATTTTCGTAGTAAATGGATAGTTGTAGTGAGGGAAGGGTGATGGGATTGTGCTAAAGAGAGATCTCACCCCTAGCTGTTCTAAAACCATTTCCAGTGTGGGTTTAATTAGAATTACATGAGGAGCTAAATCAGAACCCTTTTACCTCATTTTTGTTTATGCAAACTGGATGATCTAGGTTTGTATATTTTTATACAGAGATCCTATGTCTCTGAGAGAGAAGAAAAATAATTCCTATCATTGTTATGTTTTGGTATGTAGAAGAGAAGAAGAAGGTTGAGGTTAGAAGGTGTTCTTTAAGGAGTATTATCTAGTTGTATTGTCTTTGTTTGTTTTTTCTTCTTTTAAGCACCGTACAACTACCACTTCATCATTCCCACTCTTTATCTTTTATTTTTTAGTAGCCTTTGTATTGTTTAATGCATTAGAAGTGTTTTCTCCTTCTACCCCATGTAGCTTTCTTCATGATTTTTCACTTTTACCCTCTACGTGAAACAATTTTCCCTCTCTCTACACTATCTAGAGGGAAGACTCAAGGAGGCGCTTGTCTTGAGACTAGAGGGATTATGTCCTTGCAAAAAAATATATTGGGTGGAAAATATTTTGAAAATTGTTAGAAAGGGTAGATGATAGGGTATATACATCCATTTATAAATTTATATACAAGAGACATGGGTAACTTTTATTCAATTTTTCCCCCTAGGAAAATTGATTGAACAAAACCTCGCACAAGAGAAATGGAGAGGTTGGTTCAGTTGTTTTAGCTCACATGTGATCCCAAAAATCAAGTGGAAGGCAGGACCAATAAAGGAGAAGCGGTCGAAGATGAATGGCCATGGAAATTTTGAATAAAATTAGGCCTAGAGATATATGACTTGAAGCAAATCAACGAATCGTGAAAGCCTCTACATGTCATCTCGAAGCACTATCAAAAGGTCCAACAAAAGAGGAGACCCTAGGGATGCACTTGAACCCCATGTGGATCTCGGCACATAGCAAGCCCGTGGACAATGCCAATGTGAAACCTGCCGCAACTTCGAGGAGCTAGCTACAAAGGTCACACCCGAAAAGGGGTTTTTGACATTATAAATAGTGGGGACGTTTACTCACCCAAAGGAACGAAGAAGGTAGTATTCACTTGAGGCCTAAATCAGCTAAGTAAAAGGGTCATGGAAGCCTCCATGTGCTTCATCAACACAACTTCAAAGGTAAGGTCCAGAGGTAGGTCCTAAATAAGCGTGGGCCTTGCACGTGTCTAGGGGCCAATAAGGTAGAAATAGGCCAAATCAGCTAAGTATAAGAAGGCCAATGGAAGCCTCCACATGCCTCATCAACACAACTTCAAAGGCGCGACCCAAAGAAAGACCCTCAAATAAATGTCGTGTTTACGGCAAGTCCCTTGAGTAAAGGGGAAATTAGGCTAAAAGGAAAGGAGGTGAGAATAGGTGGTGTAGCGTAACTTAGTGTATGATAACGTGTCTTTTGGAACAAGTAACCCAAGATCAAGAATAGGCAATTCCATGAAAAAAATTTCATCCTTTTCCTTCATTTGTTGGTTTTTAATAGATTGATCGATGCAGGAAGTCTATATGGGATGAGTATATTATCTCCTTGAGGTCTTCGTGAAGCTGATCGATGCGGGAAGCTTCTAGATATTTATTACATTTTTGTAATGACCTTATATAGTTGTCCTTCAAGGCAACAATATATCTATAGTGGTGGAATTAAAGTGAAGAGATGTCCCATTTGAGGAAGTCATCTTTTTTTGGAAGTTTGACTCAAGGATTTGTATCCCTTTTTGTTTTTGGATGTTTAAGTCATGAACGAGACTATAAAGGAAGATTAGGTTCTTTTTTAGAAAAAATACCATAGCACACAATTATTAACTATGAAAGAGGTGGTTTCGAGTGGTGAACAACCGTGCGATTCCATCTTGAAGAAGACAAAGTATCTATGAGAATCATGTTATGAGTAGAGCCATGGTACTCATATTGAAGATGAGGCTAAAATTTTGATGGATAATCACATGGTTCTTGTTTATTCATGGATCCTCAAAATGGGTAATAGGGAAGGTGAACAATGCTCAAGGGATGAGAAATCAACCGACATAAAGTGATATAGGACTTGATATAAACAATAAAATGGTTGAGGATACAAGGCATTAAGAGGCTTAGGTTCAGGTTTACCTTTGAGTGAAGACAAATGATAAGCACTTGATCCATAGGCATGGGTAACGATATAGGGTCCAAGCCAATTAGGAGAAAATTTTTCCCGTTTACCTTTCTCCTCTTTGGTTACATGTTGATTTTCCTTTATGACAAGGTCGCCAACTTGAAAGGTTTGCTCGTGAACCCATTTATACTAGGAAAGTTTGATACATTTTTGGTAGATTTGGAGATGGTCAAGAGCATTGAGATGATGCTCATATAATAACTCAAGTTGTGCCAAACTATCTTGGCAAAATTCATCATCGTTGAGCATGTCTTGTAGTGAGATGTAGAGAGATGGAATTTGGACTTCAAGAGGTAAGACAACCTTGATACTGTAGACTAGAGAAAAGGGTATGGCAGCATTTGAATTGTGAATACTAGTACGATAAGCCCACAAAGTGAAAGGAATGTGCATATGCCAATCTTTCCCAGTATCGTTGACTACCTTCATAAGAATTTTGTTCAAGGTTTTATTGGTTGATTCAGCTTGACCATTGGTTTGTGGGTAATAAGGTGATGAGAAAATGAGTTGGATGCCAAAAGCATCACATAGTTTGTGTAGGGTTTTGTTTTTGAATTTTTTTCCATTATTAGTGATGAGGTGGTGAGGAACACCAAAGCGACAAATGATATGATGGTTGATGAATTCACATATTTTCTCGATTTTGTAGAAATGAGGGGAATGGCCTCTACCCATTTAGTGTAATATTCAGTAGCAGTTGTAATCCATTGGTGGAGTTGGGAAGAATGGGGTTGATCTCACTAACAAGATCCAAAACCCATTGAGATAAAGGTAAAAGGTCTCGTGTGACTTGTAAGGTGTGACTAGGTGTGTGATGAAGATTAGCATGTTGTTGGCATTTTACGCAATGTTTGACATAAGCACAACAGTTGTGGTTTAGGGTTGGCCAATAATAGCCTAGGTGAAGAATGCATTTTGTGACAGCCAAACCACTAAAGTGACCTCCAAAAATTCCATCGTGGACTTCCTTAATGGTGTAAGGAATTTTAGAACTTGTAAGGCAGCGTAAGAGAATGCTATCAAAATCGTGCTTGTAAAGAATACCACCCATGATGACATAATGGGAGACACTTTTAAGAAAGGATTGATGTCCATTACAAGTGAGATCAACAGGTAGAATGGAAAGGGAAATATTGTCTACGTATTGCTTATACCAAAGGTCATCTGGGTCAGGGGCAACAGTTCCAAAAGACTAAAATTTATGAGGTAAATAAGAGGGTGATTGTAGCCTTTATATGGTGAGAAATATTTTAGAGTCAGTGGGTGAAGCAAGTATCTGAGAAGCCAAGCAGACCAAAGTATCCTCAAATTTATTGGTAGAACGTTGGGTGGTTTGAAGTGTATAATGGTCAAAGGTGGTAAAAATCATATCTACGTGATGCTTATACTTTTGAAGGATCTCATTACGAAATTGGTATATATCGTTGAATTGGTTTATGACCAAATGAGAATCACCAAAGATATTGATTGTCTTAACATTTAAGGCATATACAACCTAAAGACCCAATACGAGTGCTTAGTATTCCATAATTTTGTTTGTAGAATCAAAATCAAGTTTGGAAGACAAAGGCATATATTCACCCTCAAGGGATGAGGATAACACTAGCCCCTCTCCCATGCTAACACTTGGAGCCATCGAAGAAGAGGGTCATTTGGTAAGTGGGATCGTCTAGGGAAAGGTTAGCTATAGACTCATCTGGGAAATAAAATTTAGATGGTTGATTCCTAGAAATAGGTGCATCAGACAATTCCTTAGTAATATCCTAGCCCTTAATGGACTTTTGATGAATAAATTTGAGGTCAAGGTCGGCCAGAAGCATAAGCCAACGTGCAACACATTGATGTTGATACGGTTTGGCATACATATAGTGTAATGTGTCAGTATTAGTAATGAGGAAGGTTTTTGGTTGAGTAGGTAATGGCGGAGTTTGGTGGTGACGAAAACTAAGAATAAGGAGAGTTTTTGGCATGGGTATATTTAGTTTCATAGTCCGTATGAAAGTACGGCTTATGTCATAAACAACTTTCTCTCGGTGTTGGTCATCGCAATGAACAAGCATGACACCTAAAGAATGGTCAGGGGTGGAAATATATAGGTAAAAGGGTTGGTCATATTTAGGAGGAATGAGTACTAGTGGTTGAATAAGGTATTTTTTAAGGCCTCAAATTCTTTATGGAATTCATCATCCGATTTGAATGACACTTATTTCTTGAGAAGATGATGAAATGGTTGACAATGGTCGAGAAAGTCATGCGAGATAAAACAACAAATCAATTTAAGCTTACCTTGTAAGCTTCAAATTTTACGAAGATTAGTGGCCAGAGGCATTTCCAAAATAGCCTTGACTTTAGCAAGATCGAATTCTATGCCACATAAATAAACAATGAATCCCAGGATTTTTTTGGAAAGTACCGCGAAGATAAACTTCTTTGGTTGAATATGAACACAATACTTGATGAGGTAATCAAAGATGAATTTAAGGACGGAACGTGTTCGGTTCAATGTTTGGATTTGGTAAGCAAATCATCTACATAATCTTCCAAGATTCACCGCATGATGTCATAGAAGATGTGATTCATGGCTCGACTGATATGTAGCATCAATGTTTTGAGGCCAAAAGGCATGACTCGATAGCAAGTGGTCCCCTAAGGGGTGATGAAGGCAGTTTTTTGTTGATCCTCTGGAGCTAGTAATATTTTATTATAGCCTAAGAAAATGTCTATGAGTACTAACATTTCATGGCCAAAGGGTAAGATCAACTAGTTGGTCAATGCTTGGTAGTGGGAAATCATCTTTGTGACGGGTGAGCTTGAGGTCATGTAATTCATTGTAAATACAAAGTCCCCTATCACCTTTGTGACAGAACGATGATGTTAGAAATCCATTAGGGATAGTCAATGGGTAGGATGAAGGAAATTGAGAGAAGGCTCTAAAGCTCTTCCTTGATAAGAAGAGTAATGTGAGGATTTATTTTCCGCATCTTTTGTTTGATGGGTTTGACATCGGGAATGGTTATGATATTATTGACCAATATTTTAGAGTCGATACTGGGTATATCGTCATGGTCCCAAAGGAAAGAGGTGAAGGCTTCCTATTTAGTAACATCTAAGGATTGGTTGATCTTTAGAATGTGTGGGTAATCTTGATTGTTAATGTTGATTTTGATGGTCGATTTGTTCAATATGGTTTGCATCTCAGAGGGTAACAATCGATGAATATAAGAGTCTTCTGGACTAAGGTAGGTGAGGATGGACTCATCATCCTAACATTGAATGACATTAATATAAGGTGTATCGTCATCGATCATGTCAGGATATAGGAATGGGAGAGAAAAGGGAGCCTCACCATTGCGTTGATAGGTCAGCAGTCCAAGGGAGATGGTGTTTACAAAAAAACAATTAGGACGAATAGATTTGGGATCTATGGACTCCGTGGATGAAGATGTTAATATTGGTGCATGAGAAGGAGAGTATTTCTCATCCTAGATAAGGTCAACGTGAACCTTCTTAGAGGGTGTAGCGTGAAAACCAATGCCACTATGGTTATTGTGTTTACGAGAGGTATAGGAAATGATAGTATGGTGGCTTTGTTTGTAAAATCCGAAGCCAAATCCTTTCCACGCGCATTGGTGGAGGAAAGTGTGACAAAAGTGGCGGTTAGTGAGGGGGTGTAGGTCGGAAAAAAAATGGTCGCTTGGGATGGAGGTTCGGGTTTATAGGTGGCAATATTAAGTCCCCATATGTTAGTCGGGTGTGAATGTTGGGAGGGCCATAAGGGAAAACATCACTAATGCATATTTTGTAGTTGGGTTGTTGACACAAATTCCCATACTCTTGTGGGGTGAGGAAGGTGTTGATATTGTATTGCGTATTCTCCTAGAGTGAGGCATTTAAAAACACCTTCAAGGGATCAAATGTATTCAAGATGTGGGTAGTAGGGATGGATGACTCGATAGATGATGGGGAAACAAGTGCATCGGCGGTAGAGGCTACAACTAAAGTGGGGATAAGAAGGTTAGATGTAGTAGAGGTAGTGGCGCTTTGGTGGATGGGCTAGTGGGTGAGGGTGAAGTTGTGAGAGTGGCGATGCCTTGACCAAGACAAGCACATCATTGGGCGATCTAGCATGTTATAGGTCTTGAAAGGTGATGAGTCAGAATGGATGGTGTAATTATGTCCCTCATGTTCAAATTTGAGGCATCGATGCAAAGGCAAAGGGACACAACCCATGACACGGATCCAAGGTTGGTTGAGCAACAAGTTATACTAGAACTCCCCTTATAGGACATAGAAAAGTTCCAGGGAAAGTGCGGGGACCCATGCAGACATGGAGAACAATGGTACCTAGGGTAGAGGTCATGGTGTCATTGAAGGAGCACAACATAGCTGGGTTACCATGCATGCAATTGGTAGGTATCTGCATTTGGTCATATGCATGAGAGGATATGATATTAAGGCTAGCACCACCATCGATCATAACACGTCGTATGTGTATATTATCGATAAATATGGAGATGAAAAGAGAGGGGCCGGGGTTGTCAGAATGGAAGGGAGCGATCTCTTCATGTGAAAAGATGAGGGTGGCCACTTGGCGAGTAGGTGGAGGTATAGAGGAAGGTGAAGACATAGTGAGAGAGGTTACGTGGTGAAGGGTAATGATGGAGGATACGGGTGTGGGGTCATTTGGTAAGAATTCAATAGTTTGAAGGATCTCTATGAGGGCTTGACGATATGACTCTGAGGTATGGATGAGGTCATATAAAGACATTTTGAAGGGGGATTGGTGTAGTTGTTTTAGCATTGTGCGATGCATGACCCCATCGGAAATAGGATATGTAGGTCCTCCAATGGTGACTTTGGGTATGGATATGGCTGGTATGTTGGGTACAGGTTGGTTTATGGGCCATTGCTTTTTCCTTGCCCTTGTCTTTCTCGATTACGCCGTAATGTTGATCATGTTAATATGAGGGAGGTGGATGAAGAGGGTGTGTCATGGAAGGTATAGTGGTATGAGGGAAAAAACCTAGTGGGGATATGATCTTTGTGAAATGAGTAAGGCAAATTAGAGTTTTGGTGGTGGTTTAGCCAAATCTCTTATACAAACCATGTTGATCTTGAATCTCGGGGGTGGATCAAATATTTGTGGGGTGGATATTTTCATCGTTAAGTATGTAATGGGAGACAGTCTGGGGAAATTGGTGAAGGTTAAATGGGGTCCTCATCAAGAAGATCGTCATCATCAAAATTTTCTTCGGGAGGACATAATTGGACAAGATCAGTTTTTAAAGCCTTACAGTTCTCTACATCATGTCCGGGCACACGATGGTAGGCACAAATGTTGGTTTTTTCAAAACCTTTTATTTTAGGTTTGAGTGGGCCGTAAGGTCTAAGAGGTTGTAATGTGATGATGGAATTTTCGAGGAGATTGGCTATGATTTTGGCATAGGATCCTGCTATTGGATCACATGGGAGTTGAATGTGGGTCTCGGTATATATGTGGTTGATTGTAAAGGAAGAGGCTTTACAGTGTGGGGAGTAAGCTAGTCTACTAGTTTTTGTGTGGTGTGGTCTTAGGTGTTGGTCGCATCTACGTGGGTATGGGCATGGTAGAAGAGGTAGCGATGGAAGGTTCGGTTGGTTTGACTACCTTATTTGAGGGTAGCAAATTTTTAGATTTAGGTTTAATCTTTTTGGGCAACGATGACATAGGTGTACAAGATGTGGAGGGAAAATATGATGGTGGAAGAGGATGGCTTTCCCACAAGGGTAACAAAGATTTTGTGGAGGTGGTTCATAGAGGTTGGGTAGAAGGTGCGTGTGGAAGAGAAGAAAGGGTCATGGGTAGTGAAGAAGTTATGGACAATATTGGTGGTATGGGTGGTAAGAAGGTTATGGGTGACTACAGAGGTTTTGTGGATTTCTTGGGTGATGAGGAGATGGGTGGCTTCATTCTTGGTTTACTAATGGATGGGGTTTCTTGTCCAACGTTGAGGGGTGAGGTCGTAGGGTGGATGGAAGGGGTGAAGGTGATAAGGGTGTGGTAGGCAAGGTTAGTGTATGAGATCTAGGAGATTGGATGTTTTTTTAGGGGTGAGGGTAAGTTTAGAGTTAGTTTTGGAAGATGTGGCTAAATCTAATTTGATGGGTAGGTGAGTAACGCTAGCTATCGATATGACACCTAAGGTAGTGATAGGTTTAGGTAAGGGGTATGCTATATGTGAGGGTAGGTGTTTGGGTGTAGATGTATGTAGGGTTATGGGCGAGGTGTGAGTTGGGTAATGGATGGTAATGTGGAAGGTGTTGTAATAGTTGTGGTTGTGTTTGGTTCGGTCGCTCAAAACTTTTTGCATAGATAGTGGAGGTGTTAGTGAGTGACAATTACATTTTTGTTGAAACAAGAAGTAGAAGGCATCCCCAAAGTAAGGCTCTATTGACATAGTCCAATGGATTAGCCAAGCGTGAAAATGGTGTTGTTATAAGTGGGGCCAACGTGGATCGAGTTGTAATTCCTGTAAAATGTGTTTGAGACATAGGGAAATGGCTAGCCTTGGACTCTGTGGGTAAGAGAGATGAAAGAAGATCAGTAGGATCCTAAAGGTCCGATGGTGAATGGTCATCCAAAGGAAATGGTATTTCTACAGGATCCTCTATGGGTAGAGGAGAGGATGGGCCAGACAAGGTGGAATCTCCTTGTGATGGTGTAGGTGGTGGACATGCATCTCCTATGAGTAGGAGAGGTGCCACTGACAACTGCTTAGAAATTTGAGGGGTCAAAGGTGGCATGCTAATTATAGGCTCTTCCATAGGTGATGGAGAAAATGAAGGGGGTTCCCCTGGGTGGAGGAGTAGATGAAATTGGCTCTTGTGTAGGTAGTGGAGCTCGGGCTAAGATTTCATCTATGGAAGGAACATGAGGAAATTGGGAAGTAACTGGTATGTCATCGAAAATAACATGGACTTCGAGGACATTGCTATCATTATTTGAAGTGTCACCAGCTTGGTTGGAATATGGGGCATGATTAGGGAATGGTTTCTTGAAGATGTGTAGGTTTTGGTTAACGACTGAATTTGGGATATCCAAGACTAGATCTCCATTGTCTAACATTTCTTGGACGATATTCTTGAAGGTGATGTAGTTATTGTCGCTATGACCTTTGACACGATGATAGTTAAAAAAGTCATGTTCCTTAGACCATGTGGGCATGGGTCGCTCAGGTCAAAATTAGTATGTGGCTTTATAGGTGGAAGGGTAATGGCACCAACCTTAACAAGATTTTCCGAAATAGAAGAGTAAGATTCTCCTATCGAAGTGTAATTTCGTTGTTCTTGTCCGAACTAGAAAGCTTGGACGGAGAGAGATTAGAAGGAGGTTTGGCTGGTTTGACCGATGAGGGGACCAGCCTTGAGAACTATGGTATTGGAAGATCCTTTGGGTTTTGAATAGTTGTTTTAGGGTTTCAAAAGTGAAGAAGGTTCATTTGATTTGAACGCGATGTTTTTGTTACGAAGATGAATTTTCTTCTCTTTTTTAGCACGAATTTCTAATTTTAGTGCCATGATGAATGCTTCATCAAAATTTTGAAAGGTACGCACATGCAGCGTTGGTGAGATGTGTCTTGTGCAAGCCCGAGTAAACAACTCTATGAGTTAAGTCCGAGGTAACTGAAATGTGAGTTGGTTAATTAGGCTACGCGATAATAAAATCATCATCGTATTATCGTGTTGAATAAAGATCAATCATGGTAACCTTCTTAATAATGTCGATGGAGAAGTGATCTAGGAAGGCTTGGGCTACTTGATTAAATTAGTATATGGAGTGTCTGGTAGCCCATTGTACCACCAAATGCAGGTCCTATCATCGGGGACATCGGGAAGGTCCGTAGGAGTAAAGCATTGTCATGGGTGATCGTGTAACACCCATGTTTGAAATACCACAAATGCTATTGCGGGTCTTATTTACTATTGAAATCATTGAATTTTGGCATTTCCCAATGTACATGGTATGGGAAAATAGGGATGGATGGATGGATAAATGGGCTCGTGATAGATTTAATCATAGGTGAGAGAATTGGGTGAGATGAAAACCAATGATTCTAGTGTTTGCATCCTTTCCATCATCAATTTGATAAGGTCATTTGTAGGTTGTGGTGGAAGGGTTCCTCTGTCAAATAAGGGGGCTGGTATTGAACCTATGACATGGGCAGCATTCCATTGCATGGTGATGCCGAATAGGGAGGTTGAGAATAGGGAATCAACATAGAGGGTATGGATCTAGAATGGGTGATAGATGACATAGGGGGTTGCTTAATAGTATGTGTATGTAGGTTGGATGGTCGTCATGAATCTAGTAGCCATCGGGCGGTGTTTGTGGGATAGAGAGGACAAGATTATGGAATGGAGTAGGGGTCACCCAAAACCACCGGCGGTTGTGTTGCAATGGGTATTTGTGAAACAATGGGTGTAGACGGGATATGGCACTGGTAGTCAATGAAGGGACAACGATCGACAGTGTGTGAGTGATATTGCAGAGATGCGTAGTCATGGTGGGTATGGGTCTTAGTTTGGAAACAATGGGGGTGAAGTAGGTTAAGGTAATGCCCCATTTCTGGGGGCTAATGTAGAAGTAAGAATAAGGGCGGGAGAGATGAGTACAGGCATGCCGTATATCAACTAACCCGAGGAGTCCCACGTGGAAGAGTGGGTAAGGTACAAAGCCGTAACACCACGGGATTATGATAAAGGAGTCGTAAAATTCCGCATCACTTGTAGCAATGGTGGTAGGTAAGGTTGGATCCATGGGTGATAGGAAAAAATGCGGTGAAGGACTCAAGGGGTGTGTTGACGACTCAAGTGAAATATAAGAGTGTTGGTTTGACTGTGAGTCAACATCATGTGAATGGGTATATATCAGATGATTATGTATCCTAAAAATGACACGAGGGCAATAAGAATGAATAAAATAGGTGTCGATAGGTAGATTTGGGTAATATATCAATTGATGTTCAATATAGGGTAACCGACACCGGTTAAGGATGACCGATGCCGGTTAGGGGTAACTGAGGTCGGTTATTATGAGATAGGAACAATTTTATAAAATGAGGAAAATACTGGTTATGATCAGATGAAAAACTTATATGATGATTGTTTATCAAAGCAAAGAGAGTATAGAGACTCACATGAACTCTGACAACAATAAAAATGAAATAAGGGCTCTTTAGGAAATTTAATTCAAAAGAATAGTAAACCGATGCGATTAAGAAAAACTGATGCCGATCAGGGGTAACCAATGATGGTTATTGTGAAAATTGGAAGGATGTAGAAAAATGGGCTGTTATGAATTTTAGTGAGATAAATAATAAACCTAGAGTTCTAAAGATGATGCAATGAAGTCCTGACACACTCAAAAGAAGTTAGAATACTCCAACTATGATTATGGAGTGTGTAAGGCAACAAAATGGAAAAATAAAGAAGTGTATCCTCACACCTCAGAATGCATGTCAATCAAACACTAAAAAAACGTACCTAACAAGTGGTTTTTAATTTGTTGAGATTATGTTGTTTAGAATACTTGACTCATGAATTTTAAAACAGATTTTTGTGAGGAAGGATTCTTATGAAGAAGGATATCTAAAAGGATAGGTTTTAGGTATGTTATGGCGGGGTAGGTTGTCCTCTGAGACAATGACTTGACAGAGGTAACAAGATGGGGAGTACCTACCAATCTAATCATGTGATTGTGGACAGTGTTCCCAGGTAAGTTGTTGTTTAAGAAATAAGTTTATATTTCAATTTTGCACAAGTTTGGTAAGACATAGAGAGAGAATGTGCTTTCTACGATTCTTTATGTCAACCATTAATGGGCATGACTTCTAGCATATAGGTTGCCTTCATTTTAATGTGAGATAAATGCAACAAATCAAAATGTAATATAACCAATTTTAAACCCAAATCTAAAAGGTTATGTTCGATGAAGAAAATGATGAATAGGAGAGGGTATTCTCTTTCACTAAATGTAGAAAGCAAGAAAGAAGAATGATTCCTTTTTAAATGCACCAATAAAAATGTTTCTTTTAGAGAAATTAGAAAGAAGAGAAGATTACCAGAGAAAAAGATTAATGTGTAAGCCTTTTAAATGGAAAAAATACCCCACTTTCTCCTAGGAATGAAGAAAATGCAATAGAAACCCGATGACTCCCATCAGGTGTGCCAAAATGTTTCACCATTTTCTTTGCATTTTGAATGACAAAATAGATAAGGTTATGGGCTAGGAGGAATACCTGTTAAATGGGTTGGTTGATGGTTGTTACGTGTGTTCTGACTTCTCGATCTAGTGCTGATTGTGAGAGATTCCTTTTGGCTAGGAGGAACTACCTGTAATAGAAAACAATACCACAAAAGAGAAGTTAAATGATATATGACAATGGACTGCCTATCGTATGTTAGTTCCGATGTGTGATACTTCCTAGATGGCTATCAATCCACTATTTAAAACAACTTAATGTGAGTCCTACTGTAGTTGATATGATTTAGGTATCTCATTCAAGCACAATAAGAAAATCTAATATAACATGCTAGGTTATAGTCAGATTTGAAGGGTAGGTAGTTGTCAGGGTGATGGAACTAGTCAGGGTCAGGTTCTGGGTTGTTTGGGTCACTTGGTAGAAGGTAGGTTATCTCTGTTATTGAAAAATATGTAAAACTAAGAGACCAAAGTGTTGGTCTAGTGTGACCAATAAAGGTTTAGGGAGACTGACAATAGTCATGGGTAACCGGCGTCGGTACCATCGAGTGACAATAATTCAATAAAACCTTATTGCAGAGTCTAGGTGAGGTTAGATAGAGCTAAAGAAGGGGATGGTGAGGCCTGTGGGAATGCTAAGGGCACTCAGAGAGGTGGAAGGGCTAGGGTAGGTGATCTGATAAAGGGATGGGTGAGGTTTTTGAGTTTTTCAGGAAGTAGACTATGGAGGAATGGAAATATTAATGAAGGAATGATAACAAAAATGATGACAACTCTATGGGTAGAATAGAAATGGAAATGATTAGTAATAAAACACTTACCAATGTTGTAGGTCCAATGATTGGGTGGTGATGAGGATCAGTTGGTGGGATGGAGCTTGGTGCAATAGTGGTGCCTCTCAGAATGTCACTGTGAGTGCAATGCTTCTGGATTTTTCCTAATGTTGGCTATCGATGTCTGGGTGCATGAAAAGACTTTGGTTCTGCGCTTGCATGCAACTCTTTTTCTTCTCTTCTTGCTCTTAGAATGTGCCAACCTCTAAGGAAAAGTGCCAACCCCTCAAAAAAGGTTGCTAAGGTGAATAAATGGTAACCACGAATGGTTCCGTCTTGACCAAAGGTGTCGATGGTGGTCTGACCGCCGCCGCTTAAGGAGGGATTCCATAGGATTACTAAAAGAGGAATATCTTTGTAATTTCTTGGGATTTGTTAGTTTTTTGTCGTGGATTAGAATGGAAGCTTCACTTCTAATGGGTGGGAATGTGGTTAGAGAGATTGTAGGGATTGATTTTAGGGTTAGACCAAATCTTAGCTCATTAAGGCAAGTAAGACTTAGTTATTGTCAGTTATGGAAACATGCCAATAATAGGTCGAGGGTGAGGTGACTGGATGAGGTGTCTAGGTGAGGTGGAAATTAGGTCAATTAAGGTAATAAAATAATAGATATTGTGAGGATGGGTATTTAATTTAATTAAAATAATTAAATTAATTATTAATGTGGGGTGAAAGGGGACCATGGTTAGGTGCCCAGGTTAAAGTTGGTTATCCGATCAGGGGCTATTGGGAATGTAACCAATTTAGGTGTCTATAATACATTATAGTATGTATATATTTGTATAAATGTTATTTTTAAAAACCTATTTTTACACAAAGGATCGACATCGGTTGACCAACCGGAATCGACAAAATAGAACCTAGCATCGGTCTCTAAAAAATT
Source organism: Taxus wallichiana var. yunnanensis (assembly GCA_018340775.1). NCBI lineage: Eukaryota > Viridiplantae > Streptophyta > Pinopsida > Cupressales > Taxaceae > Taxus > Taxus wallichiana. The sequence goes on along the minus strand of CM031238.1, from coordinate 772,203,669 downwards.
GCAAACAATCTAATAAAATTAACTTCTCCTTAAATTAAATGTTTTATGTTGCTTGGAAAATGTAAAAACGAGATATGGTTATAAACTTTAATCTCTTTAGAAATGTATAAAAAGAACATATTCAATATATATATATATATATATATATATATATATATATATGTAAATTTTACAAAAGTGCTAGATTTAACAATAACCGGTGGTGGCATCCCTACATACGTCGATAACACAATAGGCACATGACCGGTTGAAGCAACCTACATTGGTTACCTATACATTACACTTCCTTTCAAAAGACATGTTTTTAGATCAAACTAGTATCTTAGATGATTACATTTGAAAACATAATGTAGATCCATCTAAATAAGTGTTTATGCTCGTAGATAAAATAAAATGGGGTTTTCCCAAATGATGAAATTAAGAAATGTGAATAACTAAATACCCAAAACTAGATTCTTGGTGGAATCTCTATGACAAAAAAATAGATGACCTGAAATAGCAAACCCATGAGTTAACCAAACTAAATGAAGAGAAGAATGGAGGAAGTTTTTCCCCATTTGTAAAACTAGATTCAAAGAAAATTTTCCATGGTTTCTTTCTTTCATGGCTTCCACTCCTCTAACTTGGAAATAAAATGGAACAAATTAATGAGTTTAGGGTAAAATAAAGAATAAGAAGACGTCACAAGAATATTAGGGTTTTTTTTTTAATAACTAAATCTAAGGGTTCATATCAATTTAATCTAAGGGTTGAGGATTAACCCTACACATTTCAAGTTGTGGCATTTTTGGGGTTGGGTAATTTTAATTAAAGTATAGGTATCTTATGAATGGGGCCACTTAATGGTTTAGGGTAAGTTGAGACCCTTTGGTTAGATTTATAAATAAACAAATGATATTGGTCTATTAAGGATAACTTATTGTAAAAGGGTAACTTAGATAATGATTTATAAGAGTTAAATTAATGGGAACTTAAATATATGTTAGAAAACTATATGAAGGAATTAGGTTTAACCAAATTGGGAATATTAGACCTTAATGATATTAAGTGGAATTTAAAATGGGGATAAATTAATGGAAACCCTAGAAGGAATTTTAAACCCGAAATAATTTTGGGATAAATTAATAATATTAATTATTAATTTAGTTACAATAAATTTACAGATATGTGGAATTTACTAAACGAGAAATATTTAAATCCTAGTGGATGGTATCATGTCGTACCCCTCTTTCGAATAAAAAAATTTATTTCATATGTTTCCCAATTAAGTATTGATTTTTGTCTTGGGTTTTATGCATCGAAAATGTTGGCTTTCTAGTTTCATAATTTTTTAAAGATTATTGCTAAAAGAATTACTCTACTAAGGAATGCAACAATCTCAATTACCTAGAAATGGTTTGTGGGAGGAATATATATATTTTCCAATTTTATTTCTATATGAGAACTTTGAAAAACCAAAAATACATAACTGAATATCCCTTTAAACTTATGTTAAATTATCTTGAATTTAAAAGATAAATTTTGTAGAATGATAAATATTCTATTTTGTGAGGACACTACATAAGTTGAAATTAATGGAAAATTTATAGATCCTTTAATTTTGTGAACGTTTGTGTTTTTGGATACTTTTCTCTATGTCATAATTGTAGAATCTCTACACTATACCCTAATGGATGCTTCTAAAATCCACCGGGTTAGTGAAATATCATTCACTGATAAGAATGTTTATATTTTTGTTTTATTTATTGATGAAAACAACACTTTGCTACAATAAAAGAAGAAAAAATTAAGATTTTTTTTTAAATGGCTTGAAATTTCTCTCTCCCTCTAGATCCTTGATGTGAACTAAGAAATCAATGATCTTACATTGGGATGAATATCTTCCTAACTAGTTTTTGTTTCCATACGATCATTATCAGGGTTCCTCATAAAAGGTTCAGGTATCTTGAATTCACTTCTCCCTCATACCTTCATCCAATTGATGTGGGTATGGATCATTAACATAATTAACAAAAACTTTACCAGTTGGGAAGGAATTGTACTCTCCCATCCTGGAAGAAATCAATTTTTGAGAATGTTCCTTCTTCCTTTTCTATGTACTAGGTTACCTACCGAATGTTTTGAAACCATAAAATTGAAATAATAGGTAAAAAGATTACGGATTTTTTTTTTTCTCAAAGGCTAGGGAAATAAACATTACGTATGTTTTCTTAAAGAGTCCTCTCTAAAAAATAATTTCATAGTAGGAGAAGGGATTAAACATATGAAATTTAGGGCATATCTATTATGGTGAAATGGATCTTGAGATTCTCGCTAGAGAACTAACTTTAGAATGTATAGGAAAGAAAATTATTATAAGAAGTATTCCAAAATCTTAAACTAATGTGAAAGGATTACATATGAATGATGTAATGTTTTGATTGCTGTCAGTTAAGACTCCAGGCTCTCCTATCATTTCTTCCCTTGAGAAGACCCATGTGAAGGTAAAACTTTTTAGTGTCAGGTGGTCCTTATTTTCTTGGTAGCAAATATATTTGAACAATATTGATCTATTTGAATGAATCTTCTCTTTCCAAAATGAAAGGATGGTCAGCAAGATTTATTTATAAACATACGTAATTTGAATGAGTGAAATTATAGATGATGGTAGAATCCTAACATGAGAAGAAATAAAAAGGAAATATAAAATCTCTAGTTCACAACTCATAAATACTTGAAAAGTCTATATGGACCCTCCATACTACTCTAACATTACAAAATGTTTAATTAATTTTGAACTACATGTAGTGGTGCAGGGTACCATATATTGGGAAATTTATACCAGAAAACTATATGATAAGATACATTTTTCTCCTAAGGTCCCACTTTTTCCATAATAAATAATGCTCTTTCTATAATCATATTCATTCTTCAACCTGTACGATTGAGATACTATGGTGCTATTTCATTTCATAAAACATCCTCACCTTAGGTGGTTTAAGATTCATGAAACACTTGTTGTAGGATCTACTATGGCTAAATATTATTTTGTTAGTCCCTTATGTTACTTTTGTAGTGAAATTGAGTCTCTTTAATATCTAAATTTACATTATACTTTGTTTATATTGGTATGAGATCTTACGTTAAAGCCTTGGTCTCTCTTGATTAAAAAATAGTTGATTTAATGTTATATTTAGATATATTTACTCTGAGTCTAAAATCCATGTTTTCTATAAAATTGTTTATTATAATGATTATAGAATTTTTAAGGATCTCTTGGAAACAATAGAGTGTTGCTTTTTTAACGCTAATCTAAGATCCATATTGAATTTTCAATAAAATTCATAATTATAATTGTCCATGTGTAGGCCTTGTTATTTAAATCTTCATGAATATTATATGTAAAACTTCATTAAAAGAGTTATCATGATAGTTATTTCTAAGAATATTACTATCCCGGGGCATACGTAAGTTTTACTCCCTCACCTATTTGCAAAACTCTTCATCCGTGTATCCACATAAGTTGAATAGTTACTTAATATGAATAGGGGTTGTGTAGTGTCGTTTCCTCTTTGACACCTACTTTGTTATGATTGTGATTATTAGTTTCTTAGTGACATGGAAATTATTTTGATATTTTGGATAGCCTATTGTTAGACATTATGGACATTGTGATTATCATTATGTTTTGGCTCTTATTATGGACTATATGGGTACATAGAGGACATTGATAGATATTGTAGTACATGATAATGATTTAGTATTATTTTGTTATATGCTGACATCTTGGACTCTTGATAGTGGCAATTATGTTTAGATGATTGGAATAACCATGTGAGCACATTGATGTTATGATTTATTAATAATGTGATGATAATAGGTGATCAATAGTATGTTGTTGAACACATCTAAATAGATATAAGTTATAGTGGATGTATGAAATGCATGGTTATCATAAAATATGAATTGTGATAGATGGTTATGCATAGGCATAGGGTGATAGTAAATTTTAATGGATATGGTAGAATTGTGATGATTAGTAATTGTAAATAATTGATTTAGAATAGAATTTCTTAACCATGATAATGATGTAGCTATGTTGTATGATGATGTTATTTGATAAATGATATGTGTTTTAATTTCTTGATGTATTGATATGGCCTTGAGGCCGAAGATGGTATTGTCTTGGTTGTTTCAGGAAAAGAAATAAAACAAAAACAAAGGAGGTGCTAGTAAGACGAATTATGGCAGAATATCAGGTGTTTACAACATGGCAACCTTATCATCGGTGTGTGTGTGCGCATGTTTTTGTTGTCTGGTCATGTTTTTAGGAGGTCTCTAAGGGGAGTGTTATCACCGAATCACAACACCCTTAAGTTTACACAAGTGCATATACTTGAGCTCACGGTGTGATTGGATAACATGGGTACTATCTCCAAGTTGTGGGACTTGCTACTTGAGATAGACCTCTAGAGAAAGCTGGTTCTTGCTCCTAAACTACCTTCCACAATCTACTCTAATGCAGTAAGACTATATTTCCTAATCTAACTTTCCAAGGGACCAAGGAGAGAGAATACATGAAAATAAAATCCTACACTAAAGCGGTGATACACCAGAAAAGGAGGGGTGTGAGAGTAGTCTTCTAATGCATGAGATATAGAAGCAAAGTGCACACTAGAAGGGGTGATGACAGTTCTCCACAATCTAGAAAAATGCATTCACAACAACATCTCAATCATACACAATGATAATATATCCCAAGAGCATAAAAATAGACACAATATTCTTGTAATGAAGGTTGAAAGGGAAAGAAGAGTGCAAACAAACATAGCAGGGGAAGATGCATCCACAAACTTGTATTTTATTGCTTCATGATATGCACAATTCAATCTATTACAAGATAAGGGCCTAGATCACCATGCAAGGAGTCCACTACAAGGGCCTGCAACACATTGGATTCACAAATAAATTTTGATAGAGCTTTGCTACAACTAAAAACTCCTCTTTACAATGAGCCCAACACTCCAATTTATAGGAAAATGAGAAGAGAGAGAGAGAGGGGAAAATGGAAATCCCGAAATATGTCCTTCAACCACTTGTAAGAGGCACTAAATGGAGTGAAATGATTTTATATTACTTGCAAAGGCTCCCCATACTGTCCCAAGTGCTGCAGCAGAGAAAGAATGATGACCATACCTCTTAATTACACTCGCCAACTACAAAATAAAACACTATCATTAGCTTGGACACGTTTTATGAAAAATATTCATCTATTTCTCATCAAATCCCAAATTTATTCAATGGTGTGTATTAGGTTCGAGCCACGATTCCAATGGTACCAATTTCATGTGATTTAATTGAGAAATACAAAAGTTATGACCTTCTCGAGTGCGAGCACTATTTTGGGTTTGCAATTGTTTTCTGTCATTTGATGGGAATGAGCATTAAATGACTGGAGCTGAATATGTTTATTTTATTTAAATATATCTACCCTCAAGAAAATGTAGAGGACGTCATGCTCATTCCAAAAATTCCAATTTTATGAAAATCGGAGGTCGGAATCAAAAGTTTGGCCGTTTGAAGTTTGGCAGTCAAACTTTGACTTTTCTCTGTCTTGTGGATATTTCAGGAAAAATCAGCTTTGCGTGTCCCGGCTGTCCTAGAGACATTCTTCCACATTGGCTGATTCAGATTCCTTGTCCCTATGCATCCGTCATTGACTGACTGTGAGGGCCATTGACTTCTACATTCGTCGCATCCCATGGTCCCTTTAGCGGCCTTTTAAGCCTTTTCGCACCCCACACGTCCCGCACGTCTCGATGTCCCAACCATCCCGGACAAAATCTTTGCATCACCTTGATAGATTGACTTGCAGCAAATCGACCAATTCATGTCCTATGCATACTTTTGTCCTGTTGTCCTGCACGCATAGAACAAAAATTCCGCTTTCACCAATTTTCACCGTCGCCCTATGGCCATTTCAGCTTTGTGCATCCCAACATCCCAACTGTCTCGTGTGGACCACCTAGGACAAAAATGTCTGATTTAGCCAATTCCTTTGTATTTCAGCCCCAAACTTGGTACGACGAACCTTGGTACGACCCGCACTGGTATGACCCGCAACCTCCAGACCCACAATGCATTAAAACAAGCCTGTGACTTCATTTTTGGATTTTTTCAAAATTTTTCTAACTTGTTGGATTTTTCCTTGGATGGGGAAGTTAGAGAGATACCAAAGGGACCCCAAAACATGATTTTGGGCCTTGAATCAATTCTACTTACTTGGGACTGAAGAATTTGGTACATGTTATCAAAATTACCTTGAGGGGTGAATTTTGGATAATAGGGAGGAACCTCATAAGTGGACATGGGTGTAAATGTTTTATTTTTCCTTCCATTTATTTGTCTTAGTTGATTATGTGGTTTTATTGAATTCTAATGTTTTCCCATGTCCTTGTGTTTATTAGTGTGCCCCTTGATTAAGTTAATTAACTATGTGGATTATACTAATTGGGTGATGTGGCAATGGGGGAAATGAATGTGTTGGATATTCCTTATTTTCTTCATGATCTTGGATGGATTTTATTTTATCTTGGTTTGTGTGCCCATCCCCATCTCCAAAACTCAGATTTGGGCTTTGAGCCCATTTTTGGAGACTTGTGGGACAAGTTTTACTTGTCCCACACTCCTTAAACCCTTCCACCAACCCAACCTATGATATGAGGGGTCAAATTTAGCCCCTATTATGTGATTTTGAGGGAAAATAGGAAATTAATGCCACCCTTTTCTTAATTCCCTAAATTTGAATTCTTGAAATGTGGAGTGAGGGATTGTGTATGAGAATGAATGTGTCATGTCTCACCTTCCCCATTTATGGAGCCTTAGTTTGTGAGGTGGAATGAGGAGAAATGAGGTGGCATCCTACATGGAGCCACCTCACCATCCTCTCCACCATTTTCTATTTATTGGAGTCTTTTAGTTGTTTTTGGGGTTACTTGTTTGGGGATTTTTTAGAGCTTGCGTGGAATTTGGCTTACATTACGGAACAAAGTGGGAGATTGGTTACTTGAAGGTTGAAGGATCTCTCAATGGAAAGGTAGGATCTTATACTTGGTGTTTTGGTTTTCTTGTTTGTGTATTGAGTTGTGAATTGTATGAATGCATGTGATTTTGTAAGGGTTTGGGTAGAATTGGCCATAGGGATGGTGTAGGGAGAGGGAAATGGGGCCATTGTGGAGGTAAAAGGGAGTGTGTGAGGTTTTTGGAGGGAGTGTGGGAAGGGAAATCCACCTATGTGGAGTTAAAAGGAAACTATATCATTGTGTATCTTTCAAAATGGAGAGATAAGGAGTATTTTTTTTGTGTATAGTGCACTTGGAGGCTTGGGTGGATCCCTATCCCACTTGGGAGGCATAAGGAGATGTTTGTCATGTTTCCCTTCCCATTTGACTCAACTTTTGAGCCTATGTGTTTGATATATGTTACAAGTTTTTCTATTACATTATTCTTATCCGTGTGTATTTGTTGTTTGAAGCCATTATTGTGAGGGATTCCATGGTTGTGAACACCCCTTATTATCCCATTGTTGGGGCTTGGGGGCCAATGAGAAGGTTGGCTTCACCTTCTCATTGGATTTAGTTTGGGAGGTGAGTGTTTCCTAGCTCCCTACCCTTTTGTTGATGTGTTGAAGATGGAGGAGAAAAGGAGTTGCAGATTGTAGTGAATAAAGTTGCAGGTTGAGGTTAAGAGAAAGTTACAAAATTCTGCATGTTGTCCCAACCTTTAGGTGGAGGGCTTTTATACTTGAATTTTAAATTTATTCTCTTGTTAGATGTATATTTAAATTTATTATGGAAGGTTAAACCCTATATTAGAAATGGTTGGAAGAGGTTATTTTAAACCTGTATTGTATTTAAATATGTACCTTAATTAAAATTTGTATATTATTTGAATTTGTTAATACTTTATTTGTAAAAACAAAATAGAGTTGTTGTATTTGCTTGTTTACCATTTTCTTTTACGGAATGTTTACGTAAATTTGTGGAAACCTTGATTAGCTGTAAGTTCTCCTTAACTTAAATATGAAATCCTTGAATTAATTTTAATGTTGTGAATAGTGGACAATTTGATTTATAATATATATTTTCCTTCTGATTTTTATAGCATATTTCGAATTAAAATATCATTGTATGCTTCATATTGTGATGAAATATTTCCCCTTTTAAATTGGAAAAACAATCTTCCTTTCACCTATTTACTATCTTATGAAAATATATGTACTATAATGTACTATAAAACACACACACACACACACACACACACACACACACACACACACACACACACACACACACACACACACACACACACACACACACACACACACACACACATGTATGTATATATGTATACAACATATATTGTATGTATTTATTTGTATTGAAAAATCTGCTTATACCTACATTTATTTTGATACAAAAATTCATAAACAACAGTATATATATATATATATTTATATTTACACACACACACACACACACACACACACACACACACACACACACACACATTGTTATTTACTATTGAAATGAAGTAGATTTATAAAATCCAAAATAAAGAAATAATATAAAATTTTAAATGGAATAGGAATCGGTTTGTGATGTTTGAGGTTTTAAATCTAAAAATACATATGGTGGGAGGGCTGTATAGCCCCTTCCCATAGCCTAGCCGAATGGAGTACGGTGGTGTGGAATTTCCGCATCACCCTCACCCCCTCTTCTTTAGGCGCTACTAGGCCTTGTGGCTATAACCTTAACATGTGCACAATAATTTTGGGCCGCCCCTACACATAAAGAAATTATATATATATATATATATATATATATATATATATATATAAAAGAGCTCCCAAATCACCTTGATCAATGGGATAGACAAGGAATAGAGATATCTTTGGGGGTTTGGATGAGGAAGCTCCCCAGGTTCTCCTTCCTCCATTGCTTTCTTGATCTCAGCAGGGCTTGCATGAGTTACCTTTTCCTTTTTCACCTCTCTTCTCTTTGCTCTTTCTAAATCCTCATACCACGTAACTCGGATGTGTGTGTGTGTGTGTGCGTGTGTGCGTGTGTGTGTAGAATGCATAAGGCTAAATATACACCCATAACTAGAAGACCAAAGAGTAAATAAACTATAGATTACAAACCCTAGGAAGGGAATGTAAAAAATAAAATAAAAGGATTACATGGGAAGAAATTTCCCCTCGGTGCGAGATATAAAATAAAGAAAATCACCATAGTTATCCATATGCTCATATGGGCTCCATTTTTTCCCTTGCAAAATAACGTTTGAAAATGGAGGAAAATAGGAAAACAAAAGAATAAAAGGGAAACTTAAGAGAGATTTAGGGCTTTCTTGGAATACCTAGGATCTAGGGTGAGGATTAAATCTATCCAAGGGCCTAGATTTAATCCTCACAACTTAAAATTGATGGGAATTAGTTGTTTTAATAATGTATGGGGAAATTTAATTAATGGGAAACCTAGGGGTTTTATTCATGGAAAAGGGTGAGTTTTGTTATTATTTGACTTTATTAATTATATGGTGGGGTTAATTTACTATGTGGCATTTTCATTATGGGTCAAATAAATAAATAAATGACATTTTTAATTATGGGTTAAATAAACTAATGTGGAGCATGGAGGTATTTAAATAAATTATTTAAGGGGGTTAAAATGATTGAAGTTAAATGTGTAGCATGGGTATTATTTACTTAGGGAAATAAAATTAAATTTAACTTAGGAAATAATTTTTAATAAATTTAATATGAACCTAAGTGGATAAAAATAATTAATATTAAATTAGGAATTAATTAAATAAAATTAATATGGATATAAGGAAGGGATTTTAATCCATAATAATTTTGGATAATAGAATAATATTATTTAAGGAATGGATGTATTAAAATAAATGTACTAGTACTTTAATAAACACAATACATGTATGTTTTATAAAAAAATTCTTGTAATTTTCCTAAGTGATGTGATATAGTTTTGGTATGGCTTTGATGTGGAGAAATGTGCGCATCACACTTTGGTATTTGATTCGTGGGTTCAACACTTGGACCCTAGGAAAAAATAGAAACACAACAAAAACTTAGTGCAACCTAAGATTAGGACACTTAATATTGTTGATAACTTAAAATGTAGAACCTTAGTAAATTGAAACACACATAGATAATGATAGACTAACATAGATAATGATAGACTAACTCCCATATTTGCAGGGAGGCATGAAGAAAATGAGGGGTTATTGCATGTTGATTTAGAAGGGCCATCCCCAGATAAGGTAGTCACTATCATATTACAACATATTCTATAGACCTTATAGGAGGTCAATTCCACCATATGTAGAGGTTCACTTAGGGGACGACCTACCTAGCATGATATGGAGCCATCACGGGAGGCTCGTGACTCTCCATGACTCAATGAGGAGAAGAGGGTAGATAAATCCCATCCGGAGGTAGATAGATAGGACTCACCATAGAGAGAGTAGAGAGAAAGGGTGTGACACGAGGGAGAGAATTCACAAGCCCTAGGAAGAGAGACAACCACGAGGAGAGACCCAATATAAGATAATGTAAGTGGAAGATCACATTCGTGAGATACTAAAGCTTCATCTACCTTACTTAATCACGAGACACAAGAGCGTTCTAGTTGAAGACCTAGCTAGTTAGTTTGAGTGGTTTCTTCAAGCTATGTTCGTTCACTAGTAACACAAAGGATCATGATGTTATACGTGTTTTGAGGGATGGGCCAGGAGTATGGGTGAGGAAATACAAGTAGAAGCTCCACCTAGATTTAGGGACCATGACATGGGAGCTCGTTGTGGAGTGATTCCAGAATAGATATATTCCTAGACGCTTCATTTAAAAGTGGATTGATGAGTTTCATGATCAGTGACAATTTTCTATGATGATGGAAAAGTACGAGAGTAGAGTTTTGGACTTTCTATAATATGTCGACTATATTTAGGATGATTCAAGGTTCATCAGTTCAGAAAGGACATAAATTTGGATCTTGGAGGGAAATCAACATGCAATGTCCACAAAAACTATTTGAGGCTATTGAGAAGGCATAAATTACGGAGGAGAATAGGGAGAAGACACGAAGGTGAGAGACAAAGTGAGGAGTCACATTCAAGAGATGCGGAAAATCATTCAAACGGGAAAGCCATCCTCCTTGTGGTAGGGATGGACCTATATAATTCTCTTTACGGCCATAATAGTAACCACAACAGCAGACTGACCCCCCATTCAGGACACCATCGAGATATGATGCATAGAGAGGGAGGAGTATGGGCCCTCTAGCTAGAGGACCTATCGGGACATTGACACTTCCTAGAAATGAGTCGATCAAAGATAATCCGCAACAACCATTATAGTCTAGAGATGGATAGTTAGGTACCACAATGTGGACTACTAGAGCACCTACAAGAGTCTCTCATCATTAGAGGGGACCAGAAATTTATTAGGGATGCGATGCACAGGGAAATCACTAGAGATATTTTCTGCAGAACATTGATAACAAGGGTAAGGCCCATATTTCTGAGTCGATAGTTGGAGACATGGAATAGAGTCATATGATTTAAGTAGCGAGTTGAGAACCATGAGACAAAGCACCATAGAACTATGATTGAGACCTCGAGTAGCATTGGTGGTATTCATGTCTCTATCCTATTTGTTTTAGGATCTTGTGATTACTTCATTTCCCCATATTTAGTTGAGAGATGCACACTACTTGGAAATTAGGAAAATTCATAGTTGGCACTTAGAGATGGCTTCGGATCAAAGTTCATAGTGGACTCCTTATTTAATTAGTGTGTAGTAGACCCAAGACCCTTCACCATGAACTTGGATCTTCGCATCCTCCCCTTGGGATCTTATGGAGTTATTTTGGGTATGGATTTCCTTTCAACACATAGGGCTAGAGTGGATTGCTACAATAAGGTAACCTCAAGTGTAGATGATTTAGGTTTGGAGTCGGTGATTATTATGGTTCGTAGGCCTATATCGATTTACATTGTATTCATTATGCAACAAGCGGTGTGCACGTAAGAGATTCCAGTTATATGCCATTACAGATCAGTGGAAGATTAGAAGATGAGACTAGTGGACCTTCACTCGATGACCATCACATTATGCGGGAGTTTTCAGATGTCTTTCTTAGTGAGTTACCTAGCCTACCCCCATGTGAGATAGATTTCTGTATAGAATTTGTTCCTAGAGAAGATCCTATCTCACATGCACCCTATAATATGACTACCCCTAACCTTTTTGAGCTAAATTCATAGCTAGAGGGCCTTCCCGAGAAGGGCCCAATCTATCCAAGTGTATCTCCTTAGGGTGAACATGTTTTTTTGTGAAGAAGGATAGGTCCCAGAGATGTGCATTGATTACTGGAAAGTGGAAAAAGTAATGATCAAGAAATGTTGCCCCCTTCCACGCATTAATGATTTGTTCCATCGGATAAAGAGGGATACTATGTTGTTGAAGATAGATATTAATTCAAGGTATTATTAGCTTATGATTACGAGAGGATGAAGACAACCTTTCACACTAGATATCGTCATTATGAGTACACAACAGTGCCTTTCGGACTAATGAATGGCCCTAGAGTTTTCGTGAGCTTGATGAATGTTGTATTCGGATGTTCTTAGATCATTTTTTCTCTTGTTCCTAGATTATATATTGATATAACCATGCATGCGTGAATAGCATTAGGAGCACCTTCGATAGGTTTTGCAGTGTCTTCGGGAGAAACAACTCTATGGGAACCTAGAGAAGTGTGTGTTATTTGAGACAGAGGTTCGATGATCCGGGTCACATCATTTATGGGGAAGGTATCGCTGTTGATCCTTGCAAGATTTGAGCTATCATTGATTCACTATTACTTACCAATGTGACCAAGGTACATAGTTTTATGATATTAACAAGATACTACATGAGGTTTTTAAAGGAATTTTCAAGCATTTCTCATCCCATCACTTCCTGCAAAGGTGGAAAGAAAAGAAGTTTATATGGTCAAAAAGATGTGATCGTGCCTTTAAGACTCTAAAGGTATGACTTACTATATCACCTATCCTTGAGTCTTGAATCCTTAAAGGGACTTCTTTGATTGTAAATATGCTTCATTGGTAGGGATAAGAGGAGTATTAAAGCAACATGGTTGCATTTTTGTATTTGAGTCTCGAAACATCAAGGACTATGAGCTCAATTACCCCACTCATGACCTTGATCTTGCAGCGGTTGTGCATGCGTTAAATGTACGATGGTGTCACTTTCTTTTGGGAAACAAATTCACACTCGGATAGATTGTTTAAGCCTATGAAACCTCTTCACATAGCCCAATTTCAACACCTATCAATGGTGTTGGATGGACCTATTGCACACGTATTATATGGAGATAGAGCAAGTGAAGGGGAAGGAGAATGTGGTAGCAGATGCATTGAGTCATTCAAACATCTTGGCATGGCTACTTCAATGGGTACATATTTTTGGGGGAGGATTTTATAGCAGCTTCCACTTGGACAAGTTCTATCTTTCCACTAGAGAAGAGATTGAGTCACACATACCCATTAACGGATGTTTGAGGGACTCTAACTAGAGTCGATGCGCTTCTTAGACACAAAGGTCGGATATATGTGCCTAGAGATGGAGGTTTACAAAAGACATTCTAACAAAGGCTCATCATGTACTTTATTTAGCCCACCCGGGGTGAAGAAGATGCACCGTACATTGAGATAGTCATTTCATTAGGTTTGAGTTTGGAGGGACATAGCTTACTATGTGTCTTGGTGTTTGGAGTGCTAGAAGGTGAAGGTCGAGCATCAACATCCATCTAGCCTTATTTATCCTCATGTTATACTAGAGTGAAACTGGGACACCATTTCTATGGACTTCATACTTGGGATACGTATCTCGAGATATCAGCACAACGTGATCATGGTCCCGGTTGAATTTTTTTAAAATGTGGCTCATTTGTCTCCGATTAAAACCACCTAAAGAGCCATTGTAGTTGCATGTGTTTATTTGGATAAGGTAGTACAATTATATTTCATTTTTCGGAAGATCATCTATGACAATCACCCATTATACAATTCATACTTTTTGACCACCATGTAGTTTTCAATTGGGACAAAGATCAATTTTAGTACAACTTATCACCCTGAGACAGATGGTTAGACTGAGCGGGTGAACCAGATACTAGAGGATATTCTCCGAATGTATCTTATGGATCATCATTCATTATGGGAGGATTAATTGTATCTAGTAGAGTTTTTGTACAATAATGGTTTTCATATTTCTATCAAAGAACACACCTTTCCATGCATTGTATGGTAGAGAGTGTTGAACTCCTTTGAGTTGGGGAAAATTAGAGGATTCATTTTCCCCCTTTAGTTCTTTAATATGATTTTTACATAGTTTAAGTACTTAAGGATTCTTGAAATCATCTTCATCAGATAGGAAATTTATTCCCCTTTCCAATAATATAAAGAAGTCATTCTAACTCTTCATATTTTGCAAGTTACGAGCCTAGGGTTTTTTTTGCAAAATTTGCAAATTTCATGCTTGGGGATCTGGGGGAATTTTTGAGAATTTTGCAAATTTTGCGCTTGGCGGCCTTGCAGAATTTTTCCAATTTTTCCAATTTTTACAAATGGTGCAATTTACAATTCCAGGCCCTAGGGTCTGTTTTGCAAATTTGTATTTTCGCCATTTCTTGTGCGGTTTAATACAAATTTTCAAATGTGCATAACTTTTGACCCGGTGCTCAAAATTTAATAAATTTTATATTGTTGGAAAGCTCTCGACATCCTATATGCCATGGATACCTGAAATAATAATTTTTGTCAAGGTATGTGGGTGAAAATTAAGGAAAATAATCCAGTTCCAAAATTTAAATATTCAGTCCCGTAAAAGGCAAGAATATTTCGATCTTGATGCACAACAATCAATATATTCCAAATTTGATGAAGGATCGATAGAGATTTTATAGAAAACATGATCAGGTTCAAAAAAATTATTTCAGTGGTGGTTGGGATGCATTCAATCAAGCATGAGCTAACATATGTAACTGCTGCAAGTTATGGGACAATATGGGGGAATTTTTCAAGTAATAAAACATCATTTCATTCCATTTACTACCTTTTGCAAGTGATTCAATGAAAAATTTGGGATTTATAATTTTTTTGTCTTTCTCTCTACTCTCGAATTCTATTAATTAGAGTGATAAGCTCATTGTAAAGGGGAGAGAGGTTTTAAGTAGAAAAACTCTATCAAAATTGCTTTGTGAAGCCATTGTGTTATAAGCCCTTGTAGTGGACTCCTTGCATGGTGATCAAGGCCCTTACTTTGTGAAGGATTGAAATGTGTATTTTCAAAATGGAGCGCTAGATGCAAGTTTTGGATGTGACTGTTCTTGCTTTGTTTAGTTTGCATTTTTTTCTCCTTCAATCTCATTACATACATACTATGTCTATTATATGATGTTGCGAAGGATAAATTATTATTGTGCATGTATGAACTATGATTATGAATGCATTTTCTAGATTATGGAGGACTGTTATCACCCCTCCTAGTATGTATTTTGATTCTTTTACTCACACATTGGAAAAATATCCCCATTCCTTCCTTTTCTAGTGTATCACCACTTTAGTGTAGGATTTATTTTCATGCAATCTCCCTCCCTGGTCCCTTGGAAATTTAGATTAGGATTAGATAGTTTTTCCTGCATTAGAGTAGATTGTGGCAGGTAGTTTAGGAGCAAGAACCAACTTTCTCTGGAGGTCTATCTCAAGAAGAAAGTCCCACAACTTGGAGATAGTACCCATGTTATCCAATCACACTGTGAGCTCAAGAAAACACACTTGTGCAAACCATAGGGTGTTGTGATTTGGTGATAACAGTTCTAGAATGCACTGGTGGGACCAAGAGGTCTTCATTTTAACCACAACAAGACTGATGTGCACTTGTTTTAATTATTCATCTTGTGAGAAGATTTGAATTACACATCCGGTGACTCCAAAAGAAGTAAAATCCAATAGTTTCAGTAGTCTAGACTTCAGAAATTTATGAGAAGAATTCGAGACAAGATCAACAAAAAGATAAGAAGGATTTTTTTCTATCTATACTTGTCCCTAGATAGAGGAAGAAGGGGAAGAAGAGATCAAAGGTCTCCATCTCCACTAAATATGACTTTGTCAACACCTCGACACAGTAGACCTTTCATTCAATCAACTAGAGTTCTTCGACCAAAAAAATGGCACGAGACCAATCCCTATGTCAACTTCATCAAAGCATCTTGCTTGCTCTCAATGCACAAAATCTAGTTCCAACAGTAGCATTGAAGAACATCCAATATTTCAATTGAGAGAACCAAGCAAATCCGATTGACCACATCCAAGTTATTTTAAATGTCTGTGTAATTCATGAAATTAATTAAATGGACATTGTTGTTAAATTGTTATCATCTTGATTTAAAGGTAAAGCTCTACAATGGTTTAGATTATTAACAACATGGTCTATCCGAATTGGGACCATTTATGCACAACTCTTCATAATAAATTTGGAGAAAAAGGAGATAATATGTCTTTATTGGAACAATTGACAACAATCAAGAGGATCCTAATGAGAAGTCGATTTAACTCTAACTTCATATTTAAGAGGACGTGGGATAAGATTCCATTATCCATGAGACCAACAACTAAAGGTGCTTTCCTATACTTTCTTAAAGCTTTAAATTCTAATATTGCTATGATGATTCAATCCATGGGAGATATAACTTTATCTGCAGCATAAAACATTGTTATTAGAGCTGAAAATTGATTGATCCAATATGGTAGACTTGCACCTAGGCCACCTATGCCTCTATATCTAGAACTAGGAGCTCCAAGCACTAGTCAAGCACCCATATTAGCTACCATTCTTGCTCTAAGGAATCATAATTCAACTAAAGCTTCTACTTCATCTTCTAGTACCTCAAATGAGCTCCAAGAAGTCATGACACAACTACAAAAGTTAGGTAATGAGTTGGTGACACTTAAGAGGTAACAAGCTCAAAATTTCAAATCATATAAACCTCAAACTCAACCCAATAGACCTCCATACCAGCCTAATAGGCCACCCATAAAAATTACAAATAAGACTCAAGTCGGGCCTCCTACTAATAGATCTGCTCTAGCCTTACAATCCCAATGCCACATCCACATCTAGAGCTTTGGTACCAGTAAAAAATAACATGGTTCAAGAGTATGACTGATGATTTCCATGTAATCAAAATCATAACCATTTAATGTTTTTCAATGGTGCTTTGAATCAAGATCTTATGGTGACAAAAAATTGTGTGGAACAAGAGATAAACCAAACATAAAATCAGTAGCAGGGAGCATCTTAGATAGAGGCGGCTCAAAATGAGACCACACTTTTCAATCGAAATGTTGAAGATTTCTGCAGTATGAATCAAGCACCTTCTCAAAGTGTAGCTCCCAATACACGTTCCAATAAAAGGAATATTAGATAAGGAAAATCATCAAATTTAATTAATAAATAGCCCTCCATCACTCCACAAGATGATAGCAATCAAAGTCCTTCTCCCAATGTGCAAGGTCAGCCTAAGCCACCTTCTAGATCAGCTCTAGTGCCCATTGTAACAACCCATGTGGAAGAGAAGAATGTGCAAGGTGTTGGTCGTCAAATAGGACTTTACGAAGAGCAACAGTCAGGGGACAAGAAGTCCCTCCTCTTTAATGGGAGAGGTTCCCTTATTTAGAAATGAACCTATTTACAAATATACAAAATATGATTTTCTGGTTAAACTTGGATATTACGAAAGTGTTTTCTATAAAGATCATCAATTACAAAAGGAATGAGGAATGAGAGTGCGAGAATGAGCAGAAAGGCAACATGCAAAATTATAGATAACAGAGTAATCCTTTATGTATGCGAAGTTACAGTGAATTGAAACAAGATCATTTGTATCGTATAAATAAGATGGAATTCAAAGATACAAAGTTCGTAAATAACATCAGCTAGA
Source organism: Taxus wallichiana var. yunnanensis (assembly GCA_018340775.1). Classification (NCBI taxonomy): domain Eukaryota; kingdom Viridiplantae; phylum Streptophyta; class Pinopsida; order Cupressales; family Taxaceae; genus Taxus; species Taxus wallichiana. The sequence goes on along the minus strand of CM031238.1, from coordinate 772,185,601 downwards.
ACACAAAGTTTCTTAACGTAACAGATTCGTTAATCAAGGACACAAATTTCCTTCTTGGTTATACAAGATCACCATGTAATCGGCAAGACTAACAAACTAGAGACAAATGATCTTCACAAAAGATTAAATGAAAGCTTAGGATTCACGAGAGATCGATAGACAAAGAATGGAAAGCCCTTCTGTATTGATTTCTTTATGATCTATTTACACTTTTTGGTAAATAAGCCAAGTTCTTCCATCTCCGAATGGCGTAGAGAGGCCATTATATAGCTTACAAATCAGTTACTTCTTAATAACCGTGTCTTTTAACCAAGAATAGTTAAGGACTGCCAACCGCAATACCTCAACTTCTTACAAAGAAAACGGAAAAAGAAAGGGAAGAAGAGAAAAGAATAAGGAGAAGAAGACAAGTGGCCGAGTTCTTCGGGAGGGACCCACTCAAATCAAATCAAAATCTACTGCCTGAATTTCTTCAATGCCTCAGCTATGTCTCTGCCACGAGGGACTGACGTGTTGGCCGTAGACTGAGTCCAAAATCCAAGACACTTCTCCATCTCTTTATCAAACTCGACATGAGTATGATAATCTTTATTTGCTTCTTCAATGGCAGATTGAAGAGAGCAGATCTCCTTCATTTTCTCTTTGGAGATGGAGCTTTCCTTGAACAAATTATCTTTGACAAAAGCTCTGAATTGAGCTTTGATTTCTTGCAAGGAAAGGGGAACACCAGAAGTTTCATCCTGAAGATGACAATGTATGTCTTTGAAAGCAGAGACCACCAGTGTCTTGAAAGCTTCACCCTTCTGCCAGCTGTTCTTCAGTTCTCTCAAAGCCTCCTCCAAGACTTTTATCTTCCACTCCACGCTGTAAACCCGTGGATTTTGACATATTATACTTTGCATCATCAAAAACCTTATTCGCCAGTAAGATGTTTTCATCTGTCTGTCCCATAAGGAAGAGGTCTACTATGCAACTGCTCCAGAGTTTGAGTTCTTTATCCATGATCCCAATAGTACAGGAGAGCTTCTTTTGCAAATTGTTCACTTTTCCATGGAGTTTGAAAGCTTCATCGATGAAGTTCAACCACCAGAACAAGCATATCATCCACCATGGCTTCCATAGCTCTGCCATAGACGGAATACTTGTGCATGTCTTTGATACTCTGTACTTCATCTTGGCTCAAAATTATAGGTGGTGGAAGAGTGGTCAACGGAGTAGGGTCCAAAACTTTGTCCTTAGACAAAAGAGACTTGATGAAACCTGTGAGAATTTGGGCCTGTTCTTCCAACTGTTCAATAGTTTGCTGCCCTTTCTCTACCCTCTCAATGACTCATGTGACCGTTTCCTGGAGGTTTTGGATCTCACCTTTAGGAGTAGACTCTCCCATTAGAATTCTTGAGAGCTCTAAGTCAGATGACATGTAAGTCCTGCTCTAATTTATCCACTGTAGGCTTAGTAATCTCCAGGAATTGGTGACCTTGAGCATCAGACACGATCCTGGAGGTGGTTCTTGCTTTCTTGTCATGAGAAGGAGTAGTGCCCAACAAGTCTGCGATGGCATCAAAATTTGGCCCCGAGCTCCGAGAGGAATATTTCCTCTTTCTACTGTCGACAAGAGGTTGAACCCATACAAAAGAGGAAGAGGAAGCAGCAGGAGGGGAAAGAGGGCCAAGAGACATAGAGCTCATGACACTCAAGGTTTGCACACTTTGGTCTTAATTTGAGATGTGAGTAGGGTGATGGATATAATAGCACTTGGAAGTTCAGTGCTCTGGACTTCCTTATCTTTATCTGCTGGACCTTCAGGAGCATTCGCAGGGGCTGGCACTTCACTCTCTTCACTTTCACTGAGAACAATGATGTTCTCCGGTCCCATAGGCACTTCTACCTACTTTCTTTGAGGGTCATTTTCCACAGGCTCCTTCTTAACCTCCTTGAGTTTCTTCTGGTACACTTGAGTGGATGAAGAAGGAGTGGAAGCTGCAGGTCCTTGTGTTGATGAGGCAGGTGGGGTTTGCACTGGTGTTTCTGACCTGGGAATCGATGCCTCTCTCCTTGGTGTTGAAACATCCTTGGAAGAGGATTCTCCTGAGTGCCTTCTGAGCTCTCGAACTTTCCTGTCAAACCATACCTTAGTCCTGACTAAGATTGGAGAAAGGATCTCATCCAGATCATCTTTTTCTTTCCTATTCCAATCCAAGTCCTCCAAGGGGGTGTCATCCTATCATACTATCCAAGTCCTCCGAGTTCTTGGATCAATTGCAGGGAGAACCTGCCACAGTGCCTCCTCCTAGCCTCAAAATCATCTGCACAGTCAGCCCAGTAGTCTTCTGTATCCGCCCTATGATGATATATTATCTTGATGTTTTTCTCAATGAATTTCTTCAAGTCGAAGCAATTTCTTCGCTTAAAGAAATGAATAGTGATAGGGACCAGGGCTCTCTCTATGTTCTGTGCGTCCAAGGCTATTTTACAAGTGTAATTTCCCAAAGAGATGGGAAAGTGCAAACCAGAAATCTTCTTGTCTCTGCAGGTTCTGTGTAATTTGTCTAATTGCCTGCATACTTCAATCAAAGCCATCTTATCATTACAGAACATGGGAAGCCTCAGAGGGGTGCTCTCATAGCCGGCAAGCCTGATATAGGAGAATTTTCTGAATTGTATGAAATAAGCACCGTAGCGTGATATCAGATTCATGGCTTCATCAGAAAATCTCCTAGCAGTATCACCTTCGAGCAGCCTGACCACGTACATGGTGAAAGCATCATTGACCCTTCTGAAATTACGATTGCTGGTCTCCAGGGTGAACTGCGGGTAGTAGGCATATACTGGATCATCTTTGTGAGCGTCAATGTAGGAAAAACCAAACCATTGCCGTGACGCTGCCAGGGTATACATCAGGTAAGAAGTCATGTAGAACTTCTTTGTTTGCTGTACATTGGACAGCTGCTCTGCCAAATTCATGCTGATGATCTCTGCCCAGTTGATATTTTGTGTTCCCTCGCACACCATGCTGATGAGCGGGCACATCCAGAAGTGGAATTCGTTGGTAGAGGGTAAACCCATAACCCGAGCCAGTAGAATTATAAAATCTGACAATTCTTCGTTGAAATCTACCCAGAAAAGAGTCTTAGACAGGCGAGATGCTCCCTTCTTAGGGTTCTTGAGCTAGGACTTCGCCACCCGCACCTTGTATTTATCACTGTCTTGATTGAACAGAGCATGTGCTTGATCCCGAGGAAACAACTATGGCATTATCCATCTCTGGGATTCTCAGTGCAGTACTAATGGCGGCAACGTCCAGCTTGGTGATGAGTTCCCCGTGTATATTGGTTAATTCACTCGAATCAGGGTCGAAGTGAGCTCCGCACGAAAGTACAGTATCAGCGCACTGTACCGAGATCGGGAAACCTCCAGCAAAAGCCAAACCGCTATCGTGAATCATTTGTGCCATTGGTGTAGGGTTTGCATCTGCCACCCTCGCCCAAAAATCCTCGAAGTCAAGATGTCGAGCTTCACTATCCCCAATATTGGGAACGACAGATTCTAGTGGTGAAATTTGTTCCTGTCCCTGGAATTTGATCTTCATATTGATAGTAACAGAGCCGCAACCTAAACTCGGGAAGGAATTACAGAGAAAAGGGATACACGCGCAGGGAATTAGATTGCAAGGGTTCGAGCAAGGATAGCATGGAAACAATGTGAAAAATGCAAAGGGGGTGCCCATTATATAGCCGAATAGGAGAGAGAAAACAATGAATGCGCATTTAATACACACCCACCAATTTAAATAAGCCGGATATTCGGGTAGAGCGGCAAAAACTAGCATGAATGGCACTTGGTTCATTAGGGACATGTGAGATGTGAATGCGCGAAACACGCGGCTCAGCCGATTCGGGAAAAGCAGGGAAAAGACGCACAAATTCCTTTTGGGACACGTGGGACATGAGTGCGCGAAGTATACGATTTGGCTGGATTGGGTGAAAAGGTTATAATGGGTCCGGAAAATTTTGGGAGATTTGGGACGAAAAGTTCCAACAGGCCCAAAAATGGGACAACTTTGGGGAAAACGGCCGATCGGGGAACAGAATGCACTTTTGAACCTGGGACATGCGGGACAAAAATGTCTCGACAGGCCCGAAAAACATACAAAATGACCCAAAACTGCAGATTTTTTCAATTTCACGACCTTTAACAATTTCAGCACAACAGAGAAGACACTTAAACTCAAAATTTTGGAAATTCACTTCTTTAAGAGCAGGGAATTTTGAGTGGACAACAGCTGGCTCCTTCTAGGGATGACTTGGCATAAATTCAAGGAATGAGACAAGGCAAGAACTTAGGCAAACTAGGGAAGCAGACCAGTACCTTATCCATTGGGCCACGGAGTCAAAAAGTAGACCAATACAGAGGACAACACACCAAAACAAAAAGGAAAGAAAAGCAAAAACACTGTACAGAATATACAAGGGACTCCCTAATCACCTAGGACTTGAACAACTTGAGATACTGCCCACTATAAGGAAGTGGGAGAGGAGAACCATCCATGTAATCAAGGTAGAAAGAATTCTTACCAGCAAAGTGTCTGATCTTGAAAGGTCCGAGCCAAAGGGAATCAAACTTGCCATGGCTGCCATGAGGTTCATGCCTTTTATCCCATAACAACACAGTGTCTCCAACTTGGAAATCTCTGAACCTAGCTTTCTTGTCAAACAGGACCTTTACCTTCTGCTGGTGAACAGATATCCGATCAGCAACCTCCAATCTGTCCTCATTTAGTTTGTGAAGGTACATAATTCTCTTATCCAAAGCATCACTGAAACTAGTATCTTCAATGGCCTTCATTAGATGCAAGGCTGGCAGTTCCACTGTTACTGGCAGTTGAGCTTCTACTCCATATACCACTTGAAAAGGGGACATTCCAATAGCTCTCTTTGGTGTAATCCTGTCTACCCAAAGAGCATCATAGAGCTTCTTGTGCCAATTTCATTGAGACTCATTTACTAATTTCCTTATAATAGTCACCAAATTTTTATTAGTGGATTCTGCTTGCCCATTCCCTTGAGGATAGTAATCTGAGGAGTGAGCCAAAGAAATGCCATACCCATAGCAAAAATCCATTATCTCAGTTGAAGAGAAATTCGAAGCATTATCTGTTACAATCTTATTAGGTACACCATACCTTACCAAGATGTTCTCTTTGATGAAGCTGCACACCACTTCAGAAGTAGTACTCTTAACTGGAATAGCTTCCACCCATTTGGTGAAATAGTCCGTGGTAGTTAGTACATGAGTATGACCAGCACTAGAAGCAGGATTAAGTGTTCCAATGAAGTCCAAACCCCACTGTTGAAAAGGTTCTTCAATTACAACTGGCTTAAGAGGCAAAGAGGCCAATTTGGGTCTTCCCACGAAGGTCTGACAAGCCTCACATTTATCAACCCACTTGGATGCATCTCTGAACAAGGAAGGCCAGTAATATCCTCCATGGAGTATCTTATGAGCAGTAACCGTTGATGAATAGTGCCCTCCACATGCCTGATCATGAAAAGCTGAGAGCAACTTTCTCTGTTGTTCCTTGTCCACACACTTCAAAAATCTCCCATCTAACCCACGCTTGAACAAGGTGTTTTCCCACAATACATATTGCACTGACCTCAATTTAACAGTCCTCTTTTCTTTGGCAGTTAAATGAGAGGGGCATTCCCCATAGGTGAGAAAATGGGCGATGTCAGCATACCATTCGTCAACCGAGCTAAGAAAAAGAACGGTAGGAAGGTCAACTTTCTCCTCCAGCAACTCATGTTTAGCTCCTTCAGCAATGAGCTCACAAAGGCCTTTTCCACAAACCAGCTTGGTCGGTTTGATGTCAATGTCATACTCTTGGACCTTAGCAACCCAGTTCCCTCTCTTGGATCCAAATTCTTGCTGTGTGAGAATTGACTTAACAGTTGTATCTGGGACCAACACCATGGAATGAGAGTTGAGGATGTAAAAGTGAAACTGCTTGACAGCTTTAACCACTGCAAAAGCATGTTTCTCCATCATAGTGTATTTCAACTCATGATCTTTCAGAATATAGCTCATGAATGCAATTGGGAGCTCATGCTCGTTAGAGTCTTCTTGAGTCAAAACAATAGCTAAGGTATTATCTGTGGCATAGCAATAGATAATAAAATCTTTGCTGAAATCAGGACAGGCTAAAACAGGAGTTTTAGCGATAGCTCTCTTGATACCTTCAAAGGATTCCTTTCCTTCAGAAGACCAACCAAATGTTTGTTTCCCTTTCATCATCTGAGAAATATTCAAAGTTAACTCTGCAAAATCAGGGATGAATCTTCTTAAAAAATTGATCTTACCAAAGAAGGAGTGCACGCCCTTTTTGTTGGATAGCTTGTACTCATTCAGGATCAATCTTAATACCATCTTTGGAGACAATGTGCCCTAATAGTTTTCCCTCTGTGACACAAAAGACAGATTTTTTAGGATTCAAAGAAATCCCATGCTCTCTGCATCTTAGCAGAACTGCTCCGGTGATCAAAATGATCCGCCCTTGTTTTAGAAAACACTGTCAAGTCGTCAAGGTATATGACAATACACTTCCCTTTCAAACTTCCAAAATCCAGATCCATAGCTCTCTGAAAAGTGGCACCAGCATTAATGAGCCCAAAAGGCATTCTCTTGTAAGCAAAGGTACCCCAAGGAGTAGTGAAAGCTGTTTTGTGTTGATCTACAGTATCAACCTCTACCTGATTATATCCCGAGAATCCATCAAGCATAGATAACATTTCAGATCCTGTTACTGCTTGCAAGACCTGATCCATCATAGGCAAAGGATAATTATCTTTCAAAGAATCCTGATTCAGATTCCTGAAATCAACACAGATGTGGATCTCGCCATTTTCTTCCTAACTTGAGCACAATATTTGCAATCCATGTTGAATAGTGAATGGGAAAAATGATTTTAGCCTTCAACAACTTCTGTATTTCTTGAAATATGGTGTCAGCTATTTTGGGGTTGTATTGCCTCTGTTTCTGCTTGAAAGGCTTAATTCCAGGCTTAAGAGGAATAGAGTGTTGCATATCTTTTGGTTTGAAAGCTTTCAAATCTTCATAAGAATAAGCAAGAACATCCTTATACCTCTTTAAAAGATCAATTGCTTTTCTCCTCTCATTGTGCGTGCAACATTTTCCAATATTCACTGGCCTAGGATCGGTAGAACTCCCAATATTAATCTTGTCATGTTCAGCTGATTGCTGAGGTCCAGTGGAAGCTCTAGACTTCACATACCTATCATGTTTATCAAATAGTTCCTCTAAACTCACCAACCCTTTAGGAATCTTGTTTCCTTTGAGATTGATGCATCCATCCTGATCTGTTTCTTCTCCTTGGGTGACTGCTTTGTCAAAGGGCACACTCTCACGAGGTAGGTTGTCACTTCCTTCAAAATACAGCTGTTTGAAATTACCCTTGAGTTCCAGGAAGGAAAGCAAGTGTTGATCATCATTGAAAACTTTCCAGTTATTGGTATTATCAGGTACACTAGGCCGATGGACCATCTCAATGGTGAACTTATCCTGAGAGAAGTCAGGATGAGGAATCGATAGTGACCACGAGACTCGCTAGTGAATCAGCCCTGTTGTTCTTCTCCCTAGGTATTGCCTCAATGGAGAAAGCATCAAGAAATTCAATGGAATCCCAAACTGGTTCCTAATGTTTCACCTCCCATTTTTACTTGAAAAAGGCTTCTGACTTGCTTTACAATCAATTCTGCATCACCACGAGCCAGAAGATTCTTTACACCTTGTTCTTTGGCCACTTGCAGTCCAAGAATGAGAGCCTCATACTCTGCTGTATTATTAGTATTTTCGAACTGCAACTTAAATGAAAAAGGATGTAGGCTTCCTTCAGGTGACACCAGTAGGACACCAGCTCCAGAACCAGCTGAGGAACAACTTCCATCAAACTCTAAAATCCAAACACCATTAGGATCTTTAGGTGACACTTTGGGGAGTTGGATTTCGTCAGGAGACATAATCATGTAGTTTCCATGACCCATATCCTCATAGAGTATTTGTGCTTTAGGATCATCCGTTTTCTGCACAATATACTCAGACTGCTTCTCAGGCAGCAATTTCTTCATTTGTCCATTGACAGGTACGAGTGCATGTGACCAGTCCATTTGGATTTCTCCACCCACATCCTTACAGAAGTTCCTACTTAGCAACATCCCGTATGAAGGAGGAATATCTGCAACTAAGATGGTAGCCAAAACTCTCTTTTCAGGCAAAGCAGCAAAAGCCACTTGTGCATCTTTAATTCTTCCAACCAGGGGCACTTCTTTACTCTCCATGGAGTAACATGATCCATAAGTGTGTGTGAGGGTCAAGCCTAAAGCATGAGCTACTTTAGCAGGCATCACATTATCTGAGGCTCCTGAGTCGATGACACAATTACTGAGCCTATGACCAGCTATAAGAAGTGTTACATAAAATGGTTTAATTTTGTCATTAGGTGAGGTGACAACAGCTACCAGACTAGGCTGTGGTGTAGAAGGAGTAGGTAAAAGGCCTTTAGAGGTGGTTTTGGAATGGGAATTAACAAATTGAATCATTTTGGCAAAAGCTTTGGGATGGGTTTGATAATACTCGGCCTCTGAGATTTGAACCTTAGTCTTTTTCAGATGATCAATAATATCAAAAGACCCAGAAGTGGACGGGCCATCATCATTTGAAATCCTAGGCTTATCAACTTTAGGAGAAAAAGAAGTAACTTTACTAGTAGGATTGACAGGACTCACCTTTGGTGTAGACGAAGTGGGGATAGGAGATCCTCTTTTTGCAATTACAGGGATAGTTGCCGACTGCTCCTTAAATTTCTTGGGGGGCTGTGTCACCTTCTCCCTCTGATTTGTCTGCTCTCGAGTCATGACAGCAAATGATTCACTATTCATGTCTGCTACCACTTCATCATAGTCATCTCCATCATCAATGCCCTCAGTGGTGAAGAAATTTACTCGAGATCCCTCAAGTTCATCTGCTTCATCATCAACTTCTTCCACAAACTCCTCGCAAGCTTCATTATCCTCATCATCATCTGGTTCTTCCACTTCACAGGTTGCATTGACAGGGACTTTAACAGGAGGTCCTTCGAGTGCTAATCTTGTTTGAGAGGCAGGAAAATGATTTCTGGGCTGGAAATTCCTCCTTGGAACATCCGCATAAGGAGCATGCTGAGCCAATTGTTTCTTTATAGGAATGAGATCATTCACAAGTTTTTGAACTAATGGATCAGTATTAGGTCCAGGGGTGGAGGAGGAGGAAGCAAAAACTTAGATTTGGAAGGGTCTCTCCTCAACTTCCTAACATGATCGAGATCATCCTCGACACTAACAGCAAGAGTTTGATCCTCCACCAATGTTGCGAGATTAGCCCTTCTCAGCACATAGCTAACTTCAGGCATTTGGGCATTTAGGAAGAAACATTTTTGGATTTGATCAACAGGTCGAGTATTTACTGGAATTTTATTAATTAGCCTGTTGAATTGGGCCACAAATTCTCTCATGGGCTCTTGCGAATCTTTCTTTATCTGAGAGATTTGAGCTAGCAAGGAATGCACATCTTTTGCTGGTTTGAAACGGTTTTCAAACCTAGTTCTCATGGTGTCCCAGCTAGTGATAGTGCCAGCCGGAAGGTGATAGAACCAATCAGCAACATTATCTTGTAAGGTCTCAACGAACAGTCTCACGGAGACGTCTTCATGTTCAACTCCCAGGAATCCACACGTAACTATGAAGGCTGCGATGTGTTCGTCAGGATGCACTTTGCCATCACCTTTGAATTTAGGAAAGTTCTTCCAGTTACCTCTGGGTAACTCATGTAAAGGCTGAGGAAGAGCAAGGGGCCCGACATGATGACCCCAGGAAATGGTACCACCATTCTTGGAAAAACTTCTTAGAGAGGAACTGCAACACCAACAAGAATCAAAGCTCGAAGATTAGGACTAGCAGGCTCTGAAGGAACACCACCCGTAGGATTTCTATCTTCAACAGGTGGGGTGCTTATTGAATGAGTTCTTCTATTAGTTGTCGAAGGGAAAGGAAAACCCTGCTGCTCCAAAATCTGAAACTGAGAATCTTCAATACCAAGGGCCCTTCTCCCTCGAGTAAAACGCGGAGTCGCCAGATCAAAAGATGATCAAAAATTACAGAACTAGAATATGATTTTCCCCAGCGGAGTCGCCAAAAACTGTTGGTCGTCAAATAGGACTTTACGAAGAGCAATAGTCAGGGGACAAGAAGTCCCTCCTCTTTAATGGGAGAGGTTCCCTTATTCAGAAACGAACCTATTTACAAATATACAAAATATGATTTTCTAGTTAAACTTGGATATTACGAAAGTGTTTTCTATAAAGATCATCAATTACAAAAGGACTGAGGAATGAGAGTGCGAGAATGAGTAGAAAGGAAACATGTAGGATTATAGATAACAGAGTAATCCTTTATGTATACGAAGTTACAGTGAATTGAAACAAGATCATTTGTATCGTATAAATAAGATGGAATTCAAAGACACAAAGTTCTGTAAATAACATCAGCTAGAACACAAAGTTTCTTAACGTAACACAGATTCGTTAATCAAGGACACAAATTTCCTTCTTGGTTATACAAGATCACCATGCAATCGGCAAGACTAACAAACTAGAGACAAATGATCTTCACAAAAGATTAAATGAAAGCTTAGGAGTAACAGAGATCAGATAGACAAAGAATGGAAAGCCCTTCTGTATTGATTTCTTTATGATCTATTTACACTTTTTGGAAAATAAGCCAAGTTCTTCCTTCTCAGAATGGCGTAGAGAGGCCATTATATAACTTACAAATCAGTTACTCTTCGTAACCGCTTCTTTTAACCAAGAATAGTTAAGGACTGCCAACCGCAATACCTCAACTTCTTACAAAGAAAACAGAAAAAGAAAGGGAAGAAGAGAAAAGAATAAGGAGAAGAAGACAGGTGGCGATTACTGGGAGGGACCCACTGACTTCAAAATCTGCTACCTGAATTTCTTCAACGCCTCAGCTATGTCTCTACCACGAGGGACTGACGTGTTGGCCGTAGACTGAGTCCAAAATCCAAGACACTTCTCCATCTCTTTATCAAACTCGACATGAGTATGATAATCTTTATTTGCTTCTTCAATGGCAGATTGAAGAGAGAAGATCTCCTTCATTTTCTCTTTGGAGATGGAGCTTTCCTTGAACAAATTATCTTTGACAAAAGCTCTGAATTGAGCTTTGATTTCTTGCAAGGAAAGGGGAACACCAGAAGTTTCATCCTGAAGATGACAATGTATGTCTTTGAAAGTAGAGACCACCAGTGTCTTGAAAGCTTCACCCTTCTGCCAGCTGTTCTTCAGTTCTCCCAAAGCCTCCTCCAAGACTTTGATCTTCCACTCCACGCTGTAAACCCAGGATTTTGACAGATTATCCTTTGCATCATCAAAAACCTTATTCGCCAGTAAGATGTTCTCATCTGTCTGTCCCATAAGGCGGAGGTCTACTATGCAACTGCTCCAGAGTTTGAGTTCTTTATCCATGATCCCAATAGTAGAGGAGAGCTTCTGTTGCAAATTGTTCACTTTTCCATGGAGTTTGAAAGCTTCATCGATGAAGATCAACCCTGCAACAAGCATATCATCCACCATGGCTTCCATAGCTATGCCATAGACGGAATACTTGTGCATGTCTTTGATACTCTGTACTTCATCTTGGCTCAAAATTACAAATGGTGGAAGAGTGGTCAATGGAGTAGGGTCCAAAACTTTGTCCTTAACAAAAGAGACTTGATGAAACCTGTGAGAATTTGGGCCTGTTCTTCCAACTGTTCAATAGTTTGCTGCCCTTTCTCTACCCTCCCAATGACTCGTGTGACCATTTCCTGGAGGTTGTGGATCTCACCTTCAGGAGTAGACTCTCCCATTGGAATTCTTGAGAGCTCTAAGTCAGATGACTGTAAGTCCTGCTCTGATTTGTCCACTGTAGGCTTAGCAATCTCCAGGAATTGCTGACCTTGAGCATCAGACACGATCCTGGAGGTGGTTTTGGCTTTCTTGGCACGAGAAGGAGTAGTGCCCAACAAGGCTGCGACAGCATCAAAATTTGGCCCCGAGCTCCGAGAGGAAGATTTCCTCTTTCTACTATCAACAAGAGGTTGAACCCATGCAAAAGAAGAAGAGGAAGCAGTAGGAGGGGCAAGAGGGCCAAGAGACATAGAGCTCATGACACTCAAGGTTTGCACAGCTGTGGTCTCAAGTTGATATTTGAGTAGGGCACTGGATACAATTACAGCTGAAGAATCAATAGCACTTGGAAGTTCAGTGCTCTAGACTTTCTTATCTTTATCTGCTATACCTTCAGGAGCATTCACAGGGGCTGGCACTTCACTCTCTTCACTTTCACCGAGAACAATGATGTTCTCCGGTCCCATAGGCACTTCTACCTACTTTCTTTGAGGGTCATTTTCCAAAGGCTCCTTCTTAACCTCCTTGATTTTCTTCTGGTACACTTGAGTGGATGAAGGAGTGGAAGCTGCAGGTCCTTGTGTTGATGAGGGAAGTGGGGTTTGACCTTTGGTGTTTCGAGTGGGAATAGATGCCTCTCTCCTTGGTGTTGAAACATCCTTGGAAGAGGATTCTCCTGAGTGCCTTCTGAGCTCTTGAACTTTCCTGTCAAACCAGACCTTAGTCCTAACTAAGATTGGAGCAAGGATCTCAGCCAGATCATCTTTTTCTTTCCTGTTCCAATCCAAGTCCTCCAAGGGGGTGTGCTTAATCACACTGTCATACTCATATGAGTATAGATCAGAATTTTCATCCTGGAGTCCTTCAGGAACTTGGTACAAGCCGAGTTCTTGGATCAATTATAGGGAGAACACCTTACAATGCCTCCTCCTAGCCTCAAAATCATCTACACAAATCGGCCCAAAGGTAGTCTCATCTTACGTATCTGCCCTATGATGATATATTATCTTGATGTTTTGCTCAATGAACTTCTTCAAGTCGAAGCAAGTTCTTGGCTTAAAGAAATGAATGGTGATAGGGACCAGGGCTCTCTCTATGTTCTGCGCGTCCAGGTCTGTTTTACAAGTGTAATTTCCCAAAGAGATGGGAAAGTGCAAACCAGAAATCTTCTTGTCTCTGCAGGTTCTATGTAATTTGTCTAATTGCCTGCATACTTCAATCAAATCCATCTTATCATTGCAGAACATGGGAAGCCTCAGAGGGGTGCTCTCATAGCCGGCAAGCCTGATATAGGAGAATTTTCTGAATTATATGAAATAAGCACCGTAACGCGATATCAGATTCATGGCTTCATCAGAAAATCTCCTAGCAGTATCACCTTCGAGCAGCCTGACCACGTACATGGTGAAAGCGTCATTGACCCTTACAAATTACGATTGCTGGTCTCTGGGGTGAATCATGCGGGTAGTGAGGCATATCTTGGATCATATTTGTGAGCGTCAATGTAGGAAAAACCAAACCATTCTTTGTGTGTTGCCGGGGGTATACATCGTAAGAAGTCATGTAGAACTTATTCATTTGTTGTACAATGGACCCGACTACTCTCGCCAAATTCATGCTGATGATCTCTGCCCAGTTGATATTTTGTGTTCCCTCACACACCATGCCGATGGCGGGCACATCCAGTGGAATTCATTGGTAGCATGTAAACCCATAACCCGAGCTAGTAGAATTATAAAATCGACACTTCTTCGTTGAAATCTACCCGAAAAGAGTCTTAGGCAGTAGATGCTCCCTTATTAGGGTTCTTGAGCCGAGGACTTCGTCACCCGCGCCTTGTATTTGTCGCTCTCTTGATTGAACAGAGCACATTCTTGATCCCAGGAAACGACTATGGCATTATCCATCTCTGGGATTCTCAGTGTAGTACTAATGGTGGCAACGTCCAGCTTAGCGATGAGTTCCCCATGTATATTGGTTAATTCACTCGAATCAGGGTCGAAGTGAGCTCCTTGCGAAAGTACAAAGATGTCAGTACCTTTGTCTTTGAGATTGGGAAACCTCCAGCAAAAGCCAAACCGCTATCGTGAATCATTTGTGCCATTGGTGTAGGGTTTGCATCTGCCACCCTCACCCAAAAATCCCCAAAGTCAAGATGCCGAGCTTCACTGTCCCCAATATTGGGAACGGCAGATTCTAGTGGCAAAATTTGTTCCTATCCCTGGAATTTGATCTTCATATTGATAGTAACAGAGCCGCAACCTAAACTCGGGAAGGAATTACAGAGAAAAGGGATACACGCGCAGGGAATTAGATTGCAAGGGTTTGAGCAAGGATAGCATGGAAACAATGTGAAAAATGCAAATGGGGGATGCCCATTTTATAGCCGAATAGGAGAGAGAAAAACAATGAATGCGCATTTAATACACCCCCACCAATTTAAATAAGCCGGATATTCGGGTAGAGCGGTAAAAACTAGCACGAATGACACCTGGTTCATTAGGGACATGCGAGATGTGAATGCGCAAAACACGCGGCTCGGCCGATTCGGGCGAAGTGGGGAAAAGATGCAAAAATGCCTTTTGGGACACGTGGGATATGAGTGCGCGAAGTACGCGATTAGGCTGGATCGAGCGAAAAGGTTATAATGTGTCCGGAAAATTTTGGGACATTTGGGATGAAAAGTTCCGACGGGCCCGAAAATGGGACAACTTCGGGGAAATCGGCCGATCGGGGAACAGAATGCACTTTTGAACCTGGGACATGTGGGAGAAAAATGTCCGACAGGCCCGAAAAACATACAAAATGACCAAAAACTACAGATTTTTTCAATTTCACGACCTTTAACAATTTCAGCTGACAACAGAGAAGACACTTAAACTCAAAATTTTTGAAATTCACTTCTTTAATAGCAGGGAATTTTGAGTGGACAACACAATGCAAGTGGCGGTAGAGAGATACCTCATCTCTATTCAACATCATTGAGCAGATGAAGAAAATGAATGTAAACATCTCAATGTGGGAATCATTGGCTATCCCAGGACAAAGAGACCTATTGCAAGCTACTATGGCAAATTGGTCAGCATCAAATCAGCTACCTAATCAACAAGAAAAGGTTCTTACCAATACACTCAACAAAGATTAAATCAAGGAAGCCACCAAGGTAAGAATTTGAATCCACCACCATTCTATATCTCATTGATCATAGGAGATAAGTTGGTACATAATTACATGATTGATTCGGGAGCAAGTAGCTCAGTTATGCCAAAATAGATAGTTGATCAATTGGGCCTTCAATATGAATTCATCTCTATAAGTGTGTTACAATTGGATGGGACAGCGATAACAACAGTTGGATTAATCAAATATTTGATTCTCACATTGCATGCATGTCCAAATGTGACCATTTTAGAAGATGTATCAATCATAGACCTTCCATTACTCTTTGCATTATGCTTGTCAAGAGACTTCACTACCAAAATTGGAAGCTATTTGTCTACGATTGGTCACACATGTTGTTTAAAAAAGGTATGAAGCTAAGGCTACAATCGATCTGATCCCATTGTAAACTTCCACATAGAGCCTCATATACTGAGTCTAATTAATTCAAACTATTGACTTTGGATCGGAAGATCTCCCAAGCACTTATGAATCATATACCAAATTCAAATGCATACGAGACTTGATTCTTGATGAATGGGACAATAAAATACATGCTTTTGACCCTTATAAAGAAATGGATGAATCTGAGCTAGGAGTTTATTGTTTGTATGAAGATAATATTCCTCTTGCTAACATCACTAAGCTAGACCACAAGGATGATAATGAGGTATGGAATTTATTCTTTGATGGCTCAAGAAGTAGAAAAGGTGCGGGAGGAGGAGATATGCTTGTTTCACCTCAAGGCACAAAGTAGTACTCAACTTCCCATTTCCGCTTTTCTTGCTCAAACAACACAAATGAGTATGAAGTCTTAATTCACGGATTGCATTAGGAAAGGAAGAAAAGTATAAAAACTTGCAAGTATTTGATGATAGTGAGATGATTGTGAATGAAATCAATGGAAAAAATGCTTCTCAAATGATCTCGTTGGAGAAAAAAATTAGGTATGGGATCTAATTGAAGATTTTGAAGATTTTAGCATCACTTCCATCCCAAGAAAGAAGAATGAACCAAAAGACGGGTTAGCGGTAATTAGGGAAGCATTTGTTGTTGTAGACGGTATCAAAAGTGATATATCTCAGCCCCATATCAAAGTTATTATAAGACCAACTATTACAGAGATAACAACAAAATTTAGCGAGTCTTCGAGAACGATCAACAAATTATCAATTTTCTACAAGAAGAATCTGATTTCTCTGCTAGAAACCAAGATAATTTGGAGCAGCAGTATGGTGACCAAGTGGTGAAACTAAGAACTAGCAAATTACCAAAGGGTCTCATAACTTTGGAGTCAATATTCAACCCAAATGATCGGTTCTTGAAGGATAAGGAAAAAAATCAGGTAAAGGGTGAAGATTCGAGCCCATTTTAGTAGATGAAGGAAAGACATTGCAAATTGGTAAAGTAAACACCCCACAAGAGAAATATGAATTTGTTCAACTTTGTCAAGAATTACCGAGATGTTTTTACATGGACTTATAAGGATTTAAGAGGTTTCAAACCCAAGATTGAATGACTATACAATTGAATTAAATCATGAATCTAAGCCTATCAGAAAGAAGTAAAGGCCAGTGAATCCTCACATTGAACCTCTTATGAGGAAGGAGTTGAACAAGTTGATAGAGGCTAGAATTATCTTCCTTATCAAACATTCAAGTTGGGTTACAAACTTGGTGCCAAGGAGGAAAAGAAATGGAGAAATCAGATTGTGTGTAGACTTCCATGATCTAAATAGAGCATCACTCAAGGATCACTATCCACTTCCTTCAATGGAACAAATCTTGTAGGTTGCGGCTAGATATAAAAGTTTTTCGTTGTTAGATGGCTACTCGGGCTATAATTAGACAATGTTAAAATATTAAGATCAGTTCAAGATAGCCTTTAATACAAAATGGGGTACATATGCTTACAAGCGAAGCCATTTGGACTATCAAATGTTGGAGTAACATTTAAGAGAGCTATGGATATGACATTAAAAGGCTTAATCAAGAAGATAGTGCTAGTGTATCTAGATGATATCACCATCTTCTCAAAGAATGCAATAGACCACCTCTTTCACCTCGGTCTAGTATTTCAAATATGTAAAAGATTTGTACTTTGTCATTGAATCCAAAGAAGTGTGTATTCTTGGTGCGTGAGGAAAAATTATTCGGCCACATTGTCTCAAGGGAAGGGTTGGCAATTGATCCCGAGAGAGTTGAAGCCATCCGAACACTTCCATTTCCACATCACAAGAAATATCTCCAAAACTTCTTGGGAAAGATAAATTTTTCCACAGATTTATGCCTTAATTTTTTAACTCTTGTGAATTCTTTGACAATGATGTTAATGCAACCAAATTATCAACAAACTTTGATATACTATAAATAATATGAACTCCAAAAGAAAATAGATCTCCTTCTTTTTTTCTCGAGTAACGAATTACAATGTTTCCTAAATAGGAAAACAACTCCCAACTCAATTTTCCAAGCAAACTCTAACTAACTTTGACTAAATCTACTCTAGGTGGCGAAAATTACTATTTTCAGCAATTTACTAGAACTTTCTATTCTTAGTAAGTTCACATGCTTATTCATACAGGCACAAAAATTACCACGCATCTTCTACATCCCTAAATTAGAGGAATTGCAAATTTATAACTCATAATGCAACTAATAGACTAAAATTAACTAATGCCTAAAAATAGGAAAAAAATGAACTATAACTTAAATCCTAATTTTCGGCCTCAAGATGGTAGATTTAGGCCCAAAAATCATGTCAAAAACTTGCCCCAACCAACGGGCTAGATGCGTTGCATTCTTCTCATTAAAACATGTGGTTTTAAAAAAATCTACTCAAATGGACACCCGGAGCTCAAGTTATGACGTTGCCAAGTTCCTACTAATTTTGGCGCATCATTCTCCCCTGCTTGGAAAAATTGCATCTCCTGCAAGTTGTCTTCTTCAAGCTACTTCCATTTATCTACATCCAACTTATTAATCTCCCACTCTATGAACCAAGTATTTTCCTCTTGTTCCCAGGTCCTTTCCAATGTACCAAATATTTGTTGTATTTCCCATGTCCCGTGTCCATTGTTTGCTTATCTAGAATTTGATCCACTTCTTATTTCTTCTTCACCAGAACCTGCTGCCTCCAATCTACTAATTCATCAATAAATTCCCCTTCTGCACCATCCCCATGAAAATAATACAAATCTGAAACATTAAACACTAGAGAAATATCAAAATTCCTGGAAATTCTACCTCATAAGCATTATCATTTATTATTTTCACGATTTTGTAGGGACTAATCTTCTTGTACTTCATTTTGTTATAGGTTCCTTTTGAAACCTTTCCTTCCACATATATACCACAACCAACTCACCAACTATAAATACCTTTCTCTGTGTCTCAGTGCACATCTGCTGCTATTTTCTTATACTTATCACTACTATTCTACAACTTCTTCCGCACTTCTTCCTGTAATTGTTGTATATGTTCGGCAAATGCTTATGCATCATCATTGAATCTACAATCAACTAGTAGTTGTACCAAATCTAACACCCATTTTGGATTACTCCCATACACAATTAAAATTGGATACTTTCCCATGGATCTTTTTATGGAACTATTATATGCAAACTCAGCTTGTGGTAATGCTAAGTCCCATTGTTTCGGATTTTCCCCAACAATGCACCTTAACAAGTTTCCCAAACTCCAATTTACCACCTCTGTTTGCCCATCAGTCTGCGGATGATAGGCACTGTTGAACTATAGTTGAGTTCCAAATTTCTTCCATAAAGTCCACCAGAAGTGACTTAAGAACCTTGTGTCCCTATCTGAAGTAATGGTTTTTGGAACACCATGCAAATGAACAACTTCTCTGAAAATGAAATCTATTACGCCTGTTGCATCACTTGTTTTCTTGCAGGCAATAAAATGAACCATCTTAGAAAACCTATCAATAACCAAAAAAATTGAGTCATTACCTCATTGTGTTTTGGGTAATCCCAAACCAAAATCCATACTCAGATCTGGCCATGACCCTTTAGGAACAGCCAATGGCATATACAACGTTGTATTATGTGCATGGCCTTTCAAGACATGGAAAATTTGACATCTCTCCACATATCTTACCACATATCTTTTCAGCTTTGGCTAATATTATTTGTCTACTACTAAGGCTATCATCTTATCTTTACCAAAATGCCAAGCCAACCCTCTGTTATGTAACTCTTTCACTATATTCTCTCTCATAGACCCAACTAGAATACATAGTCGGCATCCCTTGAATAGGTAGCCATCCTATAAAATATACTCGTCCAAGACATCTCTTGCATTATGGACTAATTAGTCTTTCAACAATATCCTTGAAATTAGAATCAAAAGAATACAAACCCTTTATTGCTTCAAATCCCACCACCTTATTTTCCATAGTGATCAAAAAAGTCACACGCCTACTCAATGCATCTGCAACTTGATTCTATTTTCCAGATTTATGTTTTAGAGAAAAGTATAACCCTACAAAAATGATACTCACTTTGCATGCCTACTATTCAACTTCTTTTGGCTATTCACATAATTCAAGGCTATGTGGTTTGTAAATAACACAAACTCGTTAGGCACTAAGTAATGCCCCTAATGCCTTAATGCTTGTACAATTGCATAAAAATCCACATCATAAGTAGAGTAGTTCTTTCTTATCTCATTCATTTTGTCACTAAAGAAAGCTACTAGTTTTCCTCCTTGACTTAGAACAGCTCCAATACCCACATGTGAGGAATCAAAATAAACCTCAAACACTTTATCAAAATTTGGTAGTGCCAAAATGGGTTCCTTTGTCACCTTCTTCTTTAAGAATTGAAAACTATCCTCATTACTTTTGTCCACAAAAACTACTTTCCTTTTGTGCAATCTGTTATAGGTGTTATAATACTACTGAAATTTTTAATAAATTTTCTGTAAAATGTTGCTAGACCATGAAAGCTTCTTATCTCTTTTATACTCCATGGAGTAGGCCATTCAATAATTACCTTTATCTTTTACGAGTCCATCAATACCCCATCTGCTAATAAAAAGCCCAAGAATACCAAAATCTCTTGCAAAAATGTGCACTTCTTCATATTTGCATAGAGTTTCTCTTTCCTTAACACTTCAAATACCAACCTTAGATGCCTCAAATTTTCTTCTTTAGTTTTACTAAAGATCAAGATATCATCAAAATAAACCACAAAAAACTTACCATTATACTCCCGTAGCATGGTGTTCATCAATCTCATAAAATTATTAGTAGCATTGGATAACCCAAATGGCATCACCAACCACTCATATAATCCATTTCTTGTATTGAATGTTGTTTTCCACTCATCTCCTTCTCTGATCCAAATATGATGATAACCACTTTGAAGATCAATCTTGGTGAAATACTTAGATCCAGCAAGCACATCCATCATATCATCAAGGTGAGGTATTGAAACCTATACTTGATTGTAACTTTATCGATTGCTCTGCTATCCATGCCCATTATCCATGTTCCATCCTTCTTTGGTGTTAATAAAGCTAGTGTTGCACATGGACTCATGCTCTCCCTTACCCCTTTCGCATGAGCTCTGCCACTTGCCTATTCAACTCTGCATGCAATGTCAGGCTCATCCTATAAGCCACTTGATTTGGGAGTGAAGACCCTAGAATCAAATCAATATGGTGTTGAATATATCTTTTGGGTGGTAATTCATCTGGTAGCTCATTAGGAATAACATCCAAAAATTCTTCTATTAATTCTGTTGTTTCTATTGGTATTTGTGCACTTACAGGTTCATCCTTATTTGTAACTAGTGCATAACAAAAACTGGTTGCCTTTGCCTCCTTCACAAATTCCTTTGCAGAAAGCATATTTTCAGCCTTCCCTCTTCCTTAAGAGGTAGCAAAACTATTTTTGTGCCATCCTTCTAGAAAGTATAAGTATTCTTTCCCCATCATGAATAACTTTTCTATCAAATTGCCATGGTCTTCTTAGCACATATGACATACATCCATAGGAATAACATCACACCAAATCTCATCCTTATAACTATTCGCAATAGAAAAGATTATTAAACATCTCTTATCAACAAGAACTTCATTACCCTTCTTAAACCATGCAATATAATAAGGGTTAGGATTCTTCGCACAATGCACCCAATTTATCAACCATCTCATTTGAAACCATGTTCTCACAACTACTACCGTCAATAATAACATTACATACCTTTCCTTCTTAAGTGCATCTTGTTATGTAAATATTTGTACGCAGCCATGCATCCCCCTTGACTTCCTTTCTTGTAGAAATCATCATCCTCTTGATCATCGATTTTCTCCAACATCCGGTGGAATTTCCAGTCCTGTTCATCTTCTACTTGTTTAGCTTCAATAAGATTTACTATTGGACCATCTCCTTGCCTTTTTTCATGTGTATAAGTATGTGGGCATTCAAAATCCCAATACCCTTCTTCACCACATCTCGTAACAAACAAATGGTCTTTGTGGAGCCTCCCATCCTCTATCGCTAAAATCTCCTCTCCCCTACCTTGGTTGAAACTAGCTCATCCCCGAAAGGAATATGAGGCCCCTATTCATTCCAAGTGATCTCCTAAAACTTTGACAATTTTGTTTTTCCTCGTCCTTTAAGGCTAATCGATAGGCATCCTCCATTCTTTTAATCCCATGCATACTTATCTCATCTTGAATAGAAAATTTTAATCCATTAACATACGTTGTAGCCATTTTTTCCTCAATTTTTTCATGCTCTACATGAATGGACAACTTAGAACTCGTGCTGTATTCTTGCACTATTTGTAAGTTCTATCAAAGATTCTAAAACCTCTTATAAAGGGTTTATGCATAATCCATAAGGAGAAATTTATCTTTCAACTTATTCTCCATCTTACTCCACGTCCTAATTCTTTCTTTCCTATTTCATGACTCGCTCTTTACGTAGGTGATCCCACTATAACATAGCATGACCTTTAAATTTTGTACATGTAAATTTTACCTTATTTTCTTCTAACATAGCCTTCCACTCAAAAAAATTTCCCATGCTAGTCAACCGGTCTATTAGCTCCTTTGGTTTTAGAATACTATCATACTCTGAAACATCAACTCTTATCCCATCATTCTTTCCTTCAAATGCTCAAGCATCCTTTCTTCAAAAGTTAATGGTGGTGCTTGTGTTTCCTCCTCTTCACAAACTTCTTCTTCATATGTGTCATCTCCACCTTGATTTCCTCTTTAGATTATCATTGCAGCAAGCATAACAACTTATCTCTATAGATCTTGCATATTTCTATTCATCTGGGAAATACCGCCTCATCTTCCTCTTCCTCTTCCTGCCATTTTTTTAAAAATACTTCGAACCAGCTCTGATACCAGATAATGTAGCCAAATTATGAACAAACATGATATACTGCAAATAATATGAACTCCAAAAGAAAATAAATATCCTTCTTTGTTTCGAATAATGAATTACAATGTTTCCTAAATAGGAAAACAACTCCCAACTCGAGTTTCCAAGCAAACTCTAACTAACTCTAACTAAATTTACTCTAG
Organism: Taxus wallichiana var. yunnanensis; assembly: GCA_018340775.1. Taxonomy (NCBI): domain Eukaryota; kingdom Viridiplantae; phylum Streptophyta; class Pinopsida; order Cupressales; family Taxaceae; genus Taxus; species Taxus wallichiana. The sequence goes on along the minus strand of CM031238.1, from coordinate 772,162,858 downwards.
GTGGTTGATATTACTATTTTTAGTAGTTTACTTGAAATTGATATTCTTAGTAAGTTCACATGCTTATTTGTATGGGCACAAAAATTTCCAAGCATATTCTACATCCCTAAATTAGAGGAATTGCAAAATTTCTAACTCATAATGCAACTAATAGACTAAAATTAACTAATGCCCAAAAAATAGGAAAGAACAAAACTATAACTTAAATCCTAATTTTCGGCCTCAAGATGGTAGATTTAGGCCCAAAAACGTGTTGAAAACTTGCCCCAACTGGTAGGGTAGGTTTCCACTACATTTTCCTCATCAAAACATGGGGTTTAAAAAAAATGGACTCAAACGGACACCTGGAGCTCAAGTTATGACCTTGTCAAGTTCTTGCTAATTTTGGTGCATCGGATGTTGAAGAAGAGTCTTGCATTCAAATGGACAATAGAAAGAAAAGAGATTTTTTATGCAATCAAGCATGAAATTTCAAAATCTCCAACTCTTATCAACTTAGACTTCTCAAAGGTATTCATGTTGTATGTTTTTTGATGATAAAACACAACCTCAACTATCTTAGTGCAGCCGAATATAAAAGGTTCAGAACAACCCATAGCCTTCTTGAGTCAGAGCTTAGAATAGTATGAAGTAAAGTATTATTTTATTGAAAATAATGTCCTTTCATCATTAGGACTTTGAATAAGTTCAAACACTTGGTCTTGAATTATAAGATTTAACTATTGGTGTCTCATGCTGGTGTCAAGGAATTTCTCTTAAACAAGGACTTGAACGAGAAAAGAGAAGGTTGGATCACTCATGTAATGGAATATGATATTGAAATTAAGGTAACCAACCTAGTTCGTGGAAAAGGTTTTCATGAGAATATTTCTTCTAAGATACATGATGAGTCAAAAGGAGAAGAATATGTTTTCCTACTAATGTAGAATGATCAAGAACAACTAGCTAATGATGCACCCATTCCATGTTAGAATCAGGACTCAGTGCATTATCTCCAAATAGGTTTGGGCCCTCCGAAATGAGTAAAAAAAAGAGGAGATACTTTAGATTGTAATCCATCCCATATGTGCTTATTGATGGTGTCTTGTTCAAGAAAGATATCAATAGTTTTTGTTGAGATGCATTGAAACATTTCTTGTTGGGAAGATATTACATGAGTTCTATGATGGAGAAGTAGAAGGCCACTTTGCTCCTCGAGTAACAACTCTCAAAATAATTAAGGTTGGTTACTATTGGCCTATGGTGTTTAGTGATTTCTACTCATGGACCAAGAAATACAAGAAGTTTTCATTCTTCACAGGAAATAAAAGTTAACAACCACCCCCCGCCTTCATCCAATTTAAGTAGATCAACAATTCATGCAATGGGGATTATACTTCATTGGAGTGATCAACCAAAATTCAAGTCAAGGCCATAAATGGATACTTATGGCAATAGAATATTTCACCAAGTGGACTCAAGCAAGTGACACTTAATGAGGCAAATGAACCTAATATCTTAGATTTATATGAAGTGATAGTCACCAAGTTTGGACTCTATGCCACTATCATATCGATAATGCATTGGCATTTCTTAGTATAAAGATTAGTGAATGGGCTGTCAAGAATGGCGTATACCTCAACAATTCATCAAACTATTACCCTCAAGGTAATGGTAAAGTAGATTTGACAAACAAAAACTTACTAAGAATCATCATAAGGAATCTTGATGAGAATTAGAGAACTTGGCACACAAAGCTCAAATCATCTTAATGGGCTGATTGGATCACACCCAAGAGGTCTAAAGGAAGCTCTTCATTCAAGCTTGTATACAAAAAAGAAGCAGTTCTACCTATATCACTTGAGTTTTCGGCATTGGAACTCATGAAATAGTTGGAACTAGATTTATTTAGACCCATGGAAAACAGGTATACAAAGAAAATGGAACTAGAAGAAGAAAGAGAACATGCAATGCAGACTAAGGAGAAGGATCAAGCATTAATCAAAAAGAGCTTTGAAAAAAAAGCTAAGACCAAGAAATTACAAGTTGGAGACTTGGTACTGAAGTGGGATGTTGATCATGCAAATCTAGGAAAGATTTCTAAGTTCAATTCCATATGGAGTGGCCCATACATGATCACTAAATGCAAAGTTAGCAATGCCTTCCGGCTAGATGAATTAGATGGTAAAGAATTGTAGATTCTAGTGACTGGAATCTATCTCAAACATTCCTAAAAAAGGATAATTTCTCACCTTTGTACATATTAGTCTAGGATATCCAATTTCTCTAAGTGCTTGTGTACATTGTTGTTGTTGTTAGAATAAGTTTCATTTCCTAAGTGCTAGTGCACATGCTCTATTTCTCTTTGTTTATGCTTGTATACATTTCATCTCACTCTCGGAAGACACTTACATCCAAAAGAGAATTAAACAAGAGTATCCATGTTGGAGTAGGTTTGGATGTTTTCATTGCACTCCAACAGATCAGATTTGTAGAAAATCAAATGAGGAAAATCTTCCAAGTTTCAGGCAATTTTCTACTCTCACAAACCTTGACTACAAGGTTCTCTTACAAAAGATGAGAGTGCAAGCATCGGAAGGTAGTTCCAGATCAGATATGAGATTACCAGGTAGACTCCATGCCCAATGGATGCTCCAAGGCCACTGATCATCTCATCTAGTAGGCAGATGTCCACTATGAGTCACCAAATTGTTGTCCAAAATAAGCTCATGCTTAATTTTGGTCAACTAACACCATTTTCCCCCTTTTAGTGCTTCAATCTGATTTTTACATATTTTAAGTACTTAAGGATTCCTAAAAGCATCTTCATCAGATAAGAAATTTCTTCCCATTTCTAAAAATATAAAGAAGTCCTTCTAACTCTTCATATTTTGCAAGTTACGAGCATGGGGGGTTTTTTTGCAAAATTTGCCAATTTTGGGCTTGGGGGCTTGGGGGAATTTTTGAGAATTTTTCCAATTTCGGGCTTGGGTGCCTGGGTGAATTTTTGATAATTTTTCCAATTTTTCAAATGGTGTAATTTTCAATTTCGGGCTCTAGGGTCTATTTTGCAAATTTACATTTTCGCCATTTCTTGTGTGGATTAATGCAAATTTTCAAATGGGCATAACTTTTGACCCGGTGCTCGAAATTTAATAAATTTTATATCATTGGAAAGATCTCGATATCTTATACACTATGGAAACCCAAAATATTAATTTTGGTGAGGGTAGGTGGGTGAAAAGGAAGGAAAAGTATCCAGTTCCAAAATTTAAATATTCAGTCTTGTAAAAGGCAAGAAATCCTTGGCAAACTCAAAATAGTTGCACGCACACACTCATAAAGCCATAACTTTTGCAATTCTCAGGAAAAAATAAGAAAATTAGTACCATTGGAATCATGGTTCCAAGCCCAAATCACAAAAATCAATATATTCATAATTTGATGAAGGATCGATAGAGATTTTACAAAAAACATGATCAGGTTCAGAACAATTATTTCAGTGGTGGTTGGGATGCATTCAATGAAGCATGGGCTAACATATTTCACTGCTGCAAGTTATGGGATAGTATGAGGGACATTTTTCAAGTAACAAAACATCATTTCATTCCATTTACTACCTTTTTCAAGTGGTTGAATGACATATTTTGGGATTTCCATTTTTCCCCTCTCTCTCTCTCTCTCTCTCTCTCTCTCTCTCTTCTCTCAAAATTCTATAAATTGGAGTGTTAAGCTCATTGTAAAGGGGAGATAGTTTTAAGTAGAAAAACTCTATAAAAATTTTTTTGTGAAGCCAATGTGCTATAGGCCCTTGTAGTGGACTCCTTGCATGGTGATCTAGGCCTATATTTTGTAAAGGATTTGACTGTGTATTTTCAATATGCAACACTAGATGCAAGTTTGTGGATATCTCTTCCCTTGATTTGTTTAGTTTTCATTTTTAATCCTTCAATCTCATCACATTCATACTCTATCTAATCTATGCTATTGTAGGGATTGATTATTATTGTGCATGTATGAACTATGATTGTGAATGCATTTTCTAGATTGTGAAGGACTTTTATCACCCCTTCTAGTATGTATTTTACTTCTTTTCACACATTGGAAAACTATCCTCATTCCCTCATTTTCTAGTGTATCACCTCTTTAGTGTAGGCTTTATTTCCATGCAATATTCCTCTTTGGTCCCTTGGAAAGTTATATTAGGATTAGATAGTTTTGCCTCCATTAGAGTAGATTGTGGTAGGTAGGTTAGGAGCAAGAACCAACTTTCTCTCGGAGGTTTATCTCAAGAAGCAAGTCCCACATCTTATAGATAGTACCCATGTTATCCAATCACACTGTGAGCTCAATAAAACACACTTGTGTAAACCATAAGGTGTTGTGATTCAAAGATAACAGATTTTGGAACACCTGTGGGACCAAAATGTTTTTATTTTAATTACAAGAAGAGTTTGTGAGAAGATTTAATTACACATCTGGTGACTCCAAAAGAAGTAAAATCCACTAGTTTTAGTAGTCTAGATGTGGCATATTTATGAGAAGAATACAAACAAGATCAACAACAAGATAAGAAGAATTTTTTTCTATCTCGCACTTGTCCCCGATAGAGGAAGAAGGGGAAGAATAGGTCAAAGGTCTCCATCTCCACCAAATAGGATTTTGTCAACACCTCCACCTAATAGAGCTTTCATTCAATCAACTAGAGTTCTTCAACGAATCGGGATGGAACAACCCAATCCCTATGTCAACTTCAGTGGTAGTAGCCTACTTTCTCTCAATTCACAAAAGTCGGGCCCATCTCGCAACATATCAAGAACATCCCATATTTAACTTGAGAGAACCAAACAACTCTGATCGACCACATCCAAGATATTGTAATTGTCTATGCAATTCATGAAATTACTGAAATGGACATTGATTTTAAATTGTTAGCATCTTCATTTAAAGGTAAAGCTTTGTAATGGTTTAGAAGTCTAACAATAGGGTCTATCTAGAATTGGGACCATTTGTGCACAACTCTTCATAATCAATTTGGAGAAAAGAGGATAATCTGTCTTTATTAGAACAATTGACAACAATCAAGAGGGCTCCTAATGAGTAGCTAACCGAAATAAACTTCATATTTAAGAGGATGTGGGGTAGGATGCCATTGGTTGGAGACCAACAGATTTGAAGGTGCTTTTCTATACTTTCTTAAATCTTTAAATTCTGATATTGTTATGATGATTCAATCCATGGGAGGTATAACTTTACCCACAGCCTATAACATTGCTATTAGAGCTGAAAATTTCTTAATCCAATCTAGTAAACTTGCACCTAGGCCACCTATGCCTCTATATCTAGAACTAGGAGCTCCAAGCACTAGTTAAGCACCCGCATTAGCTCCCATTCCTGCTCCAAGGAATCAAAATTTGATCGAGCTTCTACTTCATCTTCTAGTACCTCAAATGAGATCCAAGAAGTCATGAAGCAACTAAAAAATTTGGGTAATGAGTTGGTGAAACTTAAGAGGAAGCAAGCTCAAAATTTCAGATCATATCAGCCTCAAACTCAACCCAATAGACCTCCATACCAGCCTAATAGTACAGCTTATCCAAGTTGTAAATCAAAATCAAGTCAGGCCTCCTACTAATAGACCATTCCAGCCTTACAATCCCAATACCACATCCACATCTAGAACTTTTGTACCAGTACAAAATAACATGGCTCAAGAGTATGATTGGTTCTTTCCATGTAATCAACATCATAACCAGTCAATGTGTTTCAATGGTGCTTTGAATGAAGCTCTTATGGTGACAAAAATTATGTAGAAACAAGAGGTATGCCAAGAAGGAAATCAACAAAAAGGAGAATCTCAGGTAGAGGCACCTCCAAATAAGACCAGAAAATGTCAATTGGTAGGTTGAAGACTTATGTTGTATGAATCAAGCACCTTCTGAAACTGTAGCTTCCAATACACGGTCCAAGAAAAGAAATATTGGAGAAGGAAACTCATCAAATTCAAATGATTCATAGCCCTCCATCACTCCACAAAATGTTAGCAATCAATGTACAACTCCTAATGTGCATGGTCATCCCAAGCAACCTTCTAAATCAGCTCAAAGTGCCGTTGTAAAATCCCATGCGCAAGAGAAGAATGTGCAAGGAAAGTGGTAGTAGAGAGATAGCTCATATTCATCAAAATTCATTGAGAAAATGAAGAAAACAAATGTAAACATCTCAATGTGGGAATCATTAGCTATCCCAGATAAAGAGACCTATTGAAAACTACTATGGAAAATTGGTCAAGATCAAATCAACCACCTAATCAACAAGAAAAGGTGCTTGCCAATACAACTCAATAAAGAGAAAATAGAGGAAGCCACCAAGGTAAAAATTTGAAGCCACCACTATTCTATATCTCATTAATCATAGGAGATAAGTTGGTACATAATTACATGAATAATTCAGAGCAAGTAGCTCACTATGCCAAAATAGATAGCTGATCAATTGGGCCTTCAATATGAATTCATCTCTAAAAATTTGGTGCAATTAGATGAGACAACAAGAATAACAGCTGGAGTAATTAAAGATTTGAGCCTCACATTACATGCATGTCCTAATGCAACCATTTTGCAAGATGTATCACATAGACTGCCATTACTCTTTACATTGTGCTAGTCAAGAGACTTCAATTCCAAAATTGGAGGCTATTTGTCTACTAATTGGTCACATATGTTGTTTAGAATAAGGTATGGAGCTAAGGCTACAATCAGATCTGAGCCCATTAAAAACTTGCACATAGAATCTCATACACCAAGTCTAACCAATTCAAACTGTTTCAAACTTTTTGATCGTGAAGATCTCCCAAGAACTTATGAAGTAGATACCAAATTTGAATGCATACAAGACTTGACTCTTGATGAATGAGAAAATAAAATACAAGCTTTTGAACCTTACAAAGAAATGGAAATCGGAGCTAGGATTTTATTGTTTTCATGAAAATAATCATCCTCTTCCTAACATCATTAAGCTAGACCACAAGGATGATAATGAGGTATGGAATTTATTCTTTGATGGCTCAAGAAGTAGACAAGGTGCAGGAGGAGGAGCTATGCTTGTTTCACCTCAAGGCACAAATTATTACTTAGCTTTTCATTTCTCGTTTTCTTTCTCAAAAACACACAGCTGAGTATGAAGCCTTAATTCATGGATTACATTGGGCAAGGAAGAGAAGTATTAAAAACTTGCAAGTATTTGATGATAGTGAGCTGATTGTGAATCAAGTCAGAGGACAAAATGCTACTAAGAATGATCTGTTGAAGAAAAACAACTTGGGTATGGGATCTAATTGAAGATTTTGAAGATTTTAGCATCACTTCCATCACAAGAAAGAAGAATGAACCAGAAGACAAGTTAGTAGCAATTAGGGAAGCATTCAATGTTGTAAAAAGTATCAAAAGTGATAAATCTCATCCCCATATCAAAGTGATTGTAAGACCAACTATTCTAGATAACAAAGAAAGTTTGAAAGTCTTCGAGAATGATTAGTAAATTATAAATTTTCTACAAGAAGAAGCTCATTTCTCTGCTAGAAACCAAGATAAGTTGGAGCAGCAAGATGGTGACCAAGTTGTGTAGCCGAGAACTAACAAATTACCAAAGGGTCTCATAACTTTGGAGTCAATATTCAACCCAAGTGATCAATTCTTAAAGGATAAGGAAAACATTCGTAAATGGTAAAGATTAAGAGCCCATTTTAGTAGATGAAGGCAAGACATTGCAAATTGGCAAAGTAAACACCCCACAAGAGAAATATGAATTTGTTCAACTTTGTTAAGAATTCCCAGATGTTTTTGCATGGACTTATAAGGATTTAAGAGGTTTCAACCCAAGATTGGCTGACTATAAAATTTAATTAAATTGTGAATCTAAGCCTATCAGACAAAAGCAAAGGCCAGTGAATCCTCACATTGAACCTATTATGAGGAAGGATTTGAACAAGATGACTGAGGCTAGCATCGTCTTCCCTATCAATCATTCAAGTTGGGTTACAAACTTGGTGCCAGTGAGGAAAAGAAATGGAGAAATCAAATTGTGTGTAGACTTCCATGATCTAAATAGAGCATCACTCAAGGATCACTTTCCACTTCCTTCAATAGAACAAATCTTGCAGGTTTGTGGCTTGTTCTTAAAGGTTTTAATCTTTAGATCGCTACTCGTGTTATAATCGATAATGGTAGAAGATGAATATCTCATAGACATCCTTAAATATGAAATAGGCTACATATGCTTACAAGAATATGGATTGTCAAATGTTGGAGCAACATTTCAAAGAGCTATGGTTATGGCATTTAAAGGCTTAATCAATAAGATAGTGCTTGGTGTATCTAGATGATATCATCATCTTCTCAAAGAATGCAATGACCACCTCTTTCACCTCATGAAAGTATTTCAAATATGTAGAAGATTCAGAGTGTCATTTAATCCAAAGAAGTGTGTATTCTTGGTGCATGAGGGAAAATAGTTGGGCCACATTGTCTTAAGGGAAGGGTTTACAATTGATCTGAAAGATTTGAAGCCATCCAAACGCTTCCATTACCACATCAAAAGAAATCCCTTCAAAGCTTCTTGGGAAGGATAAATTTTGTCCACATATTTGTGACTGATTTTTCCACTCTTATGAAGCCTTTAACAATGATGTTGAAGAAGAGTCTTGAATTGAAATGGAAAATAGAAGGAAAAGAGTGTTTTGATGCCATCAAGCATGTAATATCAAAATCTCCAACTCTTATCAACCCAAACTTAACAAAGGACTTCATGTTGTATGATTTTGGAGGATCAAAAAAATATCCGCTATCTTAGTTCAACCGAATAGAGAAGGTTCAGAATAGTCCTTAACCTTCTTCATCGAGACTTGAAGATTACAAAGTAAAGTATTCTTTTATTGAAAAGAATGTCATTGTTGTCATTAGGAGTTTGAAGAAGTTCGAGACAGCTTGGTCTCGAACAATAAGATTCAATTGCTGGTATCTCATGCTAGTGTCAAGGACTTGAATTAGAAGAGACCAGGTTGGATCACTCAAGTAATGGAATATGATATTGAAATCAAGGTAGCCAACCCGGTTCGTGGAAAAGGTTTGTGTGAGCAGCTTGCTTCTAAACCACATGATGAGTCAAAAGGAGAAGAAGATGTTGTCCTATTACCGCAAAATGATCAAGAAAAACCAACAAATGATGTACCCATTCCATGTTGGACTCAGGACTTAGTACATTATGTCTAAACAGGTTTTTGCCCTCCAGAAATGAGAAAAGAAAAAGGAGATACTTCAAATTGCAATCCATCCCATATGAGCTTATTGATGGTGTCCTGTTCAAGAAAGATATCAATAGTGTTTTTTTGAGATGCATTGAAACATTTCATGTTGGGAAGATATTACATGAGTTCCATGATGGAGAAGTTGTAGGCCACTTTTCTCCTCGAGTAACTACTCTAAAAATAATTAATGCTTGTTACTATTGGGCTATGGTGTTTAGTGATTACTACTCATGGATCAAGAAATACAATAAGTGTACATTCTTCACAAGGAAAGAAAGGTTAGCAGACCTCCCCTTTATTTAATTTAAGTAGATCAACTATTCATGCAATGGGGATTATGCTTCATTGGAGTGATCAACCCAAATTCAAGTCAAGGCCACAAGTGGATACTTATGGAAAAAGACTATTTCACCAAGTGGAATGAAGCAGTGACACTTAATGAGGGAAATGAATCTAATATCTTATATTTATATGAAGGGATAGTCACTAGGTTTGGAGTCTATGCCACTATCATATCGATAATGCATTGGCATTTCTTGGCACAAAGATCACCAAATGGTCTAACAAGAATGGTGTATACCTCAACACTTCATGAAACTATTACCCTTAAGGTAATGGAAAAGTAGATTCCGAAACAAAAACATACTAAGAATCATCAAAAGGACTCTTGATGAGAATTAGAGAACTTGCACACAAATCTCAAATCAGCTCAATGGGCTGATAGGATCACACCTAAGACGTATAAAGGAAACTCTCCATTCAATCTTGTATATGGAAAAGAAGCATATCTACCTATATCACTTGAGTTTCCGGCGCTAGAACTCATGAAATAGTTGGAACTAGATGAATTTGGACCCATGGAAATTAGGTATCTAAAGCTAATGGAACTAGAAGAAGTAAGAGAACATGCAAAGTAGACTATGGAGAAGGATCAAGCATTGATCAAAAAGATCTTTGACAAGAAAGCTAAGGCTGTGACATTCCAAGTTGGAGACTTGGTACTAAAGTGGGATGTTGATCGTGCAAAGCCATAAAAGTATTCTAAGTTCGATACCGTATGGAGTGGCCCATACATGGTCACCGAATGCAAAGGTAGAAATGCCTTCCACTAGTTAAATTGGATGGTGAAGAATTGCATATTTTAGTGAAAGGGATCCATCTCAAAATTACTACTAAAAGGAGAATTTCTCACCTTTATACATATTAGTCTAGGATTTCCAATTTCTCCAAGTTCTTGTGTGCATTGTTGTTGTCGTTAGAATAGGTTTCATTTCGCTAAGTGTTGGTGCACATGTTCTATTACTCCTAGTGTATGCTTGTATACAATTCATCTCACTCCCGGAAGACACTTGTAGCCACAAGAGAATTAAATCAACAGAGTATCCAACTCAGAGTAGGTTTGGATGTTTTAATTGCACTCCAATAGATCATTTTTGTAGAAAATCAAATGAGGGAAAAGCTTCCAAGTTTCAGGCAATTTTCTACTCTCATAGACCTTGACTACAAGGTTCTCTTAAAAAAGATGAGAGTGTAAGCATCGAAAGGTAGTTCTAGTTCAAATATGAGATTACCGTAGACTCCATGCCAAATGGATGATCCAAGGCCACTGATCATCTCATCTTGTAGGAAGATGTCCACTATGAGTCACCAAATTGTTGTCCAAAATAAGCTCATGCTTAATTTTGGTCAACTAACAACATTTCCCCCCCTTTTAGTGCTTCAATATGATTTTATATGTATTTTAAGTACCTAAGGATTACCAAAACCATCTTCATTATATAAATCAGAGCTTAGTAAAAATATGGATATTATTTGAATCATAATACTTTATTTGTTAAGATAGAGTATAGTTGTTGTATTTACTTGTTTTCCTTTTATTTTCGGGAATGGTTATCTAACGGTGGAAAATTGGATTAGCTGCAATTTCTCCTTCAATTAAAATGAAATCCTTGAATTAATTTTACTGTTGTGAATGGTGGAATCTTTGATTTACAATGTATATTTTCCCTCTGATTTTCTTTTATAACAGATTTCAGAATTAAACTATCATTGTATGCTTGTATTGTGATGAAATATTTCCATTTTAAATCAAAAGAAAGAAATCTATCATTAACTGTATTATATTATGCAAATATATGGACTAATATATATATATATATATATATATATATATATATATCTATATATATATATATATATATATATATATATATAAACTCATGGTTATGATTTAATTTATCTAAAGAAATGTGGTATAAGCAGATTTTTCAATACAATTAAGTATAATTGAAAAATTTGCTTATACCTACATTTCTTTAGATAAAATAAATCATAACCACCAATTATATATATATACTATTATTTATTATTGAAATGGAGTAGATTTATAAAATGCAACAGCAAGAAATAATATAAAATTTTAAATGGAATAGGAATCAATTTTTTATGTTTGAAGTTTTAAATATAAAAATATATTGTGAAATGTGTTCCGTAGCCCCTCCCCACAGCCATGTTTGATGGATTAGGGTGGTGTGGCATTACCACACCACCATGAGTGGTGTGGCAATGCCACATCACCATCACCCCCTCTTCTTTAGCCACAGACATGCACTTGTGGCCTTAAACCTTAACCTCTCAGGCAACAATTTTGGGCCGCCCCCTGTAGATAAAGAAATATGAAAAAAATAAAATGTGTATATATATACACAGATCTATAAATATTTCAAATATATATATTGGATTTGAAATATTTATAGATCTATGTGTGTGTGTGTTTGTGTCTATATACATACATACATACATACATACATATACATACACACACACACACACACACACACACACACACACACACACACACACACACACACACACACACACACACACACACACACACACACACATATTCCCAAAACGAATGAATCTCTCGTAGTAATATTAATAAGGGTAAATATATACCCATAGCAAAAATAATTTGGGAAATGACACCCGAGAGTAAATGAACTACATATTGCAAAAACCGTAGGAAGGGAATGCAAAAATAAAATAAAAGGATTACATGGGAAGAAATTTCCCCTCATTACACATCCGAACAAATAAAATAAACATAGTTCTCCATATACTCTCATGGCCTCCACTTTATTCCCTATAAAACAACCTATGCAAATGCAAGGAAATATGAAAAACAAAAGAATAAAAGGAAACTTAAGAGATAGTTTTTTTTTGTGATATATTATAATTATTTGTTGGGATAAGCTCTATGTTTGTTTTGATCTTTTGTGTTGTTGGTTTGGTTATACTATTGGTTTTGGATGTGTTGTTTATTTTTCTCTATGTCAGCAGAGGAGGCTTCCTCATTTGTTTCTCACTACTACATATTTTTCTCACCTTATTGTACAGGTAGGGTTCATGTTAGGAATTCTAGTGTTCACATTAGTTTTTGGTATTTACCGTAGCGCAAATATTACTTGTAGTTTAATTAGTAAGATATTAAATATTGTTTAGTCGTGTATATATTGTTATAACAAAAAAATACATTATGAATAGTGCATTTGCTATTTTACCGTCCTATTTAATAAGAAGTTGGTTTTCTATTTCCTTGGTTATTTAATAGCCAATATAGTGTATAAAACTACATTTGGTGAAATAAAGAAATCATTATTGTTTTTGTTTAATTGTTACGATCTGATTCAAATTCATCATCTGGTGTTAGAATGAAATGAGATCATGAGTGTTGTATAGATAAAATTAGTTGATTGATGTGGTTATCCAAGTCGATGAGAGTCATGTGAGTAATTAATGTCTATTTATGTTATTGGGATGCAAAACTTTAATCAGAATGAGAGTCTTAGATGAGCATATCCCCCATTGTAATATTCTCATGCTTCTGACATGATTTTCTATTGGATATTGAATATTTTCATACTCTACAAAGACGCCCAACACAATACAAAGTGGAGATAGACTATCATCATATTTTTCTTGAGTTTTGCATGTGTCAAAGTTTTTTTTTGTGATCTAGGTCTCCATGGATTTGTATGTATTATAGGTTGCTATTTATTGAATAAGGAAACGTTGGAGCTTTGGAAACTGTTACTTTCCAAGAATATTTCTATCAGTTATTCAAAACCTTTGCCCGACATCTCCAGTTGTTATCCTCACTCTTATTAGCAGACATATGCACCATCCTCTACAACTTTTAGTTTATTCCATGTGTGCCATAATATATTTTTTCATTCTACTACATGTGGAGATGACTTGCTAAATCTTATAGTTATCATGGTCTTATACATTACCATCTACCAATGTTCACGCATTGATAGTGATGATCTATGTGGATCGATCACATCAACTGGACTTATCACATTTGTGGTTGGCTGAATCAAACTTTGCATACAAGTTCTCATAATGGAGATATGTTTATTTGGGTATGTCACTTTCATATTAATCCAAACATTTCCACGTGGATTTTCAATGTTCATGCATACTTGAATTGATTATTGTGTTGAAATTTTTACTGTTGATTGGTAATCGGGTTTATTCATGTGAACCCAAAATGTATTTATTTAGATCTTCGTTAAAACTAGTCATTAATTGTATTATGGGTTATATTCTCAGTAGTGCCCACTCCTCTTTGACACTTATTATATTTTGATTTTGATTACCGTTGACAATAGACATGGATATTATCATATCATTTTGGTTTAGCATGATGTTAGATGATAGAGATATTCTAACTATTAATGGATTGTGATTCATAGTATGATTTTTGTGGATTCTTACAGACATAGAAAGACACTTTATATTAATGATGCTGATGTGTTTTTAGCATATATAATTACTGACATCCGTAATTCTTGTCTCATTAAATATGATGTAGCATTTCAATTAATCTAGTGATCTTATTGATATTGATGAAATGGTAGAATTGAGATGTTGTTGAAATTATAAACAAACGATAACATTGTTTAGTTTTAAATGATGATTTAGTTATATGAGGATTTTTATTGATGGATATGCATATATTTATCTTTGATGTATTTTATGTAACCATGAGGACAAATGGGGTATTGTATTATTTTGTAGGTAATTGAATCACAATAATCAAAATGGGGTTAGGAGACCAACCACAATGGAATACTAGATGGATACAATAACGGTCACCATGGAAACTTGTGTAATGTTTGATGTTGTTTTATTATTTTATTATGGGGTACCCATGGGGGATGACTTATAAATGTGACCATGCATTGTGTGTAATTATTTCCTCTTTTTTATTTAATGTGGAGTAGGTGATTTATTTTTGTGATGTAATTCATTTAAACATTGTTGTTTAATGTGCCTTAATTAAGTGAATTAATCATGTTTATTAATTTATTTGGGGATGTGAAAAAGGGGCCATTTATTAGAGTAGTTGGTCCTTTGGATCTTATGATTTTAGTTGAGTGTATTTTACCTTGAGTGTCAGTATACCCTACCTTACTTGGGAAATTCGGATTTGGGCTTAAGGGCCATTTTTGGAGGCTTGTGGGACAAGTTAGTGTTGTCCCACACCTTTTAATTTCATCTACCAACTATACCTATGGGTTGGGGGTGTCAAAAATATACCCCATTATGTGTTATGTAAGGCAAGCACTTTTCCTACACGGGTTTTAAATTATGTGCTTAGGGGTCAGTAGGTTTGTTTTGAGTGTGTAAGAGGCTTGTCATTTCTCTCAATCACCAATTTATTGTTCCTTGGGGTTGAGGTTTGAATTGTGACTTGGAGTTGAGGATAAGTAATGTGGCATCCTACATGAAGCCACCTCACCCTCCTCTCCTCCATTTCTATATATGTAAGTTTAATTGTTTGTTAGGGGGTTCCTTCATTTTATTGTGCACTTGTATTTTTGGAGTTAGAGAGTTTTTGGAGTGCTTGTTGAAGTTTTGGAGATTGTTGCAATTGGATTGAGCTTGAAGGAGCTTGGATTTTGATTATTTGATCAAGTTTTTAGTATGGAAATGTAGGAACTACACCTTTTTTACTTGTTTTCTTTTATATGTGTGTATTTGCATGCAAGTGAATGGTTTGCTGGTTTGTTGGGATCATGGGTAGAATGCCTAAGTATGGTGTAGGAGAAGGCTATGGGGATTTTATATTGTAGGGAGGCATAAGAATCATG
Organism: Taxus wallichiana var. yunnanensis; assembly: GCA_018340775.1. Classification (NCBI taxonomy): domain Eukaryota; kingdom Viridiplantae; phylum Streptophyta; class Pinopsida; order Cupressales; family Taxaceae; genus Taxus; species Taxus wallichiana. Next base: position 772,147,417 of record CM031238.1, on the reverse strand, counting down.
TTAATGTTTGGGAAGGAGATGGGTTGGGTTCCCACCGTTGATAAGAAAATGATTGTTTTTCTTACTTGGTTCATTAAGGGAGACATAAAATATCAGTAGGGAGACATAACAAAATAAGGGAGACATAACAAAATAAGGGAGACATAACAAAATATGGGAGGCATAAGAGGATATTAAGGAGGCATAAGAGTTGTGTAGGGGTTTTGAGTTGTGTTTTTGAGGGTTTTAATGTGGGAACCTAATCCCATTGGGAGGCATAAGTGATCTCTCCATAGTTCCTTGCTCCATTGGCTTTGAGTTTTCAATCCTTATTTTTTTATAAAGTTACATTCTTATGATTGTTATCTTGTGTTTGAATGTGTGTTAAATGTTTGTTAAAGTTTGTATTATGATGTCAAAGTATTGTGTTATTTTCCATGAGTTGTATACATTCCTTATTGCACTTTGGTTGGGGTTCAAGGGCCAACGAGGAGCATGGCTTCTTATCCTCATTAGATTATTGGTTGGTTGAGAGTGTTTCTTACTCCCCCATTTTTTTTTTTGTGATTGAAGTGAGGAAATGTTGGAGATGTTGTTGGAGATTTGGGACTTGGAGCATTTATAGAAGAAAAAAGTAAATCCTTCATTGTAGAAACCTTTTTGTAGTTCCCACTTAAGTTGGAAGGCTAGTAGTCTTGCATTGAAAAGAAAAGTTATATTGCATATTTTATTTATCAAGTTGAAATGTATTGTTGGAAAGAAAGCTTTTATATTGGAAGAAAAAGGTTTATCCTCATAAGAAAAAGAAATTTCATTCTTACGTGTAGGAGTTTGCATTATTGTAAGAATGAAGGAAGAACATAGAAGTTGTTAATAATTAAGAGTGTACTCTTAGAAAATTTGGAATGTAATATAGTTTTTTATGATTTCCTTGAATAAGTGATTGTGGTTGTAATGGGAAAATTCACTAAGTTATAGTGAAGTAAATTATTGAAGGAATTACATTCTTGTTGTGGAAAAGAAAGCAATGATACTTAGAAATAGATGGAAATTTAGTTCTTCATTTGAGCTTGGAAGAAATATTTTAGAAAATCACCCTTGTAGTTGTTACCTTATATCCTATTAAAATAGAAACTTTATGTAATTTGTGATTTAAGTCTTGGAATGATTAAATTTGGTTCACCTATCAACTAGTGATTTTAGGCATATGAATTTAAGCTAAGGTTAAATTATTTTTATTAGATTAGGTAAAACACATATTTTGAAGGAATCAGAACCATGTACAAAATTGAAAGATAAGCATCAAATACCAAAGGAGAAAAAAAAAAAAGGAACAAGGCCCAAACTAGCCTCGAGATGAAACAAATAGAATAACTAAAACCCAATAAAGATGCTAAGGTTAAAATATAAATCACTCTAGTAAAATTAGTTTTTGGAAAAATTGATGAAATGATGGTTACATTTTTGAAGAATAGGACCGCTGCCCTATCTAGAGTGGTGGTCTCTGAGACCGTTGGCCGATCGAGTAGAATTATCTCGAACCACCACCAAGACAGGGTGGTAGTTTATGAATCATCACCTAGGTAGGGTGGTGGTTACAAGACCTTCGACCTTCTCGGGTGGCGCTTTCATCACTTTCAAAGGGAAAAGTAAAATCCGTGACTATGTAAATTTGAACTTGATTTAATTAAAATATGAGCCTATAAAATGTAAAAAGGAAACCACCAACAAACCATAAGGGAATAAACTCATTTTTTAATCATTCAAATCCTTGAATGGGAATTTAAATGTATTAAATCTCATAGATTAAATGGAAATAGGGTTTTTCCCAAATAGAGAACTCAAAAATGGAAATAACTAAATAACTACTCTAGATTTAGGGTAGAATATCTCAATCAACAAATGGAAGATGTTACAATAAAAATCCATAAATGAAACTAAAATAAGCTAGATCCAAATGAATCCTTCCATGGCTTTCCTCCTTTCTTTCATGGCTTCCACTCCTCCAACCTACAAATCAAAGAAAATAAAAGAGACCAAATGAGGAGGCTAGGGAAAAGAGAAAGGTTTAATAAAATTTCATAAGGATAGTTAGGGTTAGTATGGAACCCTAGGATCTAGTGGCCATAATTGATTTAATCCAAGGGTTAGGAATCAATCCTACAATTGTTAGGTGAGAATATATATCATGGGCTTTTAAATAATTTAAGTGCATGTGAAAATGGGTGAATGGGGCCACTTAGTTCCCTAGTGTATTAATTTATAAATGTAAATATGCTAGTATGTTTTAGTAAATGAATCAATGGACATTAAAGATAATAATTTAAGGGGACCAAGGTAACTAAGGGTAAGGGTTTAATAAATATGGATTTGGATGTTAGTTTGTGAGGGGGAAAACTATTTAACCAAGAAAGAGAATAAATGGACACTTTTCTAGTGGATTGTAATTGAATTGAATTTAGAAAAGGGCTAAGAATATTTAATTAGTAATCTAGACCTGGTCCACCTAGAGTAATGTAGTTGATTGCTTGTAGGAGTTAATTAAATGTATTATAGGGTTTGACACCCTTGAAACCTTAGAAAAATAAAAAATTTCCACAAATTTCTAGAGAATTATTTAAGGTTTAATGTGGTTTTGAACGTCAAGTTTTGGACGTTTCATTTGGTATCATGGTTGCGGGTTCAAATATTTGACCCCGTAACACACTTAGAAGCATAAGACATAACAAGAAAACCTAACGCAACTCTAAACCTAGATCACACAAATTTGCATGATATTTTAAAAAGTAGAAAATATAGAAAAATGAAACAAAACCTAGAATGATAAACTAACTCTCGTCTTAGTTTGTGCAAGAGGCGCGAGATAAATGATGGGTTCTCTCACATGTAGCTTGACGGGGTTTTTGCATACTAGGAGGGAGACCTAGTAGGAAGGATAGAGAGCCATTAGTAGAGGCTCGTGCACCTTCCCGACATAGTGATGAGTATAGGGAAGATAAATCCCATGTGGATTCAATCAGACATGAGTTGCCATAGAGAGTCATGGATACAACACTACATGACATAGAGACACATGTAGAGCCCTAAGCAAAGATGATGATTGCATTGAGATACCTAGATGCAGACAATCTACAAAGGAATATAACTTTAGAGAGATTATGAAACTCCATCCATCTCATTTTTTTGGGGACACTGGGGGATTTTTGCTAGAGATATGACTAGTTAGCTTGAGTGGATGATTCAAGCTATGTCCCTACACCAACATCATGAAGGCTTTTGTTACAATCCACCTTATAAGAGATGAAGCCAAAAATTGGTGGAGGACTCGAGGAGTAGAATCTTCGACACAATTACATGGGAGCTCTTGAGGAGAGTTTCAAGAGTAGATACTTGACCAGGAGGTTCATTCAACAGACCATATATGAGTTCCATGACCTACGTTAGGAATCCACGACACTGACAAAGTATGAGATTTAGTTTAAGTAATTACTTCAATACATCGACTACATGTAGGACAAGCAAATGAGGATCCACATGTTCATCGGGGCATAAACCTAGACTTAGGATAGGTAGTATGAATTCGTTATCTATAGACATTAGAAGAGGTCGTTGATAATGCCTACATTACAGATGAGATAAGGGGGAGATGTAGTAGACCAAAGATAGAGTGCAGAGCAACATTCAAAAAAATGTAGGATGGAAGATTGAGTGGATCAGATCCTCCTCCTCCCAATGCATATAGTTCTACACATTCCTCATCTAGACCACCTTAGTAGAAGAAGCAGAGTCATTATCCATTTAGGCCTCCACAAAGTTTTGATGCTCAGAGGGGACACAATATGGGGCCTCCTCCTAGGGGAACAATTAGGACTCAGGAACCACTTAGATCTCAGTCCATAAGGGATCATCAGTAGTAACCACAATAGTCTATTGCAAGATCATTAGGATCCATGACACAAAACACTAGAGTATCTTCAAGATCCGCTTCTCATTGGAGGGGACCTGGTAGTTGCTATAGGTATGGTGTACTTGGGTATCATTGGCGGGGAGTTCCCTTAGAAGCATAATAAAAATGGTAAGGCACCAGTTTCATAGCCTACAAAGAGGTAATATGGATAGGAATGACATGATATATATGGAGGTCAAGAACCTCCAGGAAGAGCACCAGGGCATGGTGATTGAGACTACATGTAGCATTGATCACATTTCTATTTCTATTTTATTTTATTCATGCTCCTCAAATTTGTTTTATTTCTCCATTTATAGTAGAGTGATGCAGGATAGTGGAAGTTACATAGATCCATAGTTGGGATGTGGAGATGACTTCTGGAGCCAAGATCACAAAGTGGAATTCTTAGTGAAGGAGTTCATAGTTGATCTAGGACCTTTTTCAATGACCTTGGATCTTCGTATCGTTCCTTTGGGTTCCTATGGGATAATACTGGGAATGGATTGGTTATCATCACATAGTGCTAGAGTTGATTGTGACAATGTAATATCATGTCCAGATGATTTGGGAGTGGAGACCGTGGCGGTGGGATTTAGGAGACCAACCTTAAATCACATGATATCCACTATGCAGCTTAAGTAGTGTGTACAATGAGGTTTCAAGTTGTATGTTATAATGGTTAATGATAGATCGAAGATGAGCCTAGTGGGCCATCCCTTGATGATCATCATATTTTGAGGGAGTTTTCAGATGTATTTCTATTGGAGCTACCAGGGTTACCTCCCCCATGTGAGAAATATTTTCATATTGATTTGGTTCCTAGAGTAGAGCCTATCTCACGAGTGCCCTCATAGACTAACTAACCCTAAGCTCTATGAGCTCAAGTTATAGCTAGAGGACCTTCTCAATAAAGGCTTAATCCATCCTAGAGTATCCCCTTGGGGTACACTACTCATTTTTGTAAAGTAGAAGGATGGATCTCTATTATTGTGTATCGATTATCATCAGCTAAAAAAGTAACGATTAAGAATTGTTATTCCCTACCACGTATTGATGATTTTTTTATCGATGAATGGGTGCACCATATTTCTAAGATATATATTAAGTTTAGATACCATCATCTAAGGATCATGCAGGCATATATTCATAAGACAACCTTTTGTATGATATATGGCCACTACGAGTTCACAAAGCAGTGCCTTTTGGTTTGAGAAATGCCCCAGTAGTATTCATGAGTTTGGTGAATGGGGTAATATAGAAATTTTTAGATTGAGCACTTCATAATAATATTTCTTGATGAAATTTTTATTTACTCACACATGTGTGAGGAGCACGAGGAGAACCTTCGCCAATTTTTTTAGTGTCTTAGAGAGCAACAACTTTACGGGAACTTCGAGAAGTGTGAATTATTTTAGTCATACGTAAAGTACTTGGGTCACATCATTTCTAGGAACATATCCCCGTTGATCCTTATAATATTAGAGCTATTATGGATTGGCCCACACCAACTAGTGTGATCAAAGTGTGTAGTTTCATGGGGTTGTTAGGTTACTACAAAATATTTTTCCAGAATTTTCTCAAATTGTGCACCCCATCCCTTCCCTTTAGAGGAAAGTGAAAAAGTTGTTTTGATTAGATAGATGTGAGCATGCCTTAAGTACACTAAAGGGATTCCTTACGTCAACACTGATTCTTGTTGTGCTACACCCTCAAAGGTATTTATTTATGTGTACAGATGCTTCCTTTGTAGGATTAGGTGGGGTATTGTTGCAGGATGGCCATGTAGTTACATTTAAATCTTAGAAACTCAAGGATCATTAGCTCAATTATCCAAATCGTGAGCTTGAGCTTATAGCAGCTTGTGCATGCTTTAGTTTGATGGAGATATTTCCTTCTATGTTGGATGTTTATTCTCAAGTCATACCATTTGAGCTTACATCACCTCTTCATGCAACCCAACCTCAAAACTCGTTAGCGGTTTTAGATGGAGTTATTATGTGAGTACGACATGGAGATAGATAGTGTGAAGGGGAAGGAGAATGTTTTTGTAGATTCTCTTAGTAGTTGGAGAAATTTGAATATGGCTACTTCAATGCGTACATATTTGTGGAGGAGGATTTTGTGTTAGCTTCCACATGACAGCTTCTACCTTGGACCTAGATCAAAGATTGAATCTCAGAGACCCCTTGAGGGGAAGTTTCATGGTTCTACATTAGAGTTAGATGGACTTCTCATAAACAGAGGCCAGATCTATGTACCTAGGGATGGAGGTTTGAGACATGCTATCTTAGTAGAGGATCATCGTGCATCTTATTGAACCCATTCAGGGGTGAGGAAGATGCACACCACCTTGAGACAACTATACCATCGGAGAAGTGTTCAAAGATATGTAGCTTAGTTTTTTTCACGTTGTTTAGAGTGTCAAAGGGTTAAGGCCAAGCATGAACATCCATCTGGATTTCTATACCCACATGTTATATCGTAGTGGAAATGGGACAAAATTTCCATTCAATTCATAGTAGGGCTACAAACGCCGAGATACCACCACGATGCCATCATGGTCATGGTGTATAGATTAACAAAATTGACTATTTTTTATCTAGTGAGGACCACCTATACAACTAGTGTAGTAACAAGAGTGTACTTGGATGATATTGTTAGAATGCATGAGATTCTATAGTAGGTCATTTACGACTGTGATCCCTTATACACATCATACTTTTGGACTACTATGCAATAGGCCCTTTGGATGAGTATAAATTTTAGTATAACATATCATACAAAGATAGATGGTTAGAGAGAGTGGGTGAGATAGATTTTAGAGGAAATTCTTTGGATGTATGTCATAGACCATCAATCGAGGTGGGAGGAGTACTTGTACTTGGTTGAGTTTGTATATGATAATAACTTCAATAGTTCTATTGGGATGGCACCATTTTCAGAACTTTATGGTAGGGAGTGCATGACAAGTTTGAGTTGGGATAGACTTAAGGAAAGAGTATCTCATGGGCTAGATATGTTAGAAGACATGGATTAGCACGTTATTTTGATCCGGCAGAGGTAGTAGGAGGCTTAGGTTAGGCAAAATTAGTGTGCAAATCAAAGGAGAGTTAACCATAGTTATTAGGTGGACGCGAAGGTGTTCCTTCATGTCAAAACTCATAAGAGTTTTATCCATTTTGGAAAAGGACCTAAAATATCTCCTAGATTTTTGAGTCCATTCAAGATTCTCGGAGTGGTTTGGTCACTTAGCTTATCAACTAGTCTTTCCACCCACCTTGTCTCATGTGCATGATGTGTTCCATGTATTTGTTGTTAGGAGATATATCCTATATCCTTATCATTCATTGATTGGACCGTATTTTAGGTCTAGGATCATGGGAAAATCATGTTGGAGCCTATGTGTATTTTAGAGTGCGTAACCTTGGGACTTCAAGGCCAAGATATTGATAAGGTGTGAGTCCAAAGTGGGACAAGAATGATGAGATTATTTCTACATGGGAGGATGCTACCTTGGTATAAGACCAGTTTCCACACCTAATTTAGTGAATTTCAAGAGGAATTCGATTCTAAGAGGACATGAATTTAGTTCCCAATACTCTTTAACATTTATTATAATTTTATTTTTATTACTTTTGACTATAGACATGGATATTATCATATCATTTTGGCTTAGCATGATGTTACATGATAGATATATTCTATTTATTGATGGTTTATGATTCAGAGTATGATTTTAGGGATTCTTAGAGACATACAAATACATTTTATATTGATGATTATGATGTTTTGCTAGCATATATATTTACTTGACATTTAGAATTCTCGGTCACATTGACTATGATGTAGCATTTGAACTAATCAAGTAATCTTACTGATATTGATGAAATTGTAAAATTGAGATGGTGTTGAAATTATAAACAAAAGATATCATTGTTTAGTTTTAGATGATGATTTAGTTATATTAGGGTTTATATTGATGGATGTGCGTATGTTTCTATTTGATGTATTTCATGGGGCCACGAGGCTAAAGGGGGTATTGTCGATTTTACAGGTAATTGAATCACAATGATCATAAGGGGGTTAACAAACCAACCACAATGAAATACTGAATGGATACAAGGACAATCACCATAGAAACTTGTGTAATGTTTGATGTTGTGTTATTAGTTTGTTAGGGTTCCTCATGGAGGGATGACTTCCAAATGTGATCATGGGCTATGTTTGTAATTCTCTCCCTTTTGTTTTTATTTATTGTGGATTATGTGATTTATTTTTGTGATGGAATTAATTTAATCATTGTTGTTTAATGTGCCTTAATTAAGTAAATTAATCATATTTATTAAGTTATTTGGGGATGTGAAAAATGGCCCGTTTATTAGAGTAGTTGGTCATTTTGATCTTGTGATTTTAGTTGAGTGTATTTGACTTTGAGTGTTGTACACCCTACCTTACTTGGAAAATTCGTATTTGGGCTTAAGGGCCATTTTTTAAGGTTTTTGGGACAAGTTAAGCTTGTCCCACACCTCTTAATTTCATCTACCAACTATACCTATGGGTTAGGGGTCAAAAATAGACCCCATTATGTGTTTTGTAAGGAAAAAGGTGACATTTATTGCACTTTGCTTACATGAGTTTTAAAGTATGTCCTGTTGGGGTGTGGATTTATGTTAAGTGCGTAAGAGGCTTGTCATTTCTCTCAACCACCAATTTATTGTGCGTTTGGGTCGAGGTTCGAATTGTAATTTTTAGTTGAGAATAAGTGTTGTGGCATCCTACATAGAGCCACCTCACCCTCCTCTCTTCTTTTTCTATATATGTAAGTTTAATTGTTTTTTTGGGGGTTACTTCATTTCATTGTGCACTTGTATTTTTCGAGTTAGAGAGTTTTTTGAGTGCTTGTTGAATTATTGAAGCTTTTTGGAGTTGGATTGATCTTGAAGGAGATTGGAGTGTGATTCTTTGATCAAGTTATTACTATGGAAAGGTAGGAACTACACGTTTGTTTTACATTTTGTTGATATGTGTGTATTTTCATGCAAGTGAATGATTTTGTTCTTGTTGGGATCATGGGTAGAATGCCTAAGTATGGTATAGGAGAAGGCTATGGGTATTTTATATTGTAGTGAGGCATAAGAGTCTCTTTCATATTTGCGAGGAGTTGGGTTTGGTGCCCCACCTTTGGTAAGAAAATTCTTGCTTTTCCTACTTGGCTCATTGAGGGAGACATAAGATATTATAAGGAGGCATAAGAGACTATGGGAGGCATAAGAGGATCTTGAGCAAGGAATAAGAGTTAGGTAAGGTTTTTATTTTTTTTTTTTTTTTGAGGATTTTTCGAGGAACCTAATCTTATTGGGAGGCATAAGTTATCTCCCCACAATTCTGTGCTCCATTAGCTTTGAGTTTTCAAGCCTTGTGTATTTTTGAAAGTTACATTCTTGTGATTTTTATCTTGTGTTTGAATGTGTGTTAAATGGTTTTTAAAGTGTGCATTGTTATGTGGAAGCAATGTGTTATTTTTCATGAGTTGTATACATTCCTTATTACACTTTGGTTGGGGCTCAGGGGTCAATGAGGAGGATGGATTCTTCTCCTCATTGGATTATTGGTTGGGTGGAGAGTGTTTCCTACTTCCCCATTTTTGGTTATTGAATTGAGGAAATGGTGGATCTCTTTTTGAAGATATGGGACTTAGAGCATTTGTAGATGACAAAAAGGAATTCCTTCATTATAGAAACTTTTCTTATAGTTCCAACTTAAGTTGGAAGGCTAGTAGTCTTGCATTTAAAAGACAAGTTATATTACATATTTTATTTATCAAGTTGTACTATATTATTGTAAATTAAGATTTTTCATTATAAGAAAATGAGTTATACTTGAAAAGATAAAAGAAAGTTCATTGTTACTTGTAGGATTTTGCATTATTGTAAGAATGAAGGAAGAACTTAGAAGTTGTAAATCATTAAGAATGTATTCTTAGCAAATTTGGAATGTAATATAGTTGTTTGTGATTTATTTGAATAAGTGATTGTAGTTGTAATGGAAAAATGCACTAAGTTATAGTGAATTAACTTGTTGAAGGAATTACATTCTTGTTGTGGAAAAGAAAGCAATGATACTTAGAAATAGATGGAATTTCATTTCTTCATTTGAGCTTGAAAGAAATATTTTGGAAAAACATCCTTGTAGTTATTTCCTTATCCTATTGAAATAGAAAATTTATGTAATTAGTTATTTAAGCCTTGGAATGAATAAATGTAGTTCACCTATAAACTAGTGACTTTAGGAATATAAATTTAAGCTAAGGTTGAACCGTGAAACACCCTAGTAATTTTTTTTTGGAAAATATGATGAAATGATGGTTCTATTTTTTGAAGAACATGAACGCCGCCCTATGAAGAGCGGTGGTCTCTAGACTGCCAACCTAATCGGAGTAGGGGTATCTAAACCGCCACCTAGGTAGGGCAGAAATTTATGAATCATCATCTAGGTAGCATGATGGTCATACGACCGCCGACGTACTTAGGGTGGCGATTCGATCACTTTCGGTGGAAAAGTAAAATCAACGAATGTAAAAATTTGAACTTGATTTAATTAAAATCTTAGCCTATAAAATGTAAAAAGGAAACCACCAGAAAACCAAAAGGGGATAAACTCATTGTTTTAAGTACGCCAATCCTTGAATGGGAATTTAAATGTATTAAGTCATATAGATTAAATGGAAGTAGAGTTTTGACAAATAGATAACTCCAAAATTGAAATACCTAAATTAGTACTCCATATTTAGGGAAGAATCTCTAAATTCAATAAATGGAAGAAATTGCAATGACAATCCATAAACTAAACTAAAATAAGCTATATCCAAATGATTCCTTCTATTGCTTCCCTCCTTCATTTCATAGCTTCCACTCCTCCAACCTACAAATCAAAGAAAAGAAAAGAGACCAAATGAGGAGGCTAGGGAAAAGAAAAAGGTTTAATAAAATTTCATAAGGATAGTTAGGGTTAGTATGGAACCCTAGAATCTAGTGGCCACAATTGATTTAATCCAAGGGTTAGGAATCAATCCTACAATTGTTAGGTGAGAATATATATCATGGGATTTTAAATAATTTAAGTGTATGTGAAAATGGGTGAATGGGGCCACTTAGTGCCCTAGTGTATTAAGTTAAAAATGTAACTATCCTAGTATGTTTTCGTAAATGATTCAATGGAAATTAAAGCCAATAATTTAAGGGAATAAGGTAGCTAAGGATAAGGGTTTAATAAATATGGATGTGGATGTTATTTTGTGAGGGGAAAGATAATTTAGTGAAGTAAAAAAATTAATGGACACTTTTCTAGTGTATTATAATTGAATTGACTTTAGAAAAGGGTTAAGAATATTTAATTATTAATATAGACCTGATCCACCTAGTGTAATATAGTTGATCACTTGTAGGAGTTAATTAAACGTATTACAGGGTTTGACACCCTTGTAAACTTTTAAAACAAACAAAAATTGCTGTAACTTTCTAGAGAATTATTTAAGGTTTAATAGGGTTTTGGAATGTCAAATTTGTGGGAATTACCTTTGGGTTCAATGCTAAGACCCCAAGAACACTTAAAAGCATAAGACACAATAATAAATCCTAGCACAACTCTAAACCTAGATCACACACTTTTGCATGATATTTTAAAACGTAGAAAATAAAGAAAACATAAAATGATAAACTAACTCTCGTCTTGGTATATGCAGGAAGTGTGGGATAGACAATGGTTTCTTGTACGTGGACCTATAATTACCACCCTCAGATCAGGTACTAGCAGCCATAGTGCCTCAGATACTTCAAAAACTACATGATGTTAATGCCACTATATGCGGAGGATCTTTATGAGGGATACCTAACAAGGAAGAAATGGAGTGATCAATAGAGGCTTTTGCACCTTCCCGACATAGTGATGAGTATAGGGAAAAGAAATCCCAAGTGGAGTTAGTCGAGATGTGAGTCATAATAGAGAGGTCATGGAAACAAGGATATAGGACATAGAGACAGTTCTAGGAGCCATAGGAAGTGTGATGATCACATTGAGAGACCTAAAGAAAAAAATCTACATCTACGATCATATTAGAGAGATTCTAAACTCTATCCATCTCATTTCCTGGGAAACTAGGGATTTTAGGAAGAGGCATGGTTGGTCAACTTGAGTGGATGCTTCAAGCTATGTCCATGCACCAACAACATGAATGCTTGTGTTTTCATCCAACTTCTAAGAGGAAAATCTGGGGTATTGTGGAGGACCGAGGAGGAGAAGCTCTATGTGGATTCTAAGACAGTTACATGGGAACTCTTTGAGGAATGTTTCATGAGAAGATACTTTTTAAGGAGGTTCATTCAATAGAGGATAGATGAGTTCCATGACCTACGTCAGGCATCTATGACAGTGGCAAAGTATGAGAGTTAGTTTCAAGAATTTCTTGACATCGAGTACATGAAGGATGAGCAAGTGAGGATTCAAAAGTTCATTAGGGTCATGAACCTAGATTTATGAGGGGAAGTGCACATTTATCATCCATAGATGTTAGTAGAGGTTGTTGACAAGGCCTACATTAAAAAGGAGACAAGGGGAAATGCATAGCATGCAAGAGATCAAGTGTGGATCCGCATCCAACGAGATGTTGGCATCTTGAAGGGATCAACTCCTCCTTGTCACGGAAGACATGGTTTTTCATCATCTTCATTCAAAACACCTCAACAAGTAGCATACTCATCCTACATTTAGGCCTCCAAAAATATTCAAAGCTTAGAGTGGATGCAAAGACGAGCCCTCCTCCCAAGGGACTAGTTAGGACTCAAGCACTACCGAGAGCTCATTCCATAGGAGGTTGTCAATAGTGACCACAAAATTCTATAGCAGGATCATTAGGATCCACGACATACATAGACCACTAGAGTAATTTCAATATCCACTTATCATTGGAGGGGACCTAGTAGTTGCTACGGGTACAGTGTACTTGGGCATCATTAGAGAGAGTTCCCTTAGAACCCTACTAATAATGGTAAGGCACAAATTTCACATCTTATAGTAAGCTATATGGCTAGGAGCCATATGATATATTCAAGCAATGAGAACTCGCCAGAAGAGCACCATGGCACTATGATTGAGACTATAGGTAATATTGATGGAATTTCTATTTTTGTTTTATTTGATTCAGGCTCCTCGGATTCTTTTGTTTCTCCATTTGTAGTAGACCAATGTATGCTAGTGAAATTTAGGTAGATTTGTAGTTGGGATGTGTAGATGGCTTCTGGAGCTAAGCTCACAAAGGTGCAATCCTTAGTGAAGGAGTGCATAGTTAACCTAAGACCTTTTTCCATGACCTTGGATCTTTGTATCCTTCCTTTGGGTTCCTATGGGATTATTTTGGTCAATTCTTTGTTATATACACATAGGCTTAGAGTTGATTTACATAAGAAGTAATATTATGTGCATATTTTTGGGAGTGGAGACAATGATAGCGGTAGTTAGGAGACCCATCTCAATTCATACCATATCCGCTATGCAACTTAAGAGGTGTGCACGATGAGGTTACTAGTTGTATGTTGTCATAGTTAGCAATAGATAAGATGACGAGTCTAGTGGACCATCACTTGATGATGATCATATTTTGATGGAGTTTTCAGATGTCTTTCGAGGGGAGATATCAAGGTTACCTCCCCCACATGAGATAGATTTTTACATTGATTTGGTTCTTAGAGTAGAGCCTATCTCACGAGAACCTTATACGATGACTACCCATGAGTTCTATGAGTGCAAGTTACAGCTAGAAGACCTTCCCGAGAAATGCCTAATCCATCCTAGTGTATCCCCTTAGGGCACAATCGGTTATTTTTGTAAAGAAGAAGGATGGAACTTTTTGATTGTGTATTGATTATCGTCATTGAATAAAGTAATGATCAAGAATCATTACCACCTTCCATAGATTGATGATCTATTTGATAAAATGAAGGGTCCACAATATTTTCTAAGATAGATCTTAAGTTTTTATACCATTAGATGTGGGTCATGGAGGAATATATACATAAGATAGCCTTCTGTACGAGATATGTCCAAGATTTATTTCATAGTAGTTCCTTTTAGTCTAACCAATTTTCCCATAGTATTCATGAGTTTGATGAATTGGTATTATGGACATTTTAATATCACTTCATGATCATGTTTATTGATAACATTTTTATTTACTCACGCACACATGAGGAGAAAAAGGAGCACCTTCACCCAGTTTTGCACTGTGTGTTAGAGAGCAACATATTTACGGGAACATGGAGAAGTATGCATTCTTCATCGAGGTACAGTACTTAGGTCACATAATTTATATGGAATGTATCACCATCCATCCTTCCAAGATTTTGGATTGGTTCGTGTAAAATAGTATGACCATGGTGTGTAGTTTCATGGGGTTGGTAGGTTATTATAAGAGATTTGTTTAGGACTCTTCTCGGATTGTACACCCCATCACTTCCCTTCAGCAGAAAGGGAAGAAGTTTGTTTGGTGTGATGGATGTGAGAAGGCCTTCAAGACACCTTTGAAGGGATGCCTTAAGTTAGCACCGATTCTTTTTGTGTCGACCCTCGAGGGATTTATTTGTTTTTACAGATTCTTCCTTGGCGATTGGGTGGTGTATTGAAGCAAAATGGCCGTGTAGTTTCATTTGAGTCTCACAAAATCAAGGATCATGAGATCAATTATCTATATCATGACCTTTAGCTTATAGAAGTTGTACATGCTTTGGTTCAATGGAGATATTTTCTTCTTGGTAGGAGATTTACTCTCGTGATAGACCATTTGATCTTACGTCACCTTTTCACGCAACCTAATTTCAATGCTCGAGATGGTGTGCGTGTACCGTAGAGAAAGATCAGCCGAATGCGAAGAACTCCTTTTTGTCTTGAAGGACTACCTGCAAATAAGAACACAAGACCACAAGATTTTGATTAGACAATAAATGAGGAAACTCACGCTGGGCCCAGAAATATAAAACTTCCTTTCAAAGGTGGTCAGCTTTCGCTAATATGAATTAACACCAAAGACTGTAAAATATCAATTAAGTTGCTTTGTTGAAACAGGTAGGGGAAAGGCTGATTTCTGGTTTTGAATCACAATAACCGATGCCGGTTACTGATAACCGATATCGGTAGGGTCTAGGATCTGTGGGTTAGTTGTGTTGTGGGGTGGTTGTTGTCAGTAGGGTAGCTGTGTTGTTTGTAAGGCTAGTATATGGGTGATATTAGGTAATGAGGTGATGAGAAGTAAATGAAGGATAGTTAGATGCAATATGTTACCGGGTAGTGGATCTAGGAATGGATTTGTGAGGACTGTGATTCAAAAGTCTAAGAAGTATTATTAAAAGGACATGCAAGATGTAACTTACTGTTATCGACGAAGACGCAGTCCAAGAACTCGATGACAAAGGCGAACTCGAGGTAGGATGGCCTGACACACAGAAGATGAGATATCTCCCTCCCGATGATCAGCTGAGTATCACAGGGCTCTGGTATCCAGTTGCAGTCTTGGGCTTGATCTCCTTTGCTGCAAACTCTTCTTGTCTCTTCACTTGTCTCTCGCCACCAAGTAAAGATCCGGATTCTCTGATCGCTCTCCCGATGCTCTCTCTCGATCCAAAATCCTTCGACCTCTGTTTTTGGTTTGGGGAGCCCATTTACAGGGAACCGATGGCGGTTACATAACCGACGGCGGTCGAGTAGGAACCGGTATCGGTAAGGAAAAAGCAGGCTATTTTTAGTAAAATAGCCCACTTTCCCTTCTTTTCTCCCGAGAGATTAGTCATGGGCTTGGTCAAGTGACTAGAAGGTCGGTTTTGGGTGCGAGAAAGGGGTCATTAGTCATGGGTGTAGGTGTGACCAAGTTATAGGTCTTAATTAGGTTAGTTTAGGTTAGGACTAGGTCATGATGAGGTGGCAAAATGAGGTAAGGTGTGGTGATGTGGATTTATCAATTACAAGGTAATTAATAAATAATTGTGTAAGGTTTAGGTGATGAGGTTAGGTTGCGAAATGAGATGCGGGTCACAAGGGGTCGTAAGACACAAATTTGGTGTCTACATTAGCCCCTTATTGTCGTGTAGCTTGTTTTGTAAAGTCAGCACTGACAATAATATGAAGTGGTTTCTCCCGTTAAGGGTATAGGTAATCCCCTCAAATCTATCACATTGAGAGAACTTGAAATCGGGATAGGGTTGATAAAGGGTAAATGGTGTAGAGATGATGGGGAAAAGGTGGGGTAAGTCCAAGGAAGCAGACGCACGTTGAAATGCAATAATGCGACTAGGGTACATGATTTGACGAGCAAACCAAAGAATGCATAGGCAAAGGTCGATAGTTTATCCAAACAAGGGTGATATAATCCTCGTATCCAAGGCATAGAAGTAGCTCCAGTGGTATATAACAAAAAAGGTACAGAACGCTTAGGCATGTTCGGCAAGCACTCAAATGGTTGGTTTGGTTGAGATAAACGTCACGGTCTAGGTCTAGCAAAGTTGGTCGACAGATCAAGTCGTGGACCCTAATCATGCTAAAACACGAACAGTGAGCTCGATGGAACAAAAAGCTACATGATGGGTGGATAAAAGTGTATGTTGTTGATGTTGGGTAAGGTATCAAGTGATACGGCCGTGGGTCGGGCCAAGTTGTTGGGTTACGGCCTGGGGTCGGGCCGATGGGTAGGGTGAGGCCTCGGGGTCGGCCGATGGTTAGGGTGAGGCCTCGGGTCAGGCCGGATGGTTAGGTGAGGCCTGGGTGGTTGGGCGAGGCGGGTCGGGCTGATGGTTAGGTGTGAGGCCTTGGGTCGGGCCGAAGGTAGGTCGAGGCCTTGGGTCGGGGCCTGGGTCGGGCCGGTTGAGGCCGGCCTTGGTCGGGCCAAATGGGTAGGCCTGGGCCTCGGGGGTTAGGCGGGCCTGGGTCGGGCCGGATAGGTAGGTGAGGCCTTGGGTCGGGCCAAGTTGTTGGGTTGGCGAGGCCTCGGGTCGGCCAAATGGTTAGGTGAGGCCTCGGGTCGGGCCGATAGGTAGGTTGAGGCCTGTCGGGCCAAGTTGTTGGGTGGCCTGGCCAGGCCAAGGCCTGGGTCGGGCCAAATGGTCGGGCCTGAGGCCTGGGTCGGGCCGGAGCCTAGGCCGAGGCCTGGGTCGGGCCAAGTTGGGTGGTGGCCTCGGTCCAAATGGTTAGGTAGGTGGCCCTCTGGGCCTGGATAGGTAGGCGAGGCCTCGGGTCGGGCCAAGTTGTTGGGCGGCGGCCTGGGTCGGGCCAAATGGTTAGGGGTGAGGCCTGGGTCGGGCCGATAGGTGAACAAATGGTGTTCAACAAAGGTGGATATAGGTGATGTTGGGAGAAAGGGCGATTAGTAAATAGGGCAAAAGTTGGGTGAATAAAGACAAACCGATATCGATTAGCTATGACCGTACGGTTAGGTAGGTAACCGATGCCGGTTCCTTAGGGCACGATTTGACCGGTGTCGGTTCTATGTTAAAACCTATAAAAAGAAAAAATACGGCCTCTGTCATCATTGTCACATTTCTAATTTGAAAACCGATTTGGGGTGTCTAAGGTGGAATAGTGATATTGGTGCATTTGTTGGCTGAGGTGGCACTAGTTGAGTGGAGAAGTGAGTTGATTGGTGGGCCCGAGTGAGTAGCAGGTAGCAGTTGATTGGTAGAGGACCCAGCAAAGCAGAGTTTGAGCCATGGCACAGCCAGGAGGAGCAGGAGGTGCTGGACCAGCTGGACCACCACCACCTATCCCACCACGACGACGTGTCGTCGTACCGGTAGGTTCGAAACCCTTCATTATGTGAATTTAATGGTATTATGTCAGTATTTGGGATTCGGGTAGAATCTTAGATTTGGAGAAAATAATGAATAAATGGAAGTTATATGAAAAGAGGAAAGGGTAGATAGGCTAAATAGGCCAAGGTGGTTGGGTGGGTAGGTTTTTAGGTGTTTGGGTGGGTATGTAGGGAGAAATAGGAAAAAAAATGAATCGGGGTAGCCACGCGGGTTCGGCTCGGTAATTTTACAATGACCGATGTCGGGCCACTAAGTGACCGATCGGTCCGTAAAATCAGGGGGGGTTGATCGCAGGGTGACCGCCGGTGTTGGTCGAGTTTGACCACCATCGGTGGAGAGGAGACCGGGTCGGTTATGGGTGACCTAAGACCGGGCTCGTAGTGATTTGTAGTTATTTTGGTTGGTTTGGGTTATGTTTTGGTGTTGAATTGTTGGTTGTGGTTTAGGTGTTGTGAGTATGGTTTTGGGATGGGGTAGGGGTGTTTTGGTATGATTTAAGTTGTGTCGATTGTTGGATTTGGTTGTTTGGGTATCGCTTCGTTTTTGGGTAGTATGATGTGGGTCATTTGTTTGGGTGTGTGAGGGAGGGGGATATCAGAGAAGATAGGTGGGTAGAGGGGTGTGTTAGAGAGCCTCGGGTGTGGGTCTGGGGATAAAAGGGGGCATAGAGGGTAAAGTAGATGTTGTGATAAAGAGTAGGGCTAATGTAGTGGGTGGGTTTTGCAGCACGCAAGAAATTTGACGACGGACAGATGCCCCACCGCTGAGCCGATGCGACCACATGTGTCCGCAGCGCACTGGGCTATCATGCGCGAGGTGGGACTCGGCAGAGTCCAGTGATATAGAGCGATCGACAGAGATCATAGTTTGATGGTTGCCCTCATCGAGAGATGGGATCCGGCGACCAATGTGTTCCATCTCCCGACTGGAGAGATGACTATCACATTGGAGGATGTGTATCGCATCCTTCGATTACCTATCGATGGAGAGGCGCTTTTCGTGGATGCAGAGACAACCATGGACAAAGATCCTACGTTTTTTGGGGATGCAACCACTATTGACATATCACAAATACGAGTATCGGTATGGTGATATGTACCATGCGCACCGACATGAGACACGGCTTGCCGTGTTGATGATGATCGGATCACCCGCTTTGCCCTCCCGCACTCGAGGGAGGCCGCTTTCCACGGGCGCCGATGGGGGTGCTACATGAGATGGTGGAGGAGCACACATGTTATGCTTGGGCACCAAGATACCCGGTGCAGCTTATATATAGAGTCAGTGGGGCTATCACGGATGAGGCGATTTGGGATTTGTTCGACATTTTTGCTTCATCATTGGGCATATGAGCACATCATATGCATTAGACCAAGAGGATTACCCCAAAGAGCCTGTGGCCACAGTCATATATAGATACGGCTTTCGAGGGTGGTCAGGGTCGTGGGCCACCACGAGCAAAGGCAGTTTCAGCAGGTGGGACGCCGCTTATTACAGGCATTTATTGAGGGCCCGATAAATGCAGATATTGTATGGAGACCGTATAGAGGTCATCACCCCGTGGAGGAGCCCGAGGACAGCTGCAAAGTGGATCCAAGACACATTCTCGGATAGCAGGACTGAGGCCGGAGAGAGTATGAGAGGATACCCCTGAGAGGGTACGCAGTGATGGGGCTACGACAGATGAGCCACCTCCCTTCCCTCCGCACGAGGGATGATGTAGAGGCCCCACCGCCCGCACCACATCCCTGGACCCGATTTGGGTCACCGAGAGGCCAACAGATGACACCGTAGATGATGATGGCCGGATACGAGCATATATGGTTTGGTGGGCGGTCGAGAGCAAATGAGGATAAGATGTACCGCATGCAAATTGCACTTGGCAAAGTGATAGCAGAGAGCGAGATCAGCCAGGGGCCAGTGTGCAAATGATTACAGGGGCAATTGCACACAGCACAGACGTATAGGTGTCTTACAGGGGCAGCTAGCCCAGCTCAGTAGCATGCAGCACAGCAAGACCACTAAGAAGCACATGCCACAACCCCACACAGTACAGTGCACACCACCAAAAGACCACCAAAAATGCACAGTACAGTACCACCACCACAATGTGCACACCACCACCAAATGCAGCACCAAAGACAAGGCACAGTAATGGGGGGGCACCGGTAGAGGAGTTAGGGACCAGCCCCAAGAGAGCGATGGTGGCACGGGACAGGTATATGGAGGCGAGAGCGGAGGCCCGGTACTATCAGGATGTTCTTGATGGTACCGGAGCTGAGTATCAGCCATATGCAGCCTATAGAGCAGAGACCTCTCATAGTCAGAGATCGCAGGGAGGTGCAGCCACAGCCGGTGTGTCTGTTACAGGCAGGAGGCGAGAGGCACCACAGGGACCAGCAGGGAGAGGTGCTGAGGGCGGTGGGGAGAGCTGAGGGATCCCGGCATTGTTTTTGTATTTGTATATTGGATATGGGCACCGGTCTGCGAACCGGTTATGTTTATAGAGGCCTGCGTGCCTACATATTATGTATTCATTGATTCATTCATTCATTTATTGTATACCGCCTCATGAGCCGAGTATGAGTCAGTATAATTGATACCGGTCTCATGAGCCGAGTATGTTTTTGATATGAGAGACCGGCTCGCGAGCCGTGTTGAGGTTTTTGACGGTTATCATGCGCCTCGCGTGCCGCTTTGTTGGATTATGAGATCACAGAGGCCCCGATGCAGTAAGCACATCAGATATTGAAACATTGTATATATATATATATATGATGTTTTGATCCACATGCCGTGTTTAAAATGCGTTAAATGTTTTGTCGATGGTTTGTGATATTTGATGTATGATGAGTTTTAATGGTGTTATATATTAATGATGGTGATGTCTTTTTGTTATGGGATGTATGTAGATATAAATGATGAGTTTAATTGACATGTTATATTATGAAATGTTGTATGTTTTGTCGCTGATTTTATGAAAATGTATGTATGTAGTCCGTTAAGTCGATCCAAATGGTATATAGATTAATGGTTTTTTTTTTTTTATCGCTTTGTTGATGATTTGTTTGTTTTGGTAATGTAGATAGATGATATGGATGAAATCGTAATGAGATGTGGATTTGATGAAAAGATTATAGCTATCGGTGTTGGTATGCAGAAAAGAGGCGCGCCCCAAAAATTAGATAAAAATAAAGAAAAGGACTATGTTTTGAAAAAGGTGGGTATGTGACCGACGTCGGTTAGCTAACCGATGTCGGTAGATAGTATAGACCGATATCGGTTAGGTAACCGATACCGTTATTCCAAATGAGATTTTTCTAAAAATAGAAAAGCGTAGGTGGCAACTGAAGTTCTTATTTTGAGAGGCATGCAAGATGTTAAATACGCGAATGCGACGCTGTTTTAACGACTGAGACAAGTAATTGCATGAGAGATTTGAGTGATAAGGAGGAAAGAGACAGGTAACGTGATTGTGGGCTGAGATCAAGAAGACAGAAATCCAAGCTATATTTGAAGAGGGTGGTGAGCATGGCTGAACGAGGAGAAGCATCCAGCAGGCATGGACGAGAGGGAAGACAAGTTCCACCGCAAGCTGCTGCAGCCCAAGAGGTAAACGATTTGGTTGTAATTTGGTGTTTGCATGTTTTGTGAATAGGAGGAGGGAGATTAAGTGGGTAGATATGAGAAAGAAAACGTGATAGCAAGGGTTATAGGTGAGGTGAGTGTTATGGGGTAGGTAATCAGGGGTTTCGGGTATGTCTGTGTATACAGAGAGGAATAAACGATCAATTTATTGTCGTAGGTGGTTGTTTAGGCAAGGTGTATGTAATTGACAGTGACCGATAGCGGTTAGGGATAACCGGTATCGGTTATCGAACCGCACGCTTATTTATAAACGATACCGCCATCGGAGGAATTTCCGCAATGTGAGAAAAAAACTTTAGGGATTCGATGGATCAATGGTTATTTGTTGTTGTGACGACGCAGCAGAGGCAGGGCCGAGGATGAATGATAGTGTACCAACAATGCTTTGTCACTTAATCCGAGCGGATGTAACACCAAATGAATGGACATTGATAAATCATTTGGGGTTAAGTGGAATCCGCTATTATTCACGAATCGCACATAACCATGCTATGTCAGCAGCGTTGATCGAAAGATGGAATCCAGAGAAGAATACCTTCTATCCGCCAACAGGGAGATGACAAGAATATCGAAGATGTGTTCCGTATTTTGAGACTCCCTATTACAGAAAACCAAGATATCGTGCATTACCTAAAGCGGCGCGGGGAGCGATAACAAAAAGATTTGGTCCATACGCACGAGATTTGACACAAATGAGGTTCGACATTCACATATGGGATAATGTATGCAGACACCCCGAGGAGACAAGGTTAGCAGTGATATTAATGATAGCGGTAGGGTATTATGCATTACCGAGGGTGATGGGGGAAGATTTCCAAAGGCATTGATGTGTGTTATTTGGGAGATGATAGAAAGGAACGTGACTTTTGCATGGGCACCTGCATATTTGGCGAGTTATACAGGGGTTTATGGGCTTGTAGGTGAAATCACAGAACGACACTGGATTGTTCATACTTATTACACTGTTGGGCCTATGAGCACATTGTTTGTGTGTGACCAATAGGCCGACCCATCCAGTTAGGAGAGACCGGAGTACAGAGGTTGGGATTCAGACGATGGGTCCAGATAGAACAAGAGGCAAGATCCCAGGCCGTGACGGGTGACATTGAGTATTACAGGTGGTATGGGAGAGGGTGACGATCATGGATATCTCGTTGAGGCCTTACGGAACTATATGGTAACAGAGAACATAGCCGAGGAGTTGAGGGGTGTAGAGCGATTGAGGTGGATCGCAGGCACACTGTGAGTATGAGAGGATTCCTCTAGATCGCGTGCGGCGACAATTTGATTTGTGCAGATATACCCCGGCTTATAGACCATATATGAGGATCGATGCCGAGGCAAAGATTCTCACCTCCCCGCCAACACCTCCGTAAGGGCCAGAGGAGATAGCAGCTGATCGCAGGGTAATGGATGTAGGAACGACAGAGGCCTATAGGTTATGGTGGGTAAGCAGAGCTACGAGGTGTACGTGATCGCCCGACATAGCCGTGATTACAAATGAGAGAGATCGTCTCAGAGAGTTTAGTTCATCACCCCAAACGCAGATGAATGAGACAAGAGGATTGTTAGCGGTTGTGGAGTCACGAGCAGAGAGACTAGAGGCTGGATTCCTCCATGCGAGAGGGCGTATTCATATGTTACAGGAGAGATTGGCAGATCAGTGGGCGGTACCAATAGCCGTGGTACCTTTGAGGACGGAGAGGCCCGGCGAGAGGCGTCGACGATCACGATCATCTCCCCGGCCTGGATGAGTCGTGAGGGTCTAAGTAAATGTTATCGAGGTATAAGAATAAATAAGGATGCCGACCTGCGTGTCGATGATAGAGAAGATGTATTTGTTTAACATCTAAATAAAACTGAATATGTATGTTGATTTGAGTTATGATAATAATAAGAATGTTTGCATTGTGATTTTTGGTGTTTTGAAAAAGGATAAAGAGGAATGTGATTAAATAGAAATACACAAAAATATTTATATTTACCACACATGATAGGTTATGGTAGGGGATGGTCGAGCTAACCTTGGGAGACCCCATGTCTCCGAAGTGCTGCCTACATAGCCCATTGCA
The DNA here is from genome assembly GCA_018340775.1 of Taxus wallichiana var. yunnanensis. Lineage (NCBI taxonomy): Eukaryota > Viridiplantae > Streptophyta > Pinopsida > Cupressales > Taxaceae > Taxus > Taxus wallichiana. The sequence continues at coordinate 772,123,925 of CM031238.1, read as the reverse complement.
CAAAGCAAGGAGGGGCCTCAGACCGATGTAGTTCTCCCTTAGGACCAGGGAGAGGTGAATTTAGGCAATTTGGTACGGTTTAGGCAATTGGTTGGTTGGTAAAAATATTGATATTAATATTGGTAAGGTAAGGTTGTTGGTGTTGGTAATGAATTGGTGATGTTGTAAAAGGTATAAGGGAAGCGAAAGTTAGCCTACCCAAGTAGAAGGGAACCATGTCCTGATTAAGATCAACACACAATCCTAGATGCGAGGCAAAGAGGAAAGAGTGCTCCGTAGGTGAAAAGAGCTAAACAAACCACACAACGTAGAACGAGCTTGAAGCCCTAGGTACCGTGCATAGACGAGAAGTCAATAGGTGAAAAGAGTTGTATGATCACAATATATCGGGTGTACGTCACGTCCCTTGAGTTGAAACAAATGGTGAGGTGAGGTGGATGGTATAACTGAGGTACAGAGAACTTGTTACAAAGTGAGTGTTCTGACGAAAGAGAACCTACCCTAAATAGACAAGTCCATGACTCAAAAGTTCTTTTGAATGAGGCTTTTATTTTACTGAATATAGACTGATCGATGCGGGAAGTCTACAAGGGATATTGATTGTACTATTCTTGAGGTCTTCACAAAGCTGATCAATGCGAGAAGCTTCGATAAAGGTCGACTGTATAGCTGTCCTTCGAGGGAGCAATCTATTTATAGTAGCAGATATGATTTTAGTGCATAGCTGTCCTTCGGGGGAGCAGTCTATATATAATAGCAGCAATAGTTTGGCATATAGCTGTCCTTCGAGGGAGCAGTCTATATATAAGGTAGATAGCTAGATGTCCTTTTGACGTGAAGCATCTAGTTTTTGTAGGAAGTTTGACTCAAGAAAATCCCATAAGAATACGGCTTATTTTAATACTTTGAAGTCATGGACTAGACTAAAAAGGGAAGGCATTGCTGAGGTGAAGTGAGAATCAAACTATGTGAGCTTGATTTTTATTATGAGGTGTAGGAAACAAAGTGTATGTGGTGGTAAGTGAGCTCAAGGGACGAGCAACAGGTAGATAAGAAGTGATATAACACTAAATTCAACAAAGAGAATGGTCAAGATGCAAGGCATTAAGGGGTTCAGCTCAGCCACCATTGCTTAAGCTAAACGATAAGTGCCTCGATCCATAAGTGTGAGTGATTATATAAGGCCCAATCCAATTAGGAGCAAATTTTCCACGCTTGCTCTTTTCTAGTTTGGTTACATGTTGATTCTCTTTGAGGACAAGATCACCAACCTTAAAGGTACGCCATGAAGTCGCTTATCATAAGCACGCTTGATACGTTTTTGATAGATTTGGAGGTGATCAAGAGCCGTAAGACGACGCCGTCAAGAAGCTCCAATTGGGCTAACCGCTCTTGCGGAAATCATCGCTGGTGAGAATATCCTCAAGAGATATTCTAAGGGAGGGTATTTGTACTTCGAGAGGCAGGACAAATTTCTACTATATACCAAAGAAAAAGGTGGCATTAGTGGAGGTACGAATGCTAGTACGATAAGCCCAAAGGGCAAAGGGGATGTGATCGTGCCAATTTCTTCCCGGATTCATCGACAACTTTCATGAGGATTTTGGTTAGGGTTTTATTAGAGGATTCAGCTTGTCCATTTGCTTGTGGATAGTAGGGTGATGAGAAGTCGAGTTTGATACCAAAGTTGTCGCAAAGGTCCCGCAACAACTTGTTTTTGAAAGATTTTCCATTATCTCGTTATCGCGATGAGGAACACCAAAACGATGATAATGTGGTGGTTAATGAACTCTACAATTTTTTTTTTTTAGTTGAAATGAGCGGAATAGCCTCCACCCATTTTGTGTAATATTCGGGTCACGCTGATAATCCATCGGTGACGCTGCGAAGAGGACGGATGAATCTCACCAATAAGGTCTAAACCCCATCAGAGAAAGGCCAAAGATCTCAGGACTCAGAATGGGTGGCTAGGAGTATGTCAAGGTCGGCATGTTGTTGACACATAACACAACGCTTAACATATTCGTAGCAATCGTTATTGAGAGTAGGCCAATAATAACCTAGGCGAAGGATTCGTTTGGCCACGGCAAGGCCGCTAAAATGTCCGCCACAAATACCGTCATGGACTTGTTGGATGGTATGGGTGACCTCCGCACCGGTGAGACATCGAAGGAGGATGCCATCAAAGCCACGTTTATAAAGGAGTCCCCCCATAACAACATAACGAGAAACGCGTTTAAGAAACGCGCGTTTGCCGGTACTAGTAAGGTCAGATGGGAGAACAGAGGTTGTAAGGTAGTCGTGGAATTGGTGATACCAAGTATCCTGCGAATTAATAGACACATTATTTATCGTATAAACAACCGAGGCTGAATAAGATGGGGCAAAGAGTTGTTGACCAAGACGAAAATGTCGAGTCACTGATGAAGCTGAATTTGCGAGGCTAAGCAAGCCATAGTATCCGCAAATTTGTTAGTGGAGCGGGAATGGTTTGATAGAATAGCGAGTAAATAAGGCTAGAAGTGAATCCACATAGTGTTTGTACTTTTGAAGTTCCTCATTTTTGCATCGGGTAGATGCCCATAACTTGATTGACTACCAATCGAGAGTCGCCAAAAATATTGATAGATTTGATACCTAAGTGTAACGCAACTCGAGACCTGCAACAAGGGCCTCGTATTCCACCGTATTATTAGTGCAAGGGAAATCGAGTCGAATGAGAGAGGCATAGGCTCAAATGGCCGAGAGGAATGAGAACAACGCCGGCTCCTCCGCCGCGCCGGCATTTGATCCATCAAGAAGAGGGTCATCGATACGACTCCTCCCCGAGTGAAAGAGTGGCGATGAGTTCATCTGGGGAATGTAAAATTGGTAAATTGTTCCCTGGTAAAGGGGCTTCCGTAAGTTGGTCTCGCGATGGTTTGTCCTTTGATTGATTTCTCGTGGACAAACTCAAGGTCGAGGTCGGCGAGGAGCATGAGCCATCCGCGATGCGCTGGTTTAGATGAGGTTTGGCATACATGTAATGGATGGGGTCCGTGTTGGTGATGACGAAAGTTTTGTGATTCGTAAGGTAGTGTCGAGTTTGGTGGCCACGAATGATAGGGCTAGGCACAACTTTTCTACATGTGTATACCTAGTCTCATAGTCCACCAAAGTACGACTTATATAATAAACGGCTTGTTCTCGATTCTCGTAGTCACGATGTGCAAGCATGGCCCCTACAAATATGTGGTCGGTGGCGGCGAAAGATAAAGGTAGAAAGGGCGGTCGTCCCGGGGTGGGATAAGCACGGGTGGTCAGCAAGAGATAAGCTTTGAGAGCCTCAAAGGCTTGGTGGCACTCTTCACTCCATCAAAGTCAATGTCTTTTTAAGGAGGTGATGGAAAGGTTGACATCGATCCGAGAGTCGGGAGATGAAACGCCGATAGATTGAGCTTACCTTGTAAACTACGCAATTGTTTAAGATCGGTAGGTGGGGCATTTCTAGAATAGCTTTGACTTTAGATGGGTCGACCTCAATGCCACGCAGAGAGACAATAAAGCCGAGAAGTTTTCCCAAAGGACACCAAAGACACATTTCTTTGGTCAAGACGATAGAATATTGTAACAAAGCATCAAAAATAATGGTTAAAACATCGAGATGTTCACCGCGATGTTTAGATTTGCCAAGAAGATCATCGACGTAATCTTCAAGGATAGTGTGCATAATGTCATGAAAATGTAGGTCATAGCCCGCCGATAGGTCAGCACCAAAGATTCTTAAGGCCAAATGGCATTACACGGTAATGTAAGGTTCCCAAGGAGTTATGAAGGTAGTTTTATGTTGATCGCATGGGTGCAACCAAAATTTGGTCAGATCCTCGAAAAGCCATCCATGAGAGAGAGCATCTCATGGCCTGCAGTGAGATCAACAAGTTGGTCAATACTAGGTAGGGGGAAGTCATCCTTAGGGCAAGCGAGGTTGAGATCCCGAAATCCGTGCATATCCGAAGTCCCCCCGTCGCTTTAGTGATAGGTACGATGTTAGAAATCCACGAGGATAGTCAATAATAGTGTAATGAAGGAAACAGAAGAAGTCGCTTAAGCTCCTCTTTGACCAAGAGGGCAATGCGTGGATGCATTTTTCTCAATTTCGCTTTTAATTGGCTTTGGAATCGGGTTTCAGTGTAATGTTATGGACGGCAATGTCGATCAATTCCCGGCATGTCAACAGAGGACCAAGCGAAAAGCTTGGTCATGAGCACGGAGAAAGGTAGTAAAGGCGACTTGTTCTCGATGCGTTAAGGGATTGTCCGATCTTCACAATGTGAGGATCCTCCTCCGTGTGGATGTTGATTTCAATAGTAGATTCGCTCAAAGATGGTTTGAGTTTCGATGGTAAGGCGCGCTTGAATATAAGAGTCATCCGCGCCAAGGTAAGTGAGGATGGAGTCATCATCCCGGCATTCAACAACGTTAATCAAGGTGAGTCCTCTTCAATCATGTCCGGATACGTATGGGGATAGAAGAGGTGTCCTCATTATCGCTGATAAGTGAGAGGACCTAGGAAGATAGCATTTATGAAAAAAAAAAAAAGTTAGGAGGGATAGATTCAGATCTATCGACTCAGGGTGACAAAGGCAAAATGGGTGATGATGGTTCTGGGGGGTGACGCCGTTGTCTTCTAGAAGACAACCGACACGAGGTTCCTTCTGTAAGTGTTCCCGAAATCCGAGACCACTACGATCATTGTGCTTGCGCGTAGTTACGGGATGATCAGATGTCGGCCTTGTCATAAAGACCAAAACCAAAGCCTTTCCAAGCACAAATGAGTCAAGAAGGTGAGGGCTAAAACGACGATTTGTCGTGTATTGAAAATCGGATCGAAAGGAACCACACCAAGAGGGGGCTCAGGGGCAACGGAAGATGCGCGACACCCCCATATGTTAGGTTAGTGCGGCAAAGAGGTGGTCCGTAGGGATTACTTCCCCACACGACGGTCATAGGTAGGATGTGCATGTACCGTCCGTACTCCCGTGGGGTATGGAAAGAACTAACGTTATATAGGCGATACTCCCCAAACAGCGTAAGGCGTTGAAAACATCTACTAAGGGGTCTCGCGGTCGATATTAGCTGCAGGAAGGGAAGTGGTTTTTGCGATGAAGGGTTTCATTCAAGGTGTAGGTGCGGGTTGAGGTGGATGGTTGAGGCACATTCAAGAGGATGGTCAAGCCGAATGAATGGGTGTCTTGATTGGTACAAGCACATCATTAGGGCGGTATATCATATCACAGGTTTTAAAGGGGGAGGATCAGCTTTTACTTGGTAGGACTTCCCTCGTATTCAAATTTTATGCATCTATGTAAGGTTGAGGGAACGCATCCCATAGCCCGGATCCAAGGGCGACCTAGCAATATATTGTATTGGAACTCTCCCTCAAGGACATAGAAGAGTTCGGTAAAGTACGTGGTCCTACACGAATGTTAAGGATCACGGTGCCTAAGGTAGAGGTAATAAAGATCATCAATGACCGCAACATGATGGGATTGGCACACATGTAGCTAGAAGGGATATTCATTTGTTGGAAGGCTTTTGAAGAGATGATGTTTAGGCTAGCGCCCCCGTCAATCATAACACGACGTACCCGAATGTCCCGGACGTAAGCTGAGATGAAAAGAGCAGGTCGATCTTCTCGTACTAAAGTCAACAATTTCGTCTTCTGAGAAACCGATCAGCAGCAGCTTGTTGTACAGAGAGACAAGAAGTCAGGGGCAAAGGGATTGTTTGGTGAGAGAAGCAACGGATCGGGTGTAAGAATGGAGGTAACAGTGGGTTTCATTAGGTAAGACCTCGATCCCTTGAAGAATTTCAACGAGAGCTTGTCGATGAGATTCAAGTCTCAATTAGATCATAAAGTGTCATTTTTACGGGTGATCGTGAAGTCATTTTGATCATGGCTCGATGGGCAACTCCATTAGAGACGGGGTAAGCGTCCACGAACAACCACTTTGGGTGGTGGTGATCGGGATGGTGGAAGGAGAAAGAGAGGACGCAGTGTGCTTTCTTTTGCTTTCTCGTTGTTTTTCTCGCGCCGAGTAAAGAACACTAATCATATTAATCTCGTAGACCTGAGATGAGGAAGATGGTTGGGATAAATCATGGTCTTCAAGAGGTGGGGTTGTAATAATGATAGATCTTGGTGAGGCGGGGACAGATGGTATAGGAGAGGGAATTGAAGCTAAAGGTCTCTCCCTTCGTAAGTTGTCTTTCTTAACCTTTCTATCTGAGAGAGGTGACTGACGAAGGATGGTTTTTAAAGCTTTACATCCCTCCACATCATGTCCTGGTGTGCGGTGATAAGCAGATTTTAGACTCATCATAACCTATAGGTCGAGGTTTAGATGGGTCATAAGGTCTAAGTGGGGGTAGGGAAATGGTCGCATTCTCCACCAACATAGCAAGGATTTTGGCGTAAGATCCTTTGAGTGGGTCAAAATCGGAGGAGGATGAGGGCATTGGTTGTCAGGTGGGTTTTGCAATGTTTGGGCATGGTTGGTTCAGACGGTGGTGGTTTAGCCAAGGGGTGTCGACACGTGGTTTTCACTAAACGTGGTTTCTTCGGGCGCAGAGCTACGCTCAAATGTTAGATGATGAGGCTATAGATGACGTGGTAGCGGGGAACAACCACGGAGAAAGGGGAGTGACAGAAAATAAATCCTTTGATGATGGAGTTTGTTTAGGGTTGATGGGTGGACAGATACGTGGGGTGACAACGTTGATATATCCTTTGATCTCTCGTATGGGTGTAGGAGGCGAGGTTGCTTTTGAAGAAAACGCAGGAGGTATGATATATTGATGCAAGGTGGAGGGATGAGGTCCCAATATGGAAGGTAGGTGTGACGATGATGGTTTTGATTGTGATAGAGGCACAGATTGAGTTTGTCTCCTAGGTGGCAGGGCGGCTTTATTTTTGGATAAATCTAGTCGCTTAGGCGGGTGTGTTAGGTCAGGGTATCGTGAGGTCCCAAGTGTAGGGGAAGATTTGGTTAGGTTAATAGAGGTGGATGAGATACTTGGTAGAGATTCGGGGGATGAAGATGAGGACATAGGCATTTTGAGTTTCTGTAAACACTTCGGGTATATGGTAGAGGTATCTGGATCGGTCATCTGCATTTGAGTAGAATAGGGGTACTCAAACGTTCCCATAGGACTCGTCTATCTTCTGGAGAATAACAATCTTCAGGCGTGAATTGTAAATTTTGTACGGAAGAAAGATGGGTTGTGATTCCAGTCCACTGTGGGTGTGATACAGGGGGTAGATGAGGCACTGTATCAATAGATGTTAAGAGGTCGACTGGTCGTTGAAAAGATTTAGGCGATGAAGAACTAATAGGCAGGAGGGCATGTTTGAGAGGGTCTGTTATGGTTAAAGAATTCGGTGATGTCGGTGCGAGAGATTTCTCATCTAAGGATGACAAAAGGAGTGGCGAGCCTTCCTCTTGTGCAGCAAGAGCGGGAGGAGGAGACGTTTGGGAAATAGATAAGTTAGATAACATCCGTTCGTAGTCTTGTAGGGATGTGGTATAAGAAGACTCATCGATGAGAAGAAAAGTCTGAAGGCTTAACTCCTTTATGGGTAAAGGAATGATTTCACCTTGGTTTGATGGTGGTGAAGGAGGTTCGGGCCCCGCATTAGTGAAGAGGCTTGATTCAAAATTTTCTCGATAGAGGCTTTTGGCCGGGAGTCGAAGACTCGCATGGATCTCATGAACACTTTCCTCGCTAAGATATCCCGGTTTACATTATCATTAGAAGAGTGATTTGGGAATGGTTTGTTGAATATTTTCAGATTTCAAATTGGCAGGGGCATTAGGGTTATCGAGGGTTATATCACCCGCATCAACCATTTCCCGCACTATGTTTTTCAACATCTTGCGCTTTTCATGACTATGTCCTTTACGCGGTGAAAGTTACGTGTCATTTTCTTTATACTGTGAAGGTATAACGCGGGTGGAATCAAACCCGAGTGGGGTTTAACAGAGGCAAGGTGATAGCTCCGCTTTGAGCAATTTTTCCAAGATGACACCATAAGTTTCTCCCAAGGGAGTGTAATTGATGGGCTCGGCTTTGTACTTATAGGTGGTTTTTGGTGGGGTATTAGACGGTGTTTGAGATTTGACCATCACCGCGTGGACAGCTCCTTTTGATTTCGAAGAAGTGGATGCGTGAGGAGGGGTGGTGTTTGGCTTATTGGTAGAATCTGGAGTTCGAAATTGGGGTTTTTGTTGCGCAACCGCAATTTCTCTTCTTCTAAGGCTCGAATTTCTAATTTCCGAGCCATGGTAAAGGCCTCATCAAATGTACGGAAAGTTTGAATTTGGAGGGTAGGAGAGATGTGCTTAGCACAGGCCCGCGTAAAAAGTTCGATAAGTTCAGCCTGAGGCAAGGCATATGTAAGTTGGTTGATAAGGCCACGCCATCGTCCAACGAAATCTACGATAGATTCGCCTTCGAATTGTCGATGGCATAAAGGTTTCGTGATGATAGATACTTTCTTGGCAATGTTAATGGAGAAATGATCCAAGAAAGATTGGGCTAGTTGGTTAAAAGAGAAGATTGAGTGCTGGGTTAAAGCACTGTACCACTCCAAGGCGGGTCCTGATAAGGACATGGGAAAGGTGCGGAGTAACAAGGCATCATCATGAGCAATCAAATAACAAGCATGTCTAAATGATCGCAAGTGTTGTTGAGGATCCTCTTTACTATTAAAACGAGTAAATTTCGGCAACTCCCATTGAGGAGGATATGAATGAAGGGGGATAGAAGGGTGAATAGGCTCCCGACAAACTTGCTCGTATGTCAAGGCGCTACGACTTCCTAAAACAGAAGCCTCCAGATTATGCATTTTGTCCATCATTTGTTTGATGAAATCTGTGGTTGGATGAGATGAGGGTGCGGTTGTGGTAAACGGAGGCAAATTGGGCCAAGGGCCTCCGCTAGACAATGGTGGGGTTAAGTGTTGATAAGGTATGGAGGATGAATATGTTGAGGCGACCGAATAGGGATGTCCCATATAGGATGTTGAGGTCACTGGATACGTGTATGGGAATGAAAAGGTAGGCGGAGCTTGAGAAGGAAAGCTCGTGTGGATAGGTGGTAGAGAGCAAGTCATGAACGGAGCGGTCTGCAAGAGAGATGAGGTAGGGGCAGTCGGTGGTAATGATATGTGGGGTCCAAGATTAACCAAAGGAAAGCTAATCTGTGTCGTATGAACCTCTGAAGCCATCGGATTGGGAGACGGGGCTAAAGATGCGGGAAGCAAGCGGTGTCATCAAAGCGAGTGGGAGCTAAATGAGCAGCTATACTAATAGGCATACCAACAAAGGAGCCGACCATCGGGTTTACGGTCAAGGGCATGAGACAAATAGTATTGACAAAGACTAGGATTAGCATCCGTAAACTTGGCAAATTCCTTATCTCCCACAGAATTTTAGAACCTCGCCGGTATCCGTAGGATTCCCCACAAATGTGAAGGGGGTGATTCAGAAAAGAAATAGAGCAAGCATGTGAAACCATGGCGGCTTGCTTTCGAGTGATAACAACCATGGACAGAGTTCACAAAGAGGGTTTCAATCATCAGAACAAAACAAACTCGATCGGTAAAATTGGTAGGTTGTTGGTTTGTCGTGAATCGAAAAGACAAGAATCGATATCGGCCTCGATAACCGATGTCGGTTATACTATAGCCGACGCCGGTCGTAACCAATGCTCGTGTAATAAGACCGGATAACAAGATATAAAAGGCTGCTAATTTGATTTTTAACAACGTTTAGTATACTTGTCAAATTATTGATCACAGAAGATAGAGTATGACAAAGAAAACATAACTAAAAACAAGTAAGATGCACACGTAAATCCAGAGACTAACCCTAGGGTTAATTTTAATTATCGTGGGCTTATGCCTTTAGACGTAGAATGATGTCAAATCCTAAACAAAAGACTTAGGGAAATGTCAAGTTTTTTTGGCTCATAAGGTTACTTCAATCGGGTGAGGAATACCGCGGAAAAGGGGGATGTTTGAGTTGTTGAGTTAATTGTGAAGTGATTCGGTATGTGTTGTGCAGTGAAAGTAAGATTAATTTCTTGTCAATACCGTGGATATCACCCCCACGTGTACGACCTGTTACTTAATCTACGTTCACTAGAATTGAAAACAACAAGCAGGAATGCAATGCACGTGTTTTAAACCCAAATCGAAAATTATGTTCGATGAAGCAAAAGAGATGACTTTCACTAATGCAAGATGTAAAAGCAAAGCAAGTTCTTTTACCAAATAATACAAAACCTTGTGAATATCTTTAGAAGAAGAAAACAACAAGTATGCTCCCTATATGAAAGCAAGCAAGAAAGAAAGAAACCCAAAATGGGTCCCACCGGGCGTGCCAAAATGTTTCGCTTGGAATGTTTCACTTCCTGGGAATAGAGTTGCTTCTATCCTTTCATTCCTTTTAGAAACAGATAAGGGTTAGGGCTAGGAGGAATACCTGTTGAATGTCGAGATGGTGTGCGCATACCATAGAGAAAGATCAGGCTGACTATGAAGAACTCCTTTTTGTCTCTGAAGGACTACCCGCAAATAAGAACACAAGACCACAAGATTTTGATTAGACAATAAATGAGGAAACTCGCCTTGGGCCTGTGAAATATAAAACTTCCTTTCAAGGTGGTCAGCTTCCTTGCTAATATGAATTAACACCAAAGACTCGTAAAATATCAATTAAGTTGCTTTGTTGAAACAGTAGGGAAAGGCTGATTTCTAGTTTTGAATCACAATAACCGATGCCGGTTATGATAACCGATATCGGTAGGGTCTAGGATCCGTGGGGTTAGTTGTGTTGTGGGGGTGGTTGTTGTCAGTAGGGTAGCCGTGTTGTTTATAAGGCTAGTATATGGGTGATATTAGGTAATGAGGTGATGAGAAGTAAATGAAGGATAGTTAGATGCAATATGTTGCCGGGTAGTGGATCTAGGAATGGATTTGTGAGGACTGATTCAAAAGTCTAAGAAGTATTATTAAAAGGACATGCAAGATGTAACTTATCGTTATCGACGAAGATGCAGTCCAAGAACTCGATGACAAAGGCAGTAACCGAGGTAGGATGGCCTACACACGTAAGATGAGATATCTCCTCCCGATGATCACCGAGTATCACAGGCTCGTATCCAATTGCAGCCTTGGGCTTGATCTCCTTTGCTGCAAACTCTTCTTGTCTCTTCACTTGTCTCTCGCTCACCAAGTAAAGATCCGATTCTCTGATCGCTCCCGATGTCTCTCTCGATCCAAAAATCCTTCGACCACTATTTTTGGTTTGGGGGAGCCCATTTACAGGGAACCGATGGCGGTTACATAACACGGCAATCGAGTAGAACCGGTATCGGAAGGAAAAAGTAGGCTATTTTTAGTAAAATAGCCCACTTTCCCTACTTTTCTCCCGAGAGATTAGTTATGGGCTTGGTCAAGTGACTAGAAGGTCGGTTTTGGGTGCGAGAAGTCATGGGGTAGGTGTGGACCAAGTCATCTTAATTAGGTTAGTCATGAGGTGGCAAAATGAGGTGGCGAGGGTGTAAGGTGATGTGGATTTATCAATTACAAGGTAGTTAATAAATAATTGTGTAAGGTTTCGGTGATGAGGTTAGTTAAGGGTTAGGACTAGGTCATGATGAGGGTGGCAAAATGAGGTAGGACTAGTAGTTAATAAATAATTGTGTATAGGTTTGGTGATGAGGTTAGCCCAAACCGGATGTGGAAAGGATGCCCGTGAAGACACAAATTTGGTGTCTACAAGGTGATCCGTGGGATGTTGGGACATGAGTTTTTGTCCCATCCAAGAACCTCAACACACAGACACGAAAAGGTGAAATCATTGCACAAAGGGGCAGTGAGTTGGATGTGGTAAAAGTGAAGGTCAATGGCCCCAACAGGAGTTAATGGTGGCATAGTTTGGATAGGAAAGCCCAAACTGGGTGATGTGGAAAAAGGATGCCCGAACCGTCGAGTACACGTGGGACATGAGTTCAAAACCTACAATAGTGCATAACAAAGGAAAAGTGAATGGCCAACCCCCGAACTTCAAATGGTCATAAATTTTTACCCAGAGCTCCATTTTTCAAAAAATTTGGCTTACTCAAAATAAAGGAAGCATCTCCATCTTTGATAAATTAAAAGCCCAGTCCCATTAAATGACAAAAATGCATGGCATACCCAAAACAACTATCTACACTCGTATTGCCATATCTTTTGCATTTCTCAATAAAAATGTACAAAATTTGTACCTTTGGAATTTGGTTCTAAGCCCAATGAATAAAGATCAAGAAATCTAGAATTTGATGAGGAATCTATGGAGAGTTTTCTGAAAACATGGATAAGTTCGAACAATGTTTTATTTAGTAGTTGGGATGTATTCAATGAAGCATGGAAAAACATTTCTCATTGATACAAGTTATAGGACAGCATGGGGGCCTTTAGCAAGGAACATACCATCATTTTAATACATTTATGACATCTTGCAAGTGGTTGAAGGACAAATTTCAGAATTTTCATTTCTCTCTCTCTCTCTCTCTCTCTCCTCTCGAGAATTATTTAAATTGTTGTGTTGGGCTCATCAGTAAAGGGGAGATATTTTTTTGAGAAGAAAAACTTTGTCATATTTTTTTGTGAAGTTAATGTGCTTTGCGCATGCCCTTGTAGTGGACTCCTTGCACGGTGATCTAGGCCCTTATCTTTTAAAAAATTGGGCTATGCATATCAATGAAGAAACAAATATGATTTTGTGGATGTATCTTCCTTTGTTGTGTTTGTTTGCATTCTCCTTGCCTCTTCAATCTCATTACATATATATTATGTCTATTTACGCTCTTACAGGGATTCATTATCATTTTGTATGTTTGAAACATTGTTGTGAATGCATTTGCTACAATTTGGAGAATCATATCACCCCTTCTAGTATGCACATTACTTCTCTTCACATACTTTGAAGACTATTCTCACACCTCCTTTTCTGGTGTATCACCACTTTAGTGTAAGCTTTGTTTTCACACACTCTCTCTCCCTTGTCCCTTGGAAAGTTAGATTAGGAAAAGATAGTTTTTCCTACATTAGAGTAGATTGTGGAATGTAGTTTAGGAGCAAGAACCAACTTTCTCTGGAGGTCTATCTCAAGTAACAAGTCCCACAACTTGGAGATAGTACCCATGTTATCTAGTCACATCATGAGCTCAATCACACACCTTTTTAAAACATCTAGGTTATTGTGATTCGATGATAACATAAGTATGCTGATCACAAGAGTGTTGACCATAGTTATGAGGTGGGCATGAAGGTATTCCTTCATGTCACACCTCATAAGAGTACTATCTATTACGGAAAAGGATCTAAGTTATCTCTTAGATTTGTGGATCCATTTGAGATTCTAGAGTGGATCATTCCTTAGCTTATCATCATCTAGCCTTATCACCCAAATTGCTTGTATTTTAAGAATTATGTGTTCAATTTATCTTTTCTTTGGAGATATATCCCATATCCTTATCATGTATTGGATTGGACCGCATTACAGGTGCAGGAGCAAGGGAAAATGATGGTGGATCCCATGCATATTTTAGAGCATAGGACCACAGGCCCTCGAGGCCAACATATTGATCATGTGTGATTCCAAGTGGAACATGAATGATGAGACTTCTGCTACATGGGAGGATGGTATGTTTTTATGAGCCTAATTTCATCACCTATTTCAGTGACATCCAGGTGGAAGTTGAGTCTAAGGGGAGGGAAATGTAGTTTCCTCTCCTCTTCGACACTTATTATATTTTGAGTTCGATAACTCGTTGACTATAGACATGGATATTATCATATCATTTTGGTTTAACATGATGTTAGATGATAGAGATATTTTGACTATTGATGGATTGTGATTCATAGTATGATTTGTGTGGATTCTTAGAGACATAGAGAGACATTTTATATTGATGATGATAATGTGTCAGAAGTATATATATTTATTGACATTTGGAATTCTTGTCACATTGACTATGAGTTTTTGGAACTAGTTTTATATTGATGACTAATCTAGTGTTGTTGAGTGATCAAAATCCTTCATGATTAAATACATTCAATTATGTTATTGAGTTGTTTAATTCATTATACAATCCATATACAAAGCTGAAATGTAGAAAGAAATACACAACTCAGTTTTAGAATTCAATGTTTTATTCATAAGGAATTTCAAATGTTCCCACACAAGCCATGGGATGTAACTCAAAAGTAAATTACAACTACTGAAGTAAGAGGTACATATGCATGAAAATAAAGTAAAGGAGTATGAAAGAACCCATCATTTCCTTGGGTTTCTTTCATTTTGGTTGATGCATTTCCAGCTCCAGCTTTGCTCCATCTTCATCCTCGCTTCTTAGCAAATGGCACTGTACCTAAAAACAAGAAAAGGAAAGATTGTCAATCACGAGCTCAGGGTTGATCCATATTCCTATACTATCCAATTTCATGCAAGTGGATCTCCTAGCATCAGGAGGTATAAATTACATGAAGATCAAAGGCATAACTGATAAAAGCACTATTCTATAGCAGCATACATGACTCATTCACTTAGAAAGAAGAGAGAGAAAAAACTATGGAATAAAAGAGAGGCCAAAAATCCTAATGTTTTCTAACTAGTTTATCTAAATGTGCATATACAGTAAGAAGAAAGAAGTGATTGCATTATGTAACTTGAATCAGAAAATTACATTTATTTCAGTTCAAACTAAAGGTTGAAGTATACAAAGATATGCTTGTACTAATTGATAAAAGAAATGCAAGTTTAGTGCTACAATTTCTAACAAATGGAATAAGAGAAATTACAGCTGAAACAAAATGGAAAAGGAATCTGAGAAAATTTTGACAGGGCTTCACCATGTAAAATGGACATTTTACATCTTTCCATCATGTTATTTCAAACTAATACATGCTTGAAAGTTGTAGATAAATCAAATAGTAATATAGAAAGGAGATAATGCATGGTATAGTCAAAGATATAGATTTCAGATTCGAGATAAATACAAGTTACCTTATGATATAGAATATTTTCAATACAACAACTAAGGATGCAGAGGGTAATTCATGATGAAAGATACAGTACATAATGCAAACAGCTCAATGGACATCTTATAGGATCAACTTCAGAGAATCATGAAATCACACGGAACAACCTTCCATAGCCTCAAGAAAATGGTTCCAAACCACTGCATACTTTGAAACATTCATTCGAGGGTTCCATATTCTATAAAGATAAATCAAAGTAATGCAATCATTTCAAATAATCAGAATAAGTATATTTTCTAAATCAAGAAGCTCAATACTTACACTTTTCATTATCAAAATCAATGAAATCACACAGAGACTGTGAAAAAGTGCAAATTCAAAGTTGCAATTAAATCATCAATTCATTAAATCTAATTATTCTTGTCCGGAAACATTTTAGACCAAATAGCTAGGTGAAGATAAATAAAATAGTGCATTATCATGAGTCCAAGTATTCAAGTGATTCAAGTACAACCCAATGGATCAAACATAATTATACAATACAGAATGCAAGAATGATCAACATACATTTTTTCAACTCCATAAGAGCTAAAACATCAACAAAACACTAGTTAAGTCATAAATGAAGTTCAACAACACTTTTAATACAACCTTTTAAGACAAACTGTTTCAATATTATCAGTTCTACTATAAATTTACAAAATCCATGATGAAAAGTTTCAACAAAACAGAAAAAATTCTATATAGTATTGTAAAATGTCTTTTATGATATTAAACAGTTTTAAAGGTTCATTAATGAATAACTATTTAAATATCAAAAGATCAAAATGATAAAAAATATGATTGTGTTTTAAGACCATTCTAGATTTGATAAGTGTTTATTATCTTTCAAAGTATGTATAATATGGTTTTCACATCTTTGAAGTGGTCAACAAATGGAGCAGAATTTATATAAAATCAAACTAGATAAACCCATGATGGAAATACAGGGATACATGACAGGGAATCTAGAGTTTCAAACATGGAAACAAGTTTGAAATAACAAAGTTTTCAAAAAGTATAAGAGCTCAAAAGGAAATGTAGATATAAGCCTTATGAAATTAATCCCAAATCGGTGAATTTTTTTAGAAGCAACACAACATTCAACCCATCAAAAGAGGCTTGAAAATCATCAAAGAATGGAGTTTTAAATGTAAAAGAGGCTAAGCATATATTCAAATAAAATTTGAGAAAAATGAACTCAAAAAATAAACATAATTTTTAGACAAAGGTCCAAATGGCCAAGAGATTGATTTACGGTTTGACTAAAAGGCGAAAGGAGACAAAATACAATAGTTAGAAAATCAACATACATAGTCAAAATCAAAACACAAAAGAAAAAACAACAAAAGATAGAATCTAGTCCAGATTTTCAATACTCAGAGAAAAATAATAATAGACTATTAAAAAGCATAGGTGACCAAATTAGATCAAGAAAGAAAAGAAAAAAACTCAATGCTCACGAAATCACTTATACAACAATCTTATGATGATTTATTTAGAAAGTGTCAAAAATATTCAAATGGAGGAAAGCAACTCACCATTTTCGATCAAAACTTCTCAAAATCCCTAAAGTGAAGATAAAAAAGTGTTTCATACCCTAATCAGTAGTCAAGTCCTATTAAATCTTTCTAAAAGCAACGAGAAGAAAGAAAAAAACCATGAGATAATGCTGAATAAAAAATTCACCCATGTGAAGGCTAATGCCGTATCAAGACATAGCAAAAGTTAAAGAAAATTATTTACTCAGAAATTAGTAGGTATGTCTTCATCATCAAGGTAGAATGATAAAAATATTAGAGCACAAGAACCTCAAACAATGAAAATGTAAATGGTATATCAAAGCAAAAACCTCAAGAAGTCAAAAAAAAAATGGAGAATGGTTACTTACCTTTGTGACATCTATTTGAGATAATCATTTCTAATTAGAAACTTAGAGAGATCTCCACATTGTGTTTAACAAATATAAACTCCATGAAAATATAAAAAACTATTGGAACTTTGTAACAACAATGATTTTGATCCATTCTCTATTTTCTCACTCTTAAATCCTAACTCGAGCCTTCAAATAGACCAATGAAGTGGCCAGTCCTTTCAAAAAACTATTTGCAAATAATAAAAAAGATGAAAAAAAACAATCATAACTCCATTTGTCCTCATTCAAGGCTTACAAGCAAAAAAAATAAAATGAAAGGAAAAGCGATATATCGTAAAAAAAAAAAGAAAAAAAACTAAAATTAGAAAAAGAAATTTGAATATCATAAAGTTCAAAATACGAAACAATGGCTTAAAAAACAAAAAAACAAAGTTCTGATCAAAGCCTCAAAGGGAGGGAAAATCCATACTCATCTTCTATTAGAATGTAGGGGCCTAAGCTGAGCTCAAAAGCTTCATAAAAAATGGTGTTTAAGCTAAAAATGCAAGGGAAATCCTACAATGTGAAAAGTATTCAAGCCAAACTCCAAAAGGAACAAATGAACCATAGAAATCACATAATCATTTTTGAATTTTTTGTAGTTGAAATCCAAAAAAATTCTTCCAAAAATTTTACTAGGATTCTCCTCTCGCTTGAGATGGAGAAAAAATAAAAATGATCAAATTTTAGGTTTAAATAAGCATTTTTTCAGGACTTAACCACATTAAATCATGCAAAATCAACTCAACATCGGGTAATGATCAATGGCCAACCATCAAATCAAGCAAAATCATCTACAATCAATCTATAACTTTCAACGAACCATCAAGATATATATCCACGATGGAGATGATCATAGATCAAAGATCAATGGCCATGAATTTATCAAAGATTTATGTATCTCATAATAAATGTAACACAATGAGATCAAACCTCAGAAGGATGAACCATCAAGAAATCAAGTCAAGAAAAGTCATCGTGGAGGGGAAAACCCATCATCATTCAAACAAAATCATTGCATTGGCCTATCAAAGGTCAAATATTTATATAAAGTGCATGTCACCATAATCATAAAACCCTAAATATTTTCATAATCAATCACCAAAAATCAACAAAACCTTAATCTATGCCAATGGTCAAAAGGTGGCCTATTATAATCAAATGATAGTTGATTCATATTGTGACCTTAACCTATGCCAATGTCAAACCAAAAGGGTAGTGTGTAAACCAAAATTATGTAATTATGTTTCTAAATAAACCATGAAATATAATGTCAAATGAGACCAATGATTATTCAAAAAGGAGGTCAAAACCGTGATAGACAAAGTGTGCAATCACTAATGTGGTCCCAAAAATGGGAATATTTTAAAAGGGGGAAAACATATAATATGCCACAAGTGCATTATTCATGCCAAATTAACTAACTATGATCATTCAAACAAAAGATCGACATTAGAGGACAATGGAAGTTTCTCCCCAAAGACCTATTACCTTATTTTCCACAAAATAAGAGTTGAATATTATGCACATGTGCACATCAAGGGTATCTTTTCAAAGTGGTCCCAAAATGGTTGATGTGGATTGATCAACTTTTGCAAGTATAAATAATGGGTGATTATTTTTGCAGGAGATTATTTTTGTATGTGCATCACAAGAGGCATGTGTTATTTTTACATCTAAGGGGGAAGTGGATCAAAATGTAGATGATGTCACATCATCACAAGAAGACAAAGATTTCATGCATTGGAGAAGACTTGATCATCAAGCAAAGTTTATTATTAGCCAATTATTCACCCAACTTTATTAAAAATAGAAATAGTCAATTGCAGTTTGATTGAGTTGTATTTTTGTAAACAAGGCTATTAATGCCTCATTATATTAGCATGCTTATTTTTATTCCTTTATTTATTCATGATAAAGGATAAAAATAGGATGCATGGGTGAGTACAATTTTTAGTCTATTTTTAGGAAGGGTGGGATGAATAATTTTTCTATATATTGTGTGCATTGGCAAAGCACAAGGAGGAATTTTTTGGACATAGGAGTGCTGAAGCAGATTTTTTCCAGTTTTTCCTTTTGAATGAGAATTATTTTTGCCCTTCCAATTATTTGAGCTTTGTGTATACTTTATTATTTCTTGTGAATGTTAAAATTCCTTGATTGATTATCTTACCTTGTTGCAAAACTTAGTAATTTTTGCATAATATTAGTGTGCATGTGTATCTTAATAGTATTGTTGTGAATTTTCCCTCAATACATCAAGTGTTTTCCTTAATATTCTACTAAAACTATTGGTTTGTGCATCCAGAATTCATTCTCAGATATTTGTGCATGTACTCAATCAAAGCCCTCAACAATTTTGGTGTATCACCCCAGTTTCAATTCATTTATAGTCATCTTTTACCCTCAAAACCCCAAAAATTAGTTTAGGATACATCAAGAAGGAACCGACCTTGATACTGGAGACTCACCTCAAAATAGGTATACCCACATATCTGAGGTGTTTCCATTGTATCTATGAAAGAGAGAGATTATTTTTGCAAGCTTAGAACACCTACAGCCATCTCTCTATAGGGTGCACTTTCGAGAGATAACAACTTTTGGCACACCCGATGGGACCACAAATCAGATCTATGAGAAGATTACGATAATTTACAACATATTCACAGCAAGAAAGGTTACTTTTAAGGACAACAAGCTGCAACAATTTATTCTAAAGATTAAAATATTTATTTGGCGACTCCATAAGGCTGATTTCGACTAGTTTTGCAAAGATGTTCCATGCCTAAAGTGACTACAAGATCATCGGTAAGAGGAATTCCTTCTGAGTTTATTTCTTTACCTTTGAATTCTGTAAGAAAAAGAAGAGTTGGTAACACCCTACCTTATAATAGGTCTTGTTTTAACAACCCTCCTCCTCCTAATCCTCCTTCACCATGTATCAATTTCTTTGTTCAGATCCCATTTTTTCCAATGGCTATTCAACCACCTAGGAATTTTGTGACCTTTACTAATGGCAACCCATTAGTAATTCCAATTTATCATGATATCCCTAATGTTGCCATGAAAATTTTACCTACCTTCACTTGGTGAAAATCGGGTTACACCTACAGAATATATCAAAGATGTTGCAGCCCTATGTGCAGTCCATAATATAACACATGAAGATGTAGCCTTGAGACTTCTAGTTGCATCCTTTAAAGGGAAAGCCTTGCAATGGTATAGAAATTTAGAGATTAGAAGTATAAGAACTTGGGATGAGTTAGGTGCTAAATTGCTAAAACAATTTCAAGATAACTCAGATCATTTATCTCTCATAGAACAATTGTCTATAATTAAAAGAGCCCCTCATGAATTTATGGCCAGTTTTAATATCCGTTTTGCTAGAACTTGGGAAAGAATTCCAGCAAGTGTCAAGCCTCAAGCTGACCATGCTTTTCTATACTACCTCAGAGCCTTAAATAATGATATTTCAACTATGATTCAGTCCATGGGAGGTGAAACTCTCCCGAGAGCTTATGATATTGCTATAAAAGTAAAAATAGTCTTATTCAAGCCGGAAAGTTAGCACCAAGGCCTTCAATGCCTTTTTAGCAGACTTGCACCTATCCCACAACCTATCACCATTATAGAACCTGTTATTACAGCCCCATCAGATGATGTGTTTAAATCTTTGCAGACTATGGGAAACAAGCTAACTTTGATTGAAAATAGACTTGCATTACCTAGCAAGCCTTATCAAGCTCCTTATCAACAAAACCAACAAAATAGGCAGCCTTATCAACAAAATCAGAATTATAGACAACCATATCAATAAAGGTAGTTTGACCCAAAGGCTCCTAGTTCATCTAACACTTTAGTCCCAGTTAATATGGCTATACGAAGAATGGTGTCAACCTTGTAATCAACCTCATTCAACTGCAAGTTACCCAAATGCTTTCCTGAATATAAGCCTTGTTGCACAACCTCAACCTGAGACATTGTTTATGCCTCAAATGGAGGGTGGGCAGCAAGAAACTCATGTTCAGAAAGCACCTGAATAGAACTTGGTTAGTTTTAGTGAAGATGATTTTATTGCAGTTATGACTAGAGCTCAAGAAAAGGCTCATGAGAGAGGAAAACAACAAAATAGGCTTGTTCTACCCACAGTCACTAATAAAACAACTAACTACAGGTCAAAAAATAGCTAATAGTCCTTTTTTCCTCAGAAAATATCAAGTGTTCCAATCCAAAAGGACCAACCAAAAATTCATTACAACCTGATCCTAGAAGACTTTTCATACCTCATTTCTCAAAGGTTGCAGAAGCAGAGTCAGTCTTTGCTAAAGCCTATGCTAAAATAGTAGAATCTGTTTCCAAAATGGTTTTTTTTAAATTGTTGATATAATGAAAAATCATAATGTTAATATCTCAATGTGGGATGCCCTAAGTATTCCAAGGACAATAGGAGCTACTTTCTCATGAACTTGCTAAGTTGCAAATTTCTTCAAAAATAATAGAAAAGGAAGTTTAGAAAATAGACATGGTCCTTGGAACAATGGAACAGGACCACATTAAAGAAGTTAAATGGATGGTTCAAAAGTCTTAAATGCTCATGATATCAAGAAACCACCACCATTTTATTTGTCTCTAATTATTGGAGAGCATCTTGTTCATAACTGCATGGTTGATAGTGGTGCAAGTAGCACAGTTATGCCAAAAGCAATTGCAGAAAAGTTGGGCTACAAGTATGAGCCTACAGAGAAGAGCATGCTAAAGCTTGATGGGACTATAACTAATACAGTTGGTGTCATCAGAAATATGGAGGTAACATTACATGCTTGTCCAAAATTTCCATTTTGTAAGATGTTACTATTGTAGATTTACCTCCTTACTTTGCTTTATGTTTATCAAGAGATTTCACAAAAAAATAGGAGGTTATCTCTCTTCAGATTGGTCCTTTTTGTTCTTTACTACATGTTATGGGACCAAAGTTACTATCAATTCTGAACCATTGGCTAGATTTCATATCGAGCCTCATGCTTCTAATGCATTATCCAATTATGTATCCATAAACCAGTCTAATTTCGATAATACAACTCATGTTTCAACACTAGATGGTGTTTCTAATTGTTCATGGATAAAAATACACATGAAGAACATGCTCATGATCCTTTCAAATAAGTTGAAGAAGATTTTTGGTGTGTATTTTTGCATGAGGAAAACACACCAATTCCTTTGTTGTCCAAAATAGAAAATGTAGCAGAAGGGATTTGGAAGCTTCATTTTGATGGAGCTAAGAACAAGAAAGGACAAGGATCAGGTTTGATGCTCACTTCCCCCATGAATGAAAGGTATTTCTCATCTTTGAGTCTCCAATTTTTATGTACTTGTAATGTAGTCTAAATACGAAGCATTAATTCATGGCTTACTTTGGGCTAGAAAGAGAGGTATTAGCATGTTACAGATTTTGGTGATTTTGAGTTGGTTATCAATCAAGTAAGAAATTTCAATGTTTGTAAGAATCCATTAATGAAGTATTATAGACATAGAGTTTTAAAATTAATGGAATATTTCGATGTTATTAATATCCAGTCCATTCCAAGAACAGAAAACAAGCATGCGGATAGACTTGCAACAATTGGTGCTAGTTTTGAAGTGTTGGAACATATTAAAAACAACAAGATTTAGCCTCACATAAAGTTGATTTTCAGGCCTTCTATACCCGATAATGATTTGAATTGGCAGGTTTTTGAAAATGATGAACAAATTTGTAGGTTTTTACAGCAAGAAGCTGAATTTTCTGTAGTAAATCAAGAGAAATTACAACACTTATATGGTGACCAGATTGTTCAATTGAAGACCAATAAACTACCTCAAGGTTTAGTCACATTGGAAGACATCTTCAACACTGATGATCAGTTAAGGAAAGACAAAACAAAGATGTCAACACATGTAGACAATTATGAAGAGATCTCAGTTGATGATGGAAAAATTTATTTCTTGGAAAGGTGTTGGTACCCAAATTGATTCTCCCTCAGAAGCTGAGTAGCATCACAGTTTTGATAGGAAGCTTAGAGACAAGCAGACCATGTTGTGTGTTGTTTTATAGCTAGGGAAGAAATGTATCTTTCTCTTTCTCACTCATATGTGGAGAAATGGGTAGTACCCTTAAGAGGATTTGATCTATCCTCACTACTTTATGGTTGTGAATTTCAACTAGGGTGAGAGGACCCTTTTATAGCCTACTATTTGTGGAGGAGATGGAGATATATCTCTTTGCCAGGTTATTAAGAAGACCTTGAATAAAATATGATCAATACAAAATAAATCTAACTCTCACGAGTTGTCACCCTAGATAATGGAGATGTTTTCCAAGAAAGGTTTAGGCTACTAAAAGCAATGAAAACCTGATTGCTTTTGCATGTTTTGGTAATATAAATTATGCATTTGTACACACACAAGATAAACAAGGGTATTATGGGTAGGATTGAATGTTTTTAAATGAAATATTAGTGGGAGGTGAGGAAATGTGGACTTTGATTCGCTAGATCTTTGAGAAATTTTTAAAAACTCGGAAGGCTTGATCAAGAGAATGCTTCTAATAGCTTAAATGTTCCTTTAGCCAGAAGGAGTGCTTTCAGTGGAGGCCCAAATCGGCACATTTTCACACAAACTTTAAGAATCCAAAATGAAGGATCAAATTGAAAAACTTAATTAAACATTATCAACCTTTTTTTTATCACACCTAAGATACCTTCAAAGGATAACAAACAATCTTATCATCATGCTAGAAGTAAAGTGATTTTAAATTTGTTTATTTCACTATCAAATGAAAGCTCTTCTCGAAAAATGAAATTGGAAATGCCACCAAACATTCACGAGGATAACATCTTGTGTGATTCACAAAGATTTCAATGTAAGATTGAAATGGGAACAAGAAAAACTATTTATAGACATTCATAAATGAAGCGTATATGATTTTTCTCAAAATCGAACATAGATTAACTCAAATATGATTAAATGCATCAACAGGGAAAGTTTCTAGAACAATCTTAGAGCTTGTTAATGGTTGTAAACTTGCAACCACCTTGACATGATCAAATTTAACACAAAATAGATAAACAGTTCTTCCCATGATTTCTCTTAATAATGGGGTCTCACAAACTTTTCTCTTAGGAATTAGTTTCCGATATGTAACATTCCAAAAATGTCATGAAAATTCATGCAATTTATAACATTTCATTTACAACAGAGTTTTTCCCCAAATCCAAAAACATTCAAAGCACCATTGTGTATTACAAATTTGATCGTGACTCCCAGAATCAGATTTGTAAGAGATTTATCAGTGTCCTCGTGAGGGAAAATCTCTTCAAATATTTCTACATTCAATTCTTTACCGGTAAGTCACTCTTCACTTCATTTGTGAACTACTTCCTCCTATAATCTATCGAATCCAATTTCTTGTGTGCCAAGGAAGGAAAGATTGGAACATCATATTGATCCAATAGTGATCACATCTTAATGGTAAAAAAATGTTTTCAGATATTTCCCACCAAATAGAGATATCGACTAGTTTCTTGCATGCTAAGGAAAATCATATTGAATTTGATAGTCGATTACATCTTAATGGTAAAACATGTTTTTAGATCTTCCCCACTAAACCAGATATCAAATTAATTTTACTCTTCATTTGGCATGTGGGAGACACCAAGAAATGATGAAAAACTAGAAAATCCACATTCCTAGGAGATTTGGAGCAGAAATGGTGGAAAATCATATACACACACATAGTTTCCATCGATTTCTCTTTTGAATTTGGACCATCCATGTGGGAGATCCGAGTTAAGATGGGCCTAGGGTTCTTTTACCTTTTACACCTTTTGGAAAAAATGTAGAATTTCTCAATTTGCTCCACCCTCTCGCCTTTGAAAAATGGGCTTGACACATGTCCCAATGTGGGTCCCAGAGGAACCACGGCTCAATTATGCTATTTTACCTCATTTTTGGAAAAAGGAAAATTTTCCAAATTTTCCCCATGGCTCCACCCCGTAGACTTTTCAAACTATCGCGCATCTCAATGGAACATTTTGAGATGGTCCCGGAAAGTAGAGACCCCAAAAAAAGCACAAAGCTAAGCACGTGTCGTAGTCCGGTAGAGTTTGTTAAAATTTTGAGAGTTTAGCGAGAATGCACCATGTGTCCAACGCCTTAGACAATCATCTTTGGTCATTGAAAATTCTAAGCAAAAAGGTAGTGTGAGCAGAAGCCTCCAAGTTTCCTCCTGGCGCTTCTTCAAAATAAAACTTAGGGTCCCTAAACATGCACGGTCCCTCCACGTGTCTTAGGCCCTTTAGGAATTTTCTTGAAAAGTCTAAGTAAGGAAGGCCCAGTGGAAACCTCCATGTGTCTTTATGGTGCAACTTCAAGATGCTCCCCAAGAGTGAAAAATCTCTATGAGTGTTGGCTCACCACATGTCCCAAGCCTTAGAAAATTTCTTTTAAAAGTTTAAGTATATAGTGAAACGGCGGAAGCCTCCACCTGTCCCTCTGTCACATTTGTTAAGGTGGGACCCTAAAGCTGATCTTCAAATGAGTGCCATCCCACCACATGTCCACACTCACCAAATTTGTACCAACTACATGAAAAAAATTTATAAGTTCGAGAAAAGCAAGCAGAATCCTCCTCAGTGTCCTCCTGACGTAACTCCAAGGCAAAACCAAAAGGTGAGTCTTCAAACGAGCTTCATTCCTCCACATGGACCAAGTTTTGGGCTGAAATGATCCACAAAGTCTTCGATCACCCCACCAAGATGCATCCAACCAAAAAGGGCCTTGTTGCCACTGATGTAGAGATGTAAATTTGACAGAGAAACACACCCGTCAAGCCATAAAATGCAGGGAAATCACTTTGTTTGAGCCTTTATATGAAATATTCTTCAGGGAAAGAGAATTTGGAAACATTGTAGGGTTCACACATGATCATTTGAGCTACATTAAATCACACTTACTTAGGTTTTTTCGACAAAAAGTGGTAGGGACAACAACACATGACTGCGAAAAATGGAAGGAAGGGAACAGTTCGAGTTTCATGCCCAATTGTACAGACACCTTCAAATGGTAAGAAAAAGAAACAAAAATTCTTGAATTTTAATTGATCTTCGACTAAGGAAAGGATTCATCATGATAACCAAATGGACGACAAAGTCTTCAAGCACCAACTTGGGGAGATAAAAATGTGATAGAGGCCACAAACTGAGGGATTTTAATGGCAAACGAGGTGAGACAAATTTGAGCACCAACAAAAGGTATGTTCCTTAGCTGAGAAACATTCCTTTATCAATATTTGTAAATAATTTAAGGATGTTTTCCCTTGGAAATACCAATATCTAAGGTTTTGATCCAATTCTCGCACATCATACCATTGAATTACATGACCCAAATTCCAAGCCGCTTAGGCAAAAATAGAGACCTGTAAATCCCAAGATAGAGCCTTTAATATGAAAAGAGTTATCTAAGTTGATTGAATCAAGCATCATTTTTCCAATTAAGCATTCAATTTGAGTAGCCAATCTTGTTCCGGTTTGGAAAAAGAATGAAGAAATTTGATTATGTGTGGATTTTAGAGATCTTAAAACGGCTTCATTGAAAGATCATTATCCACTACCTAACATGGATCAAATCTTTAGAACGTTTTTTGGTTCTAATAGACTATCTATTTTAGATGGTTATAGTGGATACAATTAGATTCTAGTCTGAGAAGAAGATAGGTATAAAATAGCGTCTACCACCAAGTGGGGTACTTATGCTTACAAAAGAATGCCTTTTGGCCTTTAAAATGTTGGTGCAACATTTCAACATGCAATGAACATGGATTTTCGTAGCTTATTAAAAAAAAAAAAATACATACTGGTTTATTTGGATGATGTTACCATATTTTCAAAAAAATAGATGAACATCTAATACATTTAAGGCAAGACTTTTCAGCTTATGCGAGCTTTTCTTAATATTATCAATCCCATAAAATCTATTTTTTTGGTACATCAAGGTAAATTGCTTGGTCATATTGTTTCTAAACAAGGTTTAACAATTGATCCTTTTAAAATTGAAGCCATATCAGAGCTATCATTACCTCATCATAAAAAGGAATTACAGAGCATTCGGGAAAAATCAACTTTGTTAGAAGATTTGTTCCAGATTTATTAGCATTGGTTAAACCATTGACAACTATGTTAAATAAAGAGAAGAATTTCTCTTGGACTAGCGAAGGGAGAGAAGGGTTTGAAGCAATTAAAACAACCATTTCTCAAGCTTCTACTCTTGCAAATCCAAATTTTGATAAATCTTTTACTATGTATGCACTTGCTAGAGCTAAAACAATCTCATCCATGTTAACTTAGGTTAATGATGAAAATATTGAGCAGTCAATTGCTTTCTTCGGAAAAAGTTTGCATGACTACGAAACAAGGTACACATTTTTTAAAAAACAAGTACTTTCAGTAGTCAGAGGACTAAAGAATTTTAAGTAAATACTTTCAAACAATAAGATACATGTTCTGGTTTCTCATTTAAGTGTGAAATATTTCTTGTAAAATAAAGAATTGAATGAGAGGAGAGTAGGTTTGGATAACAAAGGTTGGGAATACAATGTTGATATCCGTGTTGTGAAGATAGTTCGAGGGAAAGGTTTATGTGAACATCTGATTGCTGATATGGAAAAATAGTAGGCTACTGAATCAAAAGATATAGAAAAACATGCTGAAGGTACATATCAATAATCAGATTTCATGGTGCAACGAGAAAATCAGCAACTTGAACTTATTCAAGAAATTAAGGAATCAAGATGGATGATTGATTTAGTTAACTATCTACAACATGACACTTATCCGGAAGGTATGGATAAGAACAATTGAAGGTATTTAAGGTTACAAATTGTACCTTATGTTTTCATCAATGGTGTGTTATTCAAAAGAGATATAAATGAAATCTTGTTGTGATGTGTTGATTATGATAGAATTCAGAAATTATTGTCTGAATTCCATGAAGGACCTATAGGAGGTCAATTTTCAGCACATACTATAACCTTGAAAATAATGAAAGATGATTACTATTGGCCTAGTATATTCAAAGATTTCTTTGAATGGATCAGAAAATATAAAAATGTGCTTTATTTTTTGGAAAAGAACATTAAGCTTCACTACCCCTACAACCTATTTTAGTGGATCAACATTTCATGCTTTGTGGGGTCTTGATTTTATTGGCATGTTGAATCCACCTTCATCACAAGGATACAAGTGGATTTTGACACCCACAGATTATTTTACACGTTGGACTAAAGAAATAGATTTGAAGGATGCTAATAAAACTTTGATAATATCCTTTTATGAAGGTATAGTTTTCAGATTTGGTGTTCCAAAGAACTACCATTTCGATAATTCCTTAGCATTTCTTATTGCAGAGGTAAAATATTGGTCTATCAAACATGAAATTTATTTAATTACGCTCATCTAATTATTACCCATATGGTAATGGGTTAGCTGAAAGTAATAACAAGAATCTTCTTAGGATCGTCAAAAGAACACTCAAAGATAGACAAAGAGCTTGGAATCTAATATTCAATTTGGCACTTTGGGCGACAAAATGACTCCTAAAATATCACTGGCAATTCACCTGCACAAGCTTGTTTAGGAAAGATAAGCATGAATGCCTATTTCAAATGAGTTACGTATATTAGATTTACTACATCGATGGAGCTACTTGAGAATGAACCATCGGAGGTTAGTTATGTAGAATTGATGGAATTATAAGAGCAAAAAGATCTAGCTTATATGAATATGGAAAATAATTAGAAACAGATAAAGAAATTTTTGATAAGAAAGATAAGTTTAGGGTATTCAATGAAGGAGACATTGTGTTGAAATGGGATGTCTTTGTAATACAAATCTAGGAAATCACATGAAGTTTGATATAACTGGAGTGGTCCTTAAATGATTAATTAAGGACTACATGTAATTTTCAGCTATGTGTGTTTGTTTCACATAGAATGTTTCATTCTTAGAATAGAGTTGCTTTCTATCATTTCATTCTCTTGAGAAATGATAAGGGTTAGGGCTAAGAGGAATAACTATTGAATGTTGGGAGGGTGTGCACGTACCATAGAAAGAGATCAGATCGATTGCGAAGAAATCCTTTTTGTCTAGAAAGGACTACCCGCAAGTAAGAATACAAGACCACCAGATTTTAGTTAGACAATAAATGAGGAACCGCCTTAGGCCCAGAAATATTAGACTTCCTTTCAAAGGTGGTCAGCCTTCCCCTCTTAATATGAATTAACACAAATTCTAACAAATAAGTTATTGCAAAATTACAATTTAATTACCTCGTTAAAAGCAATAGAGGAAAGGCTGGTTTTGGTTTGAGTCACGGTGGATCGATGCCGGTCACTATACAACCGACTACGGTTAGACACCGATGCAGGTTCTTGATAACCAATACTCTGGTAGGGGCAAAAGATTTAGGGGCTTTTAATGAAGGTTTTCTATGAGGTGGCTATGGTGTTTATAAGGTCAAATGATTAGGGATAAGCCATGGGGTGATGGAGAAGACTCGAGAGTATGGAGGGTGTTCTTGGGGCAATGTAACGGTAGAGGAATGATAGTTAGATGTAGGGTGTTACCGGGTAGTAGATATAGGAGTAGAATTATAATTACCGATTCGAAGTTCAAGAAATGTTATTAAAAGAACGCATACAAGACACTTGTTACTAGTTTCGATGAAGATACAGTCCAAGGACTCGATGGTGAAGGCAGGCTCGGTGGGATGATCTCGCAATCAAATATGAGCTATCTTCTCTCCCAATGCTTGGATGAGTGTCACCGTGCTCTAGTTACTCGGGCCATTGCGGTCTTGGGCTTGATGTCCTTCTCTCTAAACTCTTCTCTTTTCTTCACTTGTCTCTGCTTTGCCAAGTGAATTCTTGATCTTTCCAATGAATTCCAGATCCTTTGTTTTTGGTTGGGGGAAGTCATTTACAGGGAACCGATGGTGGTTACGTAACCGATGGCGGTCGAGTAGGAACCGATGTCGGTTAAGTCAAAGTGGGCTATTTTTAGTAAAATAGCCAACTTTCCCTCCTTTTCTCCCGAGAGATTAGTTGTGGGCTTGGTCAAGTCATTATTAGGTTGGTTTTGGTGTGGGTGAGGGGTAATTAGTCATGGGTGTGGATGTAGACCAAGTTATAGGTCTTAATTAGGTTAGTTTAGGGTTAGGGTTAGGTCATGATGAGGTGGCGAAATAGGGTGGCAGGTTTGAAAATGTGGATTTATTAATTATAAGGTAAGTAATAAATAATTCTGCAAGGTTAAGGTGGTGAGGTTAGGTTGCGAAATGAGATGTGGGGCATAGGGTGTCGTAAGACACAAATTTTGTGTCTACATTAGCCCCTTGTTGTCATGTAGCTTGTCTTGTAAAGCTGCACTGACAATTAATAAGAAGTGATTGCCCCAGTTAAGGGTATAGGTAATCCCCCTCAAATCTATCATAGATTGAGGCGACGTGAAATCAGGGATAGGGTTGATAAAGGGTGAATGGTGTTGAGATGATGGTAAGATGGTGGGATAAGTTCAAGGAAGCAGAGGCACGTTGAAATGTAGTAGTATGACCAGGGTACACGATTTGAAAAGTAAACGAGCAATACATAGGCAAAGGTCGATAGTTTATCCAAACAAGGTTGATATAATCCTGGTATCCAAGGCATAGGAAGTAGCTCTAGGGGATATAATAGGTAAGGTACAGGAACATTTAGGCATGTTCGGCAGTACCAAATGGTTGGTTTGGTTGAGATAAACATCACGGTCTCGGTCTAGGAAAAGTTGGTCGACTGATCAAGTCAAGTATCCTAATCATGCTAAAACATGAACAGGTGAGCCTGATTGAACAAAAAGTTACATGATGGGTGGATAAAATTGTAATTTGCGGTTTTGGGTGAGGTACTTAATTGATGCGGCCTTGGGTCGGGCCGATTGATGAGTGAGGGCCTTGATCGGGTTTGATTGGTGGGGTGTGGCCTTGGGTCGGCCGGATTGGGTGGTTGTGGTGTTGGGTCGGGCCTAATGGTTGGTTGTGGCCTTGGGTTAGGCTAAATGGTTGGTTGCAGCCGCGGGTCGGGTCGCCAAATGGTTGGTTGTAGCCTTGGTCGGGCTAATGGTTGGTTGCGGCCTTGGGTCGGGCCAAATGGTTGGTTAAAGCCTTGGGTCGGGCCAATGGTTGGTTGCGGCCTTGGGTCAAGCCAAATGGTTAGTTGCGGCCTTGGGTCGGGCAAAATGGTTGGTTGTGGCCGTGGGTCAGGCCAAATGGTTGGTTGCGGCCTTGGGTCGGGCCAAATGGTTGGTTGCGGCCTTAGGTCGGGCCTAATTGGTTGGTCAGGCCGTGGGTCGGGCCAAATGGTTGGTTGCGGCCGTGGGTCGGGCCGATTGGAGTCAAAATAAGGCAAGTCAGCAAAGCCAGGGGTAGGTGATTGGGGAAAAAGTAGAGATTGGTGGACAAGGGTAGGAGTTAGGTGAAGGAAGTAAATAATTGATATCGGTTATGTGTGACCGATATCGGTTAGAAGACCGATACCGGTATTCTAGGGCACAAAATAACCGGTATCGGTTATAGGTCAAAACCTATAAAAAGAAAAATATAGCCTATCATTGTCACTTTGTGAATTTGAGCACCCAAATTTAGTTGTCTGAGGTGGGAAGTGATTTTGTTGAGTTTGTGGGCTAAGGTGGCATTATTTGAGTGGAGGAGTGAGTGGTTGGTAGACCCCAGCGATCAGGAGGTAGAATTTGATTGGTGGAGAACCCAGCTGAGGAGATTTGGGGCCATGGCACAGCCAAGAGGAGCAGGAGGTGCTGGACCAGCTGGACCACCGCCACCTATCCCACCACGACGACGTGTAGTCATACCGGTAGGCTCTGAGCTCTTACCTATGTGAATTTAATGAGTTTAACTTAGATGTGGGTTTTGGGTAGGAATCCTAATTTTAATAAAATAAGGAATGAATGGAGGTAATGTGTAAAATGGAGTGGGTAGGTAGGCTAGTTAGGCCAAAACGGCAGGGTGGGTAGGTTTTTAGGGTTTTCTTATGGGTAAAAGGGGAGAAATAGAAAAAAATAGTTTTTGCGGGCCGTTTTGGGTTCGGCCCCGGAATGGGACAGTGACCGATGTCGGTCACTAGTGCGGATCGGCATCAGTCACTGAATGTGTGTAGAAATTACTTTGTGGGTAGACCGCGTCGTCATATGTTGACCAAATGTCATACGTAAATGCGCTTGGGGGACGATGGCGGTCGAGGTGACCAAGACTAGTCTACATGGGCAAGATTTGTTTGTTGTTAGAGTTTCTTCTTGTTGTTTTGTGTTTTTGTTTGGGGGTGAAGGGGGAGGGGTAGAGGTGATAAGGAGGGTGATTGGGGTGGGGAAATGGGGTTGATGGGGGTTGGTTTGGGTAGGATAGATTAGGTGTTGGCTGTGAAGTAGGAGGTGTTAAATTGGAAGGGGGTATAGTTAGATGGCTAGAGTAGATCGGGGTGGTTAGTAGGGTGTGAGATAAGGAAAGGGGATATCGTAGATGTTATAGGGTAAGATAGGTGGGTGTAGATGTGTGTTGTAGAGTCGGGATTGTGGTTGGGTGGGTAAGTGGGTATAGAGAGTTAAGGTAGGTGTTTATTGTAAAGGGTAGGTCTATGAATTGGGTTCTTTTTGCAGCATGCCGCGCCATCAGCTCACAATGTGGGATCGGATGCCCCCTCTATTGAGGCGATGCGGACACATGTGTCTACAGCGCAGATGGGACATCATGCGAAGAGGTTGGACTCGGCAGAGTCCAAAGAGTATAGGGCTATGGATAAGGACCACAACCTGATGGTTGCCCTCATCAAGAGATGGGATCCAACAACCAATGTCTTCCATCTCCCTACTGTAGAGATGACGATTACGTTAGAGGATGTATATCACATCCTGAGACTGCCTATCGTAGGTGAGGTAGTGTTCCAGTGGATGCAGACAACAATGGACAGCATCCTACATGTATTCAGGGATGCAGCCCCATTGTTGACCTATCACAGTGCGAGCATTACCTATGGCGACATGTATCGCACACACCGACAGGAGACATAGCTTTCCGTGTTGATGATGATAGGTATCACCTGCTTCGCCCTCCCGGACTCAAAGGGAGGCCGCTTCCCGTGGGATTTGATGGGAGTTGTGCATGAGATGGTAGAGGAGCATGCATGCTATGCCTGGGCACCAGTGTATCTGGTGTAGCTATATAGAGAGTTGTG
This sequence comes from Taxus wallichiana var. yunnanensis, assembly GCA_018340775.1. NCBI lineage: Eukaryota > Viridiplantae > Streptophyta > Pinopsida > Cupressales > Taxaceae > Taxus > Taxus wallichiana. Next base: position 772,090,592 of record CM031238.1, on the reverse strand, counting down.
GGGTTATCGCCGTATGAGGTGATTCGGTATTTGCTCGACATTTTTGTTACACTACTGGGCATACGAGCACATCATCTATATATGACCAAGAGGGATGCCCCAAAGAGCCAAGGCCACGATTGTAGTGTATAGATATGAATTTTAGAGGTGGTTGGGGTCGTGGGCTAGCCACGAGTGCAAAGGTCTCGGAGATAGGATGTGGCCTACTACCGTCATATGTTGGAGGGTTTGACCACACTGACATTATATGGAGGCCCTACAAAGGCCATCAGCCCCGAGGAGGAGCCCGAGCACGATATGTGCTAGATCCAGTATAGTTTCTAGATATTTGGATGGAGGCCCGGGAGTATGAGCGGATACCCCTAGAGAGGGTACGACGGTAGTTGGGCTTATGACAAGATGAGCCACCTCCCTTCCCACAATACTGGAGGGATGATGTAGAGGCCCCACTACCTACACCGTAGCCAGTTGACCCTGCCTAGGTAGCAGAGAGACCGGTTGATGATATAGTGGATGATGCCGGAGTGACAGGGGCCTTTTTGGTTTGGTGGGCGGGGAGAGAGCAGCCAGGAGAGCACAGCCCGCACAGCCAGATTTGGCGGTGTTATAGTGGAGAGGGACCGGCTCTTAGGATAGGTGCAGTTATTACAGGGGTAGCTTGCTGCTGCACAGGCACATATTGGGGTGCTACAGGGCGGTTAGCCTGCACGAGCTCGTGAACATGTGACCAGAGGCACCGACAGCATAGCATAGGCACCGCCATAGCACAAGCACCAGACAGGCACCCCCACAGGCATAGGGTGTACCGGCAGGATAGGGGCCACTATTATTAGGAGTCTGTCAACACTAAAATTTTCCTCCGTAATTTCTATTTCATTAATGTATGTATTAGGAATATGATATTTTTAAGTATAATTAGTAGTAGCGTCTGATAAAAGATAACGGTGCCATCAAGATGATGCCGCCAATAATGTGGAGTACGGTACCAAAGTATAATAGGAATGTTGTAAAAAGTAAATATTTGTCGTAAGTGGTCCGGTAATGTTAAAATGTCAAAGTTTGGGTAATTAGAGAAGTAGGGTCTACATGATTAGGAATTAGAAATATTATATTGGTAATAAGGACAAGGAGTGAGGTCATAAATATTTTGTGTATTTTATTTGTAAAAAGTCTAAAAATGTGGAACCCATGTAAAATGATAAGGTTTATCTTATCTTAGAAGATAAGCTTACATTTACAGATAAGAGTTAAGGTATGGAATATGATTTGTCGAGTGGATTTCTTATCCTATCTTAGAAATAAGATGGATAAGCCCGGAAGTTCTATAAATAGAGAGGCTACCCCCCTCATTTAGCATAGAAGGAAGTAGTGAGAAATATTGTAGGAAGTGTGCGAAGGAAGCCATCAGTTAAAGGTGTGTTGAAGAAGCCATTAAGAGGTGTAATTGTAAAGTTTCTCCCATAGTCTTGGTGAAAGGCAAGTGAAGTCAATAACACTTGAAGTACCTCATGGGTGAGATTGTAACAATTTCATGTTAATATTATAATTTATTTTGATATTTCAGATTTGTCATCATTCTGTCTTATCATAGTCGATGGTATTCTTGTGTTATGTTGTTGTTTTGTTTCCAAATTACATCCACCAAACTAAAGGTTGTGCATTAGTAAATAATCATAGCACGAGGAGTTCCCGGTGAAGAATTATCATAGTGCCGGATTGGTGATGACATTTTGGTTCCATTCCGGACCATTCCTCGTTGGTGGATTTTCTGGAGAGATATTCCCACTTAGTCAAAAATCAATTGAGGGTAACCTTGTTTTTACTGTGCATAGTAGTTACCATGGTAAAGTCATTTTTGCCATGAATAGTAGTTACCATGGTAAAGTCATTTTGCTGGGAATAGTATTTACCGTAGTAATTAAACTTTTTACCATGAATAGTATTTACCGCAGTAATTTCACTTTTTACCGTGAATAGTGTTTACCACAATAAAGTCGATTTTACCGCATGATAAGTCAAGTTTTACCATAGTTTACCGTGGTCATTTCTATTTTTCTTTGTAGAAATGTGTAAAGTCACTTTCTAGTATAGTGATTCCAATTATTTGTACACATAAGTCTTGTTGATTGTACTTGTGACTTGGTATTTCACGGGGTTACTTTTGAAAATGGGAAAGATTCCTATTTTTCAGCTCAATCTAATGAAGATGCTTCTTCTTTCATTCAAGAGTTTAAGCAATCTTGTATTTGTAATGGCCTTATAAGAAGGGAACAATGGACTGAATTTTTCCTACCTTTTTGGATGGTTCAAGCACTTAGGTGGTTTGAAACACTAGGTGATAATGTGAAAAATTAATGGGATTTATTAACCGAAAGTTTTCTTGAAGAATTTGGTGAACAACGAAATAAATATGCGATCTCAATTTTGAGATCACAAAGCTATCCCAAGGAAAGAAGGAGAAGATAAGGGATTATCATGCTTGTGTTCTAGAGCTAAGGAGGAAGCTCGATGCCCAGATCCGGAAGGAAGGATTAGTGGATGGGTTGATGAATGGCGTGGATAATCTCCTATGTAAGCACTTCATTCTTGGGATGAAGCCAGAGATCAGACAATGAGTGAAGTATGACCACCCAACTACCATTGAACAAGCAAAGGAGATTGCAAGAAGGCAAGAAGAAAGCATGGAAGAGGAGCCCAAAGAAATTGTTGCTAAAGTAGAGCCTACACCAACACCTTTGGTCCAGAATCCACAACCACTCTCGGTGAGCACAAATATTTCTCTTAGTAAATCTACTGAGTATGAAGATCTACTCAAAAAGATGGGTCAGTTAACTATTAATCTTCTTCAAGGAAAGGAATTTAGTTCTCAGGGAGGAGATAGAGGTCCAAAAGAAATGTTTCTGAAGTTGTTTGCTATGGTTGTTATAAAAGGGTCATTATAAGTATAATTGTCCGAGATAGAGCTTCTACATCCGGTAAAGGAGATAATGATAAAAGAAAAGCACACCGTGTGAATTATTTTGATGTAGTAGATAAGAGCAAAATAATGAAGTAGATGTATTTGTAACAAAAAGAAAGAAAGAAAAAGATAATCAAGATGGAAATGATCCTAAGAATATGAAAGAAGAAACTAGTAAGAAACATAGGAGAAGAAAGTTGGGTGCGCAGATTTTCTTTTTCACGGGGCAACGACCATACTCCATCTTGAAAGATCTGTCCAAAAGGCCTGCAAATATTACATATGGTCAACTCTTGTCTATGTCTTCTGAGAAGAGGCGGGAGTTGCTAGGTGGGCTCAATGCTCGAAGAAGGAAGGAGGTTGAGGTCCCTATTTTGGAGGCAGAGGCAGATCCCTATGCTCCACAAGCTAAGGTATTATGTAATGGTATTTCAATTCATGATGTCTTAGTTGATGGAGGTGCTGAGTTAATCTAATGACCGAGTCTCAGTAATGAATATGTTGGCTTTAAAATTGATCGCCCTTCAACACTTATGTTAAGGTCATTAAATAAAGGAAAAACTAAACCAGAAGGTGTAGTTTCAAATGTGGCAATATCTGTTATGGGTGTGGTATGTGTGGTAGACTTTCAGGTGATGAAAAATGGTACTGTTGCGTACCCAATGCTACTGGGAAGACCATGGCTAAGGAGAGTTCATGCAAGAAACTACTGGAATGAAGGTTTCATGACACTTGGACGTGGTAGAGAGAGGGTGAAGATAAATGTGATCCCTCGACATCATAAGGCAGAACTTGTGGATTCAAGTGATGAAATTGATGATTGGACATCCTCTGATTACTCTAGTACCAGTGAAGTGGACACTGAAGATGAAGAAAGTGAGGTTGATGTTTCAGTCATGGATATCCTTCCAGTCACACCAACTCATGACCCCATAAAATTATTTGAAGAAGAAGTTGATGATCGTCTCCAACAAATAAAGATTGGTGATGATGTGATGGAGAGTGAGAAGGAATCCTACCTCCAGCTCTTTCAAAGGTACATACACCTATTCACTTTTGATTACAAGGAACTCTATCAAGTAAGTTGGGTAGAACATTCTATTGAGCTGGTAGATGGTGCTAAGCCCATAAAGCAAATGCCATATATAATGAATCCTAATTTTTCCAAGACTATAAAAAGAAGAAATAGATAAGTTGCTTGATGCGAGGATTCATATTTGCTTTGTGGAGAATTCGAGATGGGTTTCTCCCATTATGTTCTCAATAAAAAAGAATGGGAAGCTACGCATTTGTGTTGATTACAGGAAGCTCAATAAGGCAACAAAGAAGGATCATTACCCTCTTCCATTTTCAGATCAAATCTTGGATGAAGTAGCTGGCCAAGAGTGCTATAGTTTTGCTGATGGATATAACGGCTACAACCAAGTTCGTATAACAGAGAAAGATCAGCTGAAGACCACGTTCACCACTCCTTGGGGAATGTTTGCTTATAGAGTTATGCCTTTTGGGTTATGTAATGCTCTAGCAACATTCCAGTGTTTGATGAATAGGGTGTTCGAACCCTACTTTGGGACCTTCATCAGAGTATTTATGGATGATTTTTGCATCTATGGGAGCAAGTTGGACCACCTGCACGAAATGGAGACAACATTTCAAAGGTTAGATGAAGCACAAGCCTCACTAAACCCTACAAAGTGTGTCTTTGGATGTTCTAAAGGTGTTTTGTTAGGGCATGTTGTATCCAGAGATGGTATTGGTACTGATCCTAATAAATTTTCAAAAATCAAAGATTTACCATTTCCTATGAATAAAAGTAAGTTGAGATAATTTTTAGGCCATGTGGGTTACTATAGAAGGTTCATCAAGAATTTCTCAAAGATTGCACAACCACTAACCCAGTTCTTGAAGAAGGATGTTACTTATGAACCGGAAATAAGGCACATGAAGCTTTTGGACAATCAAGGAAGCCCCGGTGTCTTCACTGTTTTGAAGAATCCAGATTGGAGAAAGCCATTCATTATGTACATTAATGCCTCAGATACAACACTAGGAAGTACTTTGAGCCAAAAGGATGAAAATGGGAATGAACATCTAATTTACTTTGGCAGCAGACAAATGAGCAAAGATCTTGAGGTAAATTATACTTGTAATCGAAAAAGAGGCTCGCTATCATTTTTGCTATAAAGAAGTTTAGAAATTACTTGTTAGGGCAAAAATTTCTAGTTGTAATGATCATCGAGCTCTAAAATATATTGTAAATAAGCCTAACCCATCGGGAGGATAGCAAGATGGATAATTTTGCTACAAGAATTTGAATTTGATATTATAGATAGGCCAGGGAAAGAAGCATGTCAATGCGGATGCACTCTCTCGAGCCTATGATGGTTTAAGATCATCTTGTGATGATGATGATTTCCCAATGTAGCATTGTTATCCCTTGACACAATCCCTAGTGAATACATAGATATTTGGAATTATCTAAATGAATTCAAGTTTCCTAATGGTGCCAATGCAAAGACTAAGAGAAAGATTACTCAAGCCAGTCGTCCATATTCTATTCTGCATGGAGTATTATCTCGAGTAGGACCTAATGGATAGTACAAGAGGGCAATTGGACGTGATCAAGGAAGGAAGCTGCTAGAAGAATTCCACAATGGTACATGTGGAGGGCACTTCTCTGACAACTTATAACAAGAAGAATCTTGGATGCGGTTATCACCGCCCACTCTTTTAAAGATTGTTATAATTATTGTAAGACATGTGATATTTGTCAAACATATGGTAACCGTAAGACTTCATCAGCTCCATTATGTCCTATTCTTCCCCTTGGTCCCTTTGAAAAGTGGGGAATAGACATTTTAGGTCCACTTCCAACTACATCATGCCAAAATAAGTATATTGTAGTTGCCACAGATTATTTAACCAAGTGGGTTGAAGCTAGGCCATTGAAAACAACTTCCATGGATGAAGTGGCAAGGTTCATATATGAACGCATTGTCACCAGATTTGGTTGCCCATTAGAAATTTTAACAGATCAAGGAAGCCACTTCATTAATGAGGTGGTAGAAGCCCTAGTCAATAAGTTTTCTATTAAGCACAGGAAGGCAACAACATACAAGCCAAACACAAATGGACAGGTGGAACAAACAAATTTTGTGTTGTGTCAAATTCTAGCAAAAGATGCAGCCTTGCAGGTACATAAATGGGATAAAAGGATTCATGCAGCATTGTGGGCATATAGGGCAACATCAAAGTCAGCAATAGGATACTCCCCATTTCAGTTGGCCTATGGCATTGATCCAGTTCTTCCTATTGAGTTTGATATTCCCACTGTGAGAGTTATGAAAAATGAAAGGATGGATGAAAGTGATTCAGTAAAAGAAAGGTTGGTACATCTTCATTTGCTAGAGGAAATGAGAGAAATAGCAAAGGATACAAGCCATAAGAAGAAAATGAAGCAGAGTACTTTGATCAAAAGATCTAGTGGTCTACATTTTATGTGAATGGCTTGGTTCTAGTATATGATTCCAGATACAAAAAAAGAAGACAGAGAAAATTTCTTCCAAAATGGATGGGGCCCTACAAAATAACAGCTGTGCATGAAAATGGTACGTCTGACCGTGGAGGAATTGGATGGCACTACCATTACGAAATGGGTCAACCACGACAAGTTCAAGATTTTCCAAGGACTGTAATAGTCTACTCGAGGACGGAGTAGAAGCTAGGAAGGAGGAAGATGTCGACACTAAAATTTTCCTCCGTAATTTCTATTTCATTAATGTATGTATTAGGAATATGATGTTGTTAAGTATAATTAGTAGTAGCATCCGATAGAAGATAACGCGCCCGTCGATGCGGTGCCTTGCCAAATGTGGAGTATGGTAACATCAAAGTACAATAGAAATGTTGTAAAAGTAAATATTTGTCGTAAGTGGTCCCAGGTAATGTTAAAATGTCAAAGTTTGGGTAATTAGAGAAGTAGGGTTTACATGATTAGGAATTAGAAATATTATATTGGTAATAAGGACAAGGAGTGAGGTCATAAATATTTTGTGTATTTTATTTGTAAAAGTCTAAAAATGTGGAACCCATGTAAAATGATAAGGTTTATCTTATCTTAAAGATAAGCTTACATGTACGGATAAGAGTTAAGGTATGGTATATGATTTTTCGTAGTGGATTTCTTATCCTATCTTAGATATAAGATGGATAAGCCCGAAGTTCTATAAATAGAGAGGCTACCCCCTCATTTAGCATAGAAGGAAGTAATGAGAAATATTGTAGGAAGTGTGCGAAGGAAGCCATCGGTTAAAGGTGCATTGAAGAAGCCATTAAGAGGTGTAATTGTAAAGTTTCTCCCATAGTCTTGGTGAAAGGCAAGTGAAGTCAATAACACTTGAAGTACCTCATGGGTAAGATTGTAACAATTTCATGTTAATATTATAATTTATTTGATATTTCAGATTTGTCATCATTCTCGTCTTATCATAGTCGATGGTATTCTTGTGTTATTGTTGTTTGTTGTTTTGTTTCTAGATTACATCCACCAAACTAAAGGTCATGTGCATTAGTAAATAATCATAGCACGAGGAGTTCCCGTGAAGAATTATCATAGTGCCGGATTGGTGATGATAAGTCGGGGGCACCACCATACAAAGGCATGGTGGCATGAAGCCGCTGCTATTGGAGTCAAGAGCATCCCCACTAGCCATGGTGGGGGCCCATCCATGGAGGCGAGCGAGAGGCCCAATATTATCGACGTGCTCCATATGCAGGCAGCTCCAGACCATCCCTGAGCCTATATCCTAGCGTCGCGAGGCTAGAGATCACGGGGGCCCGCAACCACCCGGTGGTTCTATTACAGTAGGAGGCGAGAGCATGGAGACAGCGAGGGAGACAAAGCCGAGGTGGTGGAGAGAGTTGAGACATCTTGGGAGCGGAGATGGGTTTTGATATTGATATAGACACCGGCGGCCTGAACCGGATATGTATATAGAGGCTGCGTGCCCACATATGATTTATTTATTTATTCATTCGTTTTGTTGTATATACCGGCTGAGCGAGGCGAGTATATTTTTGACATGAGAGACTAGCCTACGAGCCGAGCGATATTTTTTATAGGACAAAGGCTGCAAGCGCCTTTGTATTATTTTTAGATCACGAGGCCCCATGCAGGAAAAGTTGTATATTTTGACATTGATATATATAGATGATGATTTTGATCCACATGGTGTGAAAAAAAATGTGTTATGTGTTTTTCGATGGTTTTTGAAATTTAATGTATATAGATGATGAGTTTGATCCACATGGTGTGTATAATGATGGGTTTGATGTATATATTAAAATGTCGCATGTATTTTGTCGATGGTTTTTGAAATTTAATGTAGACAGATGATGTTGATGAAATTGTGATGATATGTATATGTGTTGATGGGATTTTGATGACAAATATTGATAATGATGTCATTATGCAGGGAAAAGAGGCGGGCGCCACCAAAATTTTGAAAAGAAATGAAGAAAAGGCCTATGTTTAAGCAAAGGGAGACATATGACCGATATTGGTTAGCTAACCGATGCCGGTAGATATATGACCGATACCGGTTAGGTAACTAATATCGGTTATGCTAAAAAAAGCTTTTCTAAAAATAGAAAAGCTTGGGAGACAACTTGAGTTCTTATTTTTAGAGGTATGCAATAAGTTAAATATGAGAATGCGGCGATGTTTGACGACTATACGAGTAATTGCATGGATAATTGAGTGATAAGGAAGAAAGAGATAGGTAAAATGATTGTGGGATGAGATTAAGAAGGCGAAAGGCAAGTTATATTGAAGAGGGTGGTGAACATGGTTGAAGAAAGATAAGCATCCGGTGGGCGGAGACGAGAGGAAGACGAGTTCCACCTCAAACTGCTACGTCCCAAGAGGTAAAATTGTTTGGTTGTAATTTAATTCTTGCATGTTTTATGAATAGGATGAGAGAAGGTAAGTGGATAGAGATAAGAAAGAAAAGGTGATAGGTAAGGGTTTGGGATGGGGTGAGTGTTATGGGGTAGGTAAGTAAGGGTTTCACGTATGTTTGTAGGTGCGAGAGAAAGTAAACAAGTAAAATAATTATCATAGGGGATGTTTTTAAGTAGGCTGTATATGTTTGACAGTGACCGGTATCGTTTAGAGATAACCTTGATATCGGTTAGGCAACCAAGATATCGGTTATCTATAACCGATATCGATTCTTGTATGAAATTCCGAGAATGTGTGAAAAACACTTAGGGATTTGATTTATTGAATGGTTTGTTTGTTGATTTGATGTATGCAGGCAGAGGCAGGGTTGAGGATGAATGATAGTGTGCTAGCTTTGTTGTCACGAGTCCGAGCGGATGTAACACCAGCTGAATGGGCGTTGATAAACCGTGTGGGGTTAAGTGGAATCCGCTATTATTCATGAATCATACGCAATCATGCTATGTTGCAGGCATTGATTGAGAGGTGGAATCCGGAAAAGAATACCTTCTATCTACCAACAGGGGAGATGACAGTGACGTTGGAAGATGTGTTTAGAATTTTGAGGCTCCCAATTATAGGAAGACCAGTGTATCAGGTGAGGCCTAACATGGTGTGGGGAGTGATAATAATACAATATTTGGTTCAAATTTGCATGAGATTTGACACAGTGAGGTTTGACATTCACTTATGGTACAATGTATGCAACACACCCTGAGGAAACAAGGTTGGTAGTGGTATTAATGATAGCGGTGGGGTATTATGCATTACCGAGGGTGGATGGGGGAAGATTTCCAAAAGCATTGATGTGTATTATTTGGGAAATGATAGAAAGGAGCGTGACTTTCACATGGGAACCCGCATATCTAGCGGAGGTATACGGGGGTTTATGGGCCTGGCAGTGAAATCATAGGACGACACTGGATTGTGCATACTTATTACATTGTTGGGCCTATGAGCACATTGTGTGTGTGCGACCAATAAGTCAACCAATCCAGGAAGATAGGAGTGTAGAGGTTGGGATTCGACGATGGGTCCGAGCGAACAAGAGGTGAGATCCCAAGCCATGATAGATGACATCAAGTATTATAGGTAGGTATGGGAGATGGTGACGATTATGCAGGATATCCGTTGGAGGCCTTGCGGGAACTATATGGTGATAGAGAACATAACGAGAGGATTTGAGGGTATAGAGCGATTAAGGTGGATCACGGGGCACGGGCCGGTGAGTACGAGAGGATTCCTCTAGATCACGTGCAGCGATAATTTGGATTTGTTCGAGATATACCCATGGCTTATAGACCATACATGAGGATCGACACCAAGGTAGCATTCTCACGTCCCCGATCCGACACCTCCGAAGGACCGGAAGAGATAGCAGCGATCGTAGGGTAATGGATGTAAGAGCGATAGAGGCTTATAGATTATGGTGGGTAAGCAGAGTGCGAGGTGTACGTGAGAGGGCCGATCATCCTAACATAGCTGTGATTACAGCGAAGAGAGACCGCCTACGCGGATTTGGTTCACCATCTTCAAACACGGTGAATGAGACAACGAGATTGTTAGAGGTTTTACGATTCACGAGTGGAGAGACTGGAGGCAAGATTCCTCCATGTGAGAGGGCATATTCGTATGTTACAGGAGATGTTGGCAGATCAGTGGGAGGAACCAATAACAATGGCACCTTTGAGGATGGAGAGGCCGGTGAGTGGCGTCGACGATCACGATCACCACCTGATTCGGGAGGAGGCGCAAGGGTCAAAGTGAATTCCATAGGGGTATAAGAATAAATAAGGATGCCGATTTGCGTCGATGATAGAGAAGATGTATTTGTTTAACATCTAAATAAAACTAAATATGTATGTTGATTTGAGTTATGATAATAATAAGAATGGTTGTGTTTTGAATGTTTTGTTTTTTTAAAAAAGGATAAAGATGAATGTGATCAAATAGAAATACACAAAAAGGTTTATATTTACCACACATGATAGGTTATGGTAGGGGATGGTCAAGCTAATCTTGGGAGACCCTCATGTCTCCTATGTGCTGCTTGTATATCCCATTGCACAAATCAAGGGGGGCCTCGAGACCGATGTAGTTCTCCCTTAGGACTAGGGAGAGGTGAATTCAGGTAATTTGGTTGTGGTTAGATAATTTGTTGGTTGGTAAAAATATTGATATTGGTAGGGTAATGTTGTTGGTGTTGGTAAGGAATTGGTGATGTTGGTGTAGGTATAGGTGAAGTGAAAGTTAGCTTACCCAAGTAGTAGGGAACCGTGTCCTGATTAAGGTCAACACATAATCCTAAATTTGAGTAAAAGAGGCAAAAGTTTCCCGTAGTTGAGAAGAGCTAAACAAACCACATATTAACATAGGATGAGCTTGAATCCCTAGGTGCCTTGTATAGGCAAGAACTCGATAGGTGAAAAGAGTTGTATAATCACAATATATCGGATATACGTCATGTCCCTTGAGTTTTGTTGCTTTGACGAATGGTGAGGTGAGGTGGTTGATATAGTTGGGGTGTAGAGAACTTGTTATAAGGTGATTATTTTGACGAAAGAGAACCAAACCTAAATAGACAAGTCCATGACTCAAAAGTGCTTTGAATACTTGCTTTTTACTTTTCTATATGACGATCGATGCGGGAAGTCTACATGGGATATGTATTTTGTTGTTCTTGAGGTCTTCACGAAGCTAATCAATGCGAGAAGCTTCTGATAAAGGCTGACTTTGTATAGCTATCCTTCAAGGGAGCAGTCTATTTATAGTAGCGAGATGCGCGCTTTTGTGTATAGTTGTCCTTCGGGGGAGCAGTCTATTTATAATAGTAGAAGTGATTTTGCACATAGCTGTCCTTCGAGGGAGTAGTCTATGTATAACTTAGAGGTCTAGATGTCCGTTTGGCATGAAGCATCTAGTTTTGTAGAAATTTTGACTCAAGAATATCCCATAAGTGTATAATTGAGAATGTGTTATTTTGATACTTTTAAGTCATGGACTAGACTAAAAAGGGGAAGGCATCTTTAAGAGGAGGTGATGACCAAACCATGTGTGCTTGATTCTATTTTGAGATGCATGAAACAAAGTGTATGAGGTGGTAAACGAGCTCAAGGGATGAGCGCAAGGTAGATAAGAAGTGATATAACACTAAATTCAATAGTAGAATGGTCGAAGATGCGAGGTATTAAGGGGTTCAGCTCGGATTTACCATTAAGCGAAGCTAAACGATAAGTTCCTGATCCGTGAGTATGAGTGATAATGTAAAGCCCAATCCAATTTGGATCAAATTTTCCACGTTTTCTCTTTTCGAGTTTGGTTACATGTTGATTCTCTTTGAGGACAAGATCACCAACCTTAAAGGTACACTCATGAAGTCACTAATCATAAGCATGCTTGATGTGCTTTTGATATATTTGAAGGTGGTCAAGAGCTATAAGATGATGCTCGTCAAGAAGCTCCAATTGGGCTAATCACTCTTGGTGGAAATCATCATTGGTGAGAATATCCTGAAGAGATATTCTTAGAGAGGGTATTTGTATTTCGAGAGGCAAGATAGCCTCGGTACCATATACCAAAGAAAATGGGGTGGCATTAGTGGAGGTAAGAATGTTGGTACGATAAGCCCAAAGGGAAAAGGGGATGTGATCAGGCAATTTTTTTCCAGAATCGTTAACAACTTTCATGAGAATTTTTGTCAGGGTTTTGTTAGAAGATTCAGCCTGACCATTTGCTTGTGGATAGTAAGGTGATGAGAAGCTAAGTTTGATACCAAAGTTGTCACAAATGTCTTGTAACAACTTATTTTTGAAAGATTTTCCATTATCTATTATCGGTGATGAGGAACACCAAACGCAGCAGATAATGTGATGGTTGATGAACTCTACAATTTATTCTTTTTTGGTTGAAATGAGTGGAATGGCCTCCACCCATTTAGTGTAATATTCGGTTGCTGTGATTATCCAACGGTGATGTTGCGAAGAGGGTGGGTGAATCTCATCAATAAGGTCTAAACCCCATTGTGAGAAAGGCCAAAGATCTCGTGCGACCTGTAGTGGATGGCTAGGAGTATGTTGAAGGTTGGCATGTTGTTGACACATAACACAACGCTTAACATATTCGTAGCAGTCGTTATTAAGAGTAGGCCAATAATAGCCTAGGAAAAGGATCCGTTTGGCCATGGTAAGGCCACTAAAATGTCCACCACAAATACCATCATGGACTTGTTGGATGGTATAGGTAACCTCCATGCGGTTAGACATCGAAGGAGGATACCATCAAAGCCACGTTTAAGAGGATTCCCCATGATGACATAACGAGAATTTTTATAAGAAAAGCACGTTTGCCATTACTAGTAAGGTCAGTGGGAGAACAGAGGTTGTAAGGTAGTCGTGAAGTTGGTGATGCCAGGTATCCTTCAAATTTGCGTAGACACACATGATTTATCATACAAACATTCGGCTGAGTAAGATGGGGCAAAGAGTTGTTGGACCAAAACAAATATGTCAGAGTCAGTTGGTGGGGTAGGAATTTGCGAGGCCAAGCAAGCCATAGTATCCATAAATTTGTTAGTTGAGCGGGGAATGGTTTGGATAGAATAATGAGTAAATAAGGTCAAAAGTGAATCCATGTAATGTTTGTACTTTTGAAGTTCCTCATTTTTACATTGGTAGATGCCCATAACTTGATTGACTACCAATTGAGAGTCACCAAAAATGTTAATAGATTTTACACCTAAGTGTAACGCAACCTAGAGACCCAAAACAAGGGCCTCATATTCCGTTGTATTATTAGTGCAGGGGAAATCGAGCTAGAATGAAAGAGGCATAGGTTCAATGTCCAGAGGAATGAGAACAATGCCAGCCCCTCTACCGCATGCTGGCATTTGGATCCATCGAAGAAGAGGGTCATTGAATACGACTCCTCACTGAGTGAAAGAGTGGCAATGAGTTCGTCAGGGAAAGTAAAATTAGTAAACTGCTCCCTAGGTAAAGGGGCTTCCACGAGTTGGTCTGCGATAGTTTGTCCTTTGATTGATTTCTGGTGTACAAATTCAAGGTCAAGGTCGGCAAGGAGCATAATCCATCGGGCGATGCGTTGGTTTAGATGAGGTTTGGCGTACATATAATGGATGGGGTCCGCATTGGTGATGATAAAAGTTTTGTGATTCAGGAGGTAATGTCGGAGTTTGGTGGCCACGAATGATAGGGCTAGGCACAACTTTTCTACATGTGTATACCTAGTCTCGTAATCCAAAAGAGTATGGATTATGTAATAAATGGATTTTTCTCGATGCTCAGAGTCACGATGTGCGAGCATGGCTCCTACAACATGGTCGGTGGCATAAAGGTAAAGGTAGAAAGGGTGATCGTCTTGAGGTGGGATAAGGACGGGTGGCTGCAAGAGATAGGATTTAAGAGCTTCAAAGGGCACAGGTGGCACTCTTCGCTCCATTGAAAGACAATTTCCTTTTAAGGAGATGATGGAAAGGTTGACATTGATCCGAGAGTTGTCGATGAAACGCCGGATAGATTGGAGTTTTCCTTGCAAACTACACAATTGTTTGAGGTTAGTATGTGGGGGCATTTATAGGATAGCTTTGACTTTAGCTGGATTGACCTCGATGCCATGCAAAGAGACAATAAAACCAAGGATTTTTTCCAAAAGGAAACCAAAGACACATTTCTTTGGTTGAAGACGAACACAATATTGTAACAGGTGATCGAAAATAATGGTTAAAACATCGAGATGTTCAACGCGATGTTTAGATTTCCCAAGAAGATCATCGACATAATCCTCAAGGACAGTGTGCATAATGTCATGAAAATGTAAGTCATAGCCCACCGATAGGTCGCACCAACATTCTTAAGGCTGAACAACATGACACAATAGCGAAGGTTCCCAAGGAGTTATGAAGGCGGTTTTATGTTGATCGGCGGGGCTACCAAAATTTGATTGTATCGAGAAGCCATCCATGAGAGAAAGCATCTCATGGTCTGCAGTGAGATCAACAAGTTGATCAATACTTGGTAGAGGGAATTCATCCTTTGGGCAAGCAAGGTTAAGGTCCTAGAAATTTGTACATATCCGAAGTCCCCCGTTGCTTTAGTAATGTGCGATGTTAGAAATCCATTGAGGATAGTCAATAGGTAAAATGAAGGAAACAGAAAGGAGTTGTTGAAGCTCTTCTTTGACCAAGAGGGCAATGCGTGGATGCATTTTTCTCAGTTTCTATTTAACTGGTTTGGAATCGGGTTTCAGGGTAATGTTATGGACCACAATGTCAAGATCAATTCCTGGCATGTCAGTGTAGGACCAAGCAAAAGCTTGGTTACGGGCACGTAGGAAGGTAGTGAAGGCCATTTGTTCTGATGCGTTAAGAGATTGTCCGATCTTCACAATGTGAGGATCGTCCTCTGTGTGGATGTTGATTTCTATAGTCGACTCATTCAACATGGTTTGAGTTTCAGATGGTAAGGCGCATTGAATATAAGAGTCGTCCACCACCTGAGCTAAGTGAGGATGGAGTCGTCATCTTGGCACTCAACAACATTAATTGAAGGTGAGACCTCTTCGATCATGTCTAGATATAGAAGGGGAAGAGAAGATGGGTCTTCATTATCACGTTGGTAAGTGAAAGGACCCGGGAAGATAGCGTTTATGAAAAAAAAATTAGGAGGGATGGATTCGGGGTCTATTGACTCTACGAGTGACAATGGCAAAATGGGCGATGATGGTTCGGAAGGGTGACTTCATCTTCTTCTTGATACAACGGATATGCAAAGTGTCTTCGGTGTAGGTGGTTCGAGAGAATACAAGACCACGACGATCTTTGTGTTTGCGTGTAGTTACAGGAATGATCATATGTCACCCTTGTTCATAAAGACCAAAACCGAAGCCCTTCTAAGCACAATGCGTCAAGAAGGTGAGGGCGAAGCAATGATTAGTTAGATATTAAAAATTAAATTGGAAGGGAACCACACCAAGGGGAGGTTCGGGGGTGACAGAAGATGTATCGACACCCCATATACGTTAGGTGGTATGGCAATTAGGTGGTCTCGTAGGAGATTACTTCCCCACACGACGGTCGTGTAGGCGGGATGCACATGTAACCTGTCCATACTCTGTGGGGTATGGAAAGTGCTAACATTATATAGGTGATACTCCCCAGCATAAGGCGTTAGAAAATATCTACTAAGGGATCTAAGGTAAGGATGTTGTCCGCGAGAAGGAAGTGGTATCTCGTAGTGGTTTCATTGGTTGAAGGTGTAAGTGTGATTGAGATGGATGGTTGAGGTGTGGTCGAAGTAGATGGTTGGGTTAGATGAATGGGTGTATTGACTGGTACAATCACATCATTAGGGCGATATAACATATTGTAGGTTTTAAAGGGGGAGCATCGTCGATTTAACGATGTAGGATTTCCCCTCATACTTGAATTTTATGCATCTATGTAAGGTGCAGGGAATGCATCCCATAGCCCGGATCCAAGGGAGACCTAACAACATGTTGTATTGGAATTCTCCCTCAAGGACATAGAAGAGTTTAGGTAAAGTACATGGCCCTACATGAATGTTAAGGATCACAGTGCCTAAGGTAGAAGTAATAGCATCATTGAATGAACGCAACATGGTGGGGTTGGCACACATACAACTAGAAGGGATATTCATTTGTTAGAAGCCGATGATGTTTAGGCTAGAGCCTCTGGCAATCATAACACGACGTAACCGGATGTCCCGATGTAAGCTGAGATGAAAAGAGCGGGGTCAGGATCTTTTGCACCAAAGTCAACAATTTCGTCTTCGAGAAACTGACAGCAGCGGTTTGTTGTATAGGGACGGAAGTGGTAGATTGTTTGGTGAGAGAAGCAATGTGGTTGGGTGTTAAGATGGTGGTAATGGGAAAGGTTTTGTTAGGTAAGACCTCTATCCCTTGAAGGATTTCAACGAGAGCTTGGCGATGAGATTCAGAGGTTTGAATGAGATCATACAGTGTCATTTTTATAGGTGATTGGTGAAGTTGTTTGATCATGGTTCGGTGGGCAACTCCATCAGAGATGGGGTAGGTAGGTCCATGAATAACCACTTTAGGTGGTGGTGCGATCGGGATGGTGGATGGAGAAAGAGAGGCCGTAGGTGTGCTTTCTTTAGCTTTCCCATTGTTTTTCTACCCTCGAGTAGCAACACAAATCATGTTGATCTCGTGAACATGAGAGGAGGAAGACGGTAGGGATAAGTCATTGTCTTTGAGAGGTGGGGTTGTAATAATGATAGATCTTGGTGAGGAGGGGACAGGTGGTATTGGAGAGGGGATTGAAGCTAAAGGCCTCTCCCTTCATAAGTTGTCTTTCTTAACCTTTCTATCCGAGAGAGGTGACTGACGAAGTATGGCTCTCAACGCTTTACATCTCTCTACATCATGTCCTGGTGTGCGGTGGTAAGCATAGATTTTAGACTCATCATAACCTATAGGGAGGTGTAGATGGATCATAGGGTTTAAGTGGGGGTAGGGAATGGTCGCATTCTCCACCAACATATCAAGGATCTTGGCATAAGATCCTTTGAGCGGGTCAAAGTCGAGAGGAAGATGAGGCTATTAATTGGGTGGGTTTTGGTAATGTTTGGGTATGGTTGGTTCGTGCACGGTGGTGGTTTAGAAAAGGGATTTTGATAATTGGAGTTAACTAAACATTGCTTCTTCGGTGCGAAGTTATGTTTAGCTAGTTAGATGATGAGGCCACAGAGATGACGTGATGGCGGAAACAACCACGGAGAAAGAGGAGTGACAAAGAAACAAATCCTTTGATGATGGAATTTGTTCGGGGTTGATAAGTGGACAGATACTTGGGGTGATGGTGTTGATACACCCATGGATCTCTGTATGGGTGTAGAAGATGCAGTCGTTTTAAAGAAAACATAGGAGGTATGATGTATTGAGGCAAGGTGGAGGGGTGAGGTCCTAATATAGAAGGTAGGTGTGACGGAGAGGGTTTTAGTTGTGAATGAGGCATAGATTGGACTTGGGTTTTAGGGGATTGGGTTTGTCTCTTAGGTGGATGGACGACTTTAGTTTTGGATAAACCTAACCATTTAGGTGGGTGTGTTAGGATGGGTATTGGTGAAGTCCCAAGCATAGGGAATATTTCGTTAGGTTAATAGAGGTGGATGAGGTATTTAGTAGGGATGAGGGAGGTGAAGATGAGGACATAGGCATTTTGATCTTTTGCAAACACGCTCGGGTTATATGGTAGAGGTGTCGGATCGGTCATCTGCATTTGAGTAGAGCATGGTGTACTCAAACATTCCCATAGGACTCGTCTATCTTCTGAGGGATGACAATCTTCATGTGTGAATAGGAACTTTGATATGGAAGAGAGGTGGGTTGTGATTCGGTCCACTGTGGGTGTGATACAGGGGGTAAATGAGTCGTTGTATCAATGGGTGTTAAGAGGTCAACCGGTCGCTGAAAATATTTAGGTGATGAAGAACTAATAGGTAGGAGGGCATGTTTGAGGGGATCCGTCATGATTAAAGAATTTGGTGATGTCGATTCGAGAGGTTTCTCTTCTAAAGATGATAGAAACAGTGGCGAGCCTTCCTCTTGTATAGCAAGAGTGGTAGAAGGAGATGTTTGGGAAATAGATAAGTTAGATAACATCCGCTCATAGTCTTGCAAGGATGTGGTGTAAGAAGGCTCATCTATGAGAAGAGAACTCTAGGTGGTTAATTCCTTTATGGGTAAAGGAATGGCAAGGATTTCGTCTTGTCTTGATGGTGGTGAAGGGGTTTGGGTCCCTGCATTAGTGAAGAGGCTTGATTCAGAATTTCCTCGATAGAAGCTTTTGGTTGGGAGTCGAAAACTACATGGATTTCATGAACACTCTCCTCAGCTAAGATATCTTGGTTTATGTTACTGTTAGATGAGTGGTTTGGGAATGGTTTGTTAAAGATATTCAAATTCTGGTTAGCAGGGGCATTAGGATTATCGAGGGTTATATCCCTACATTAACCATTTCCTACACTATATTTTTCAACATCTTGCATTTTATGTCCCTTCACGCGGTGGAAGTTACTGAAAGTCATTTTCTTTGTACCAGAAGGTATAGCATGGGTGGAATCAAACCCGAGTTAGGTTTAATAGGAGGTAAGGTGATAGCTCCCGCTTTGAGCAATTTTTCCAAGATGACACCATAATTTTCTCCCAAGGGAGTGTAATTGATGGGTTCGGATTTATACTTATAGGTGGTTTTTAGGGGTATTAGACGGTGCTTAGGATTTTACCATCACCGTGTGTACAGATCCTTTTGATTTCAAAGCAGTCGATGCATGAGAATTGGTGGTGTTGGGTTTGTTGGTGGAGTCTTGGGTTCGGAAATTAGGGTTTTTGTTATGCAACCGCAATTTCTCTTCCTCTAAGGCTCAAATTTCTAGTTTCCGAGCCATAGTAAAGGCCTCATCAAAGGTGCGAAAGTTTGAATTTGGAGGGTAGGAGAAATTTTCTTAGCGCAGAGCCCACGTAAAAAGTTCGATGAGTTCGGCCTGAGGCAAGGCATAAGTAAGTTGGTTGATGAGGCCCCGCCATCGTCCAACGAAATCTGTGATAGATTCGTCTTCGAATTGTCGGATGGCATAGAGGTCGATGATAGATACTTTCTTAGCAATATTAATGGAGAAATGATCCAAGAAATATTGGGATAATTGGTTAAAAGAGAAGATTGAGTTATGGGTTAAAGCACTATACCACTCCAAAGCGGGTCCCGACAAGGACATGGGAAAGGTGCTTTGAGTAGTAAGGCATCGTCATGAGCAATCAGTAGCGAGCATGTCTAAATGACCACAAGTGTTGTTGAGGATCTTCCTTACTATTAAAACGAGTAAATTTTGGTAATTCCCATTGAGGAGGATATGAATGAAGGGGGACGACGGAAGGATGAATAGGCTCCCGACAAACTTGCTCGTATGTCAAGGTGCTACGCATTCTGAAACAAGAAGCCTCCAGTTTTACATCTTGTCCATCATTTGTTTAATGAAATTAGTGGTTGGATGAGATGATGGTGTGATTGTTGTAAAAGGAGGAGGATTGGGACAAGAGCCACCACTAGACAACGGTGGGGTTAAATGTTGATAAGGTATTGAGGATGAATATGTTGAGATGACCGAATAGGGATGTCCTATATAAGATGTTGAAGTCACCGGATACATGTGTGGAAATGAAAAGGTGGGCGGAGCTTGAGAAGGAAAGCTTGTGTGGATAGGTGGTAGAGAGCAAGTTATGAAAGGAGCAGTCTACGAGAGAGACGAGGTAGGAGCAGTCGGTGGTAATGATATGTGGGGCCCCAAGTTAACCAAAGGAAAGCCAATCTATGCCGTATGAACCCCTGAAGCCACTGAGTTGGGAGACGGGGCTAAGGATGAAGAAGGCAAGGCGGAGTTATCAGGTGGGGAAGGAGCTAAGTGAGCAGCTATACTAATAGGCATACCAACAAGGAGTTGACCATCGGTGTACGGTCAAGGGCATGAGACAAATAGTATTGTACAGCGCTAGGATTAGCGTCCAAAAATTTCACAAATTCCTTATCTCCTACAGGGATTTTGGGAACCTCACTGGTGTCCGTAGGATTCCCCACAGGATGTGAAGGGGGTGATTCAGGCAAAGGCATGGAGCAGGCATGTGAAACCATGGCTGCAGCTTGTTTCCAAGTGATAACAACCATGGACAAGGGTACACAGTAGGGATGCAATCTATCAGGAATAGAAGCAACAACAAAATGTTGGAATTGGTAGGTTGTTGGCTTGTCGGGAATCAGAAAGATAAGAATCGATGTCGGTTAGGTAACCGATGTCGGTCAGACTATAGCCGGTGTCGGTAAGTTAACCGATGTCGGTAGAATAGGACCAGTGTAAGAAGTCAGTAAGAAGTTGCTGATTTGGGGTTAACAATGCTTGATATACCTACCAAACTATCTTGAAGTGATCATCAGCAGATGTATGACGAGATAAACAGAACTAAAACAAGCAAGATGCACAAGCAAATCAAGAGAGTAACCCTAGGATTAGTTTTAATTATTGTGGTCTTATGCCTTAGACGCAAGATGATTTCAATCCTAAACAAAATACCTAAGGGAGATGTCAAGTTTGTTTTGGCTTATAATGTTACCTCAATCGAGTGGAGGAATACCACGGAAAAGGGGGGATGTTTGAGCTGTTGTGTTGATTATGATGTGATTTGGTATGTGTTGTGCAGTGAAAGTAAGATTAATTTCTTGTCAATACCGTGGATATCACCCCCACATGTACGACCTGTTACTTAATCTACGTTCACTAGAATTGAAAACAACAAGCAAGAATATGATGCACTTGTTTTAAAACCCAAATCGAAAATGATATTCAATGAAGCAAAGGAGATGACTTTCGCTAATGAAAAGATGTAAAAGCAAGACAAACTCTTTTACCACAATGACAAAATATTTTGTGAATATTTAGTAGAAATAAACAACAAGTGTGCTCCCTATATGAAAGCAAGAAAGAATGAAAGAAACCCAAAATGGGTCCCACCGGACATGCCACAATGTTTCGCATAGAATGTTTCAATTCTTAGAATAGAGTTGCTTCTATCTTTTCATTCTCTTGAGAAACAGATAAGGGTTAGGGCTAGGAGGAATACCTGTTGAATGTTGGGAGGGTGTGCGCGTACTTTGTAGAAAGAGATCGATCGATTGCGAAGAACTCTTTTTTGTCTATGAAGGACTACCTGCAAGTAAGAATACAAGACCACCATATTTAAGTTAGACAATAAATGAGGGAACTGCCTTGGGCCCAGGAAATATTAGACTTCCTTTCAAAGGTGGTCAGTTCACCTCTTAATACGAATTAACACAAATTCTAACAAAGAAGTTATTGCAAAATTACAATTTAATTACGTCGTTAAAAGCAATAGAGGAAAGGCTGGTTTTGGTTTGAGTCAAGGATGGCCGATGCTCCACTGTACAACCAACTACGATTAGACACTAGTACCATTCTTTGATAACCGATATCGTAGGGGCGTGATTTAGGGGCTTTTAATGAAGGTTGGCTATGAGGTGGCTATGGTGTTTATAAGGCTGGTAAATGATTAGGGATAAGCCATGGGGTGATGGAGAAGACTCAGAGAGTATGGAGGCTGTTCTTGGGGCAATGTAAGGGTAGAGGAATGATAGTTAGATGTAGGGTGTTACCGGGTAGTAGATCTAGGAGTAGACTTATAATTACTTTGTGATTCAGAAGTTCAAGAAATGTTATTAAAAGAACGTACAAGACACTACTTACTAGTTTCTGATGAAGATACAGGTCCAAGGACTGTGATGGTGAAGGCAGGGCTCAGGTGGGATGATCTGGCAATCAAAGATGAGCTATCTTCTCTCCCAATGCTTAGATGAGTGTCGATGTGCTCTAGTTACTCAATTGCGGTCTTGGGCTTGATGTCCTTCTCTGCAAACTCTTCTCTTTTCTTCACCTATCTCTGCTCTGCCAAGTGAATTCCTGATCTTTCCAATGAATTCCATATCCTTTGTTTTTGGTTGGGGGAAGTCATTTAAAGGGAACCGATGGCGCGATTACATAACCGACAGTGGTCGAGTAGAAACCGATGTCGGTTAAGTCAAAGTGGGCTATTTTTAGTAAAATAGCCAACTTTCCCTCCTTTTCTCCCGAGAGATTAGTTGTGGGCTTGGTCAAGTCATTATTAGGTTGGTTTTGGTGCGGGTGAGGGGTAATTAGTCATGGGTGTGGATGTAGACCAAGTTATAGGTCTTAATTAGGTTAGTTTAGGGTTAGGGCTAGGTCATGATGAGGTGGTGAAATGAGGTGGCAGGTTTGAAAATGTGGATTTATTAATTATAAGGTAAGTAATAAATAATTGTGCAAGGTTTAGGTGGTGAGGTTAGGTTGCGAAATGAGATGCGGGAACAGGTGTCGTAAGACACAAATTTGGTGTCTAGAGTGTTGTTACAAAATGTAAGAGATCACATAGTCTATAATTTCATTATTGTCTTCAAGAGAAGAACACAAAGCCCCAAAGGACGGATGTGTGATCTTGATAAAGACTGGAAATAAATAATAGATGAAGTGTTAGGTTTTGGAAAAGCAATAATAGTCACATATTATAGTAGTCAAAGTTCATTGCTAAAGTTACGAGATATTTTAAAGTTCTTTCCTTCATGATTATATATATTCAATTATGTTATTGAGTTGTTTAATTCATTATACAATCCATATACAAAGCTGAAATGCAAAAAGAAATGCACAACTCAGTTTTAGAATTAAATGTTTTCGTCACAAGGAATTTCAAATGTTCCCACACAAGCCGTGAGATGTAACTCAAAAGTAAATTACCACTTTGCTGAAGTAAGAGGTACATATGCATGAATTTTTTTTTAAAGAAGTAAAAAAGAACCCATCATTGCCTTGGATTTCTTTTGTTTCACTTGATGCATTTCTAGCTCCAACTTTTCTCCATCTTCATCCTCACTTCTTAAAGAATGACACTATACTTGAAAACAAAAAAGGAAATATTTTCAATCATGAGCTATGGGTTGATTGATATGCCTATACCATCTAATTTCGTGCAAGCGGATTTCCTAGCATCATGAGGTATAAGCTACACTAAGATCAAAGGCTTAACTAATAAAAGCACTATTCTTTAGTAGCATACATGACTTATTCACTCATAAAGGAGAGAGAAAACCTATGGAATAAAAGAGAATCTAAAAGTCCTATTGTTTTCTAACTAGTTTATCTTAATGTGCATATATGAGTAAGAATAATGAAATATTACATTCTATAACTTGAATAATAAAAGTACATGTATTTCAATTCAAACTAAAGGCTAAAGTATATAAAGACATACTTTTATGATTTGATAAAACTAATGCAAGTTTAGTGCTGAAATTTCTAATAACTGGAATAAGAGAAATTGCAGAATGAAATAGAATGGAAAAGGGAATATGAGAAAATTTTGACAGAGCTTCGCCATGTAAAATGAACATTTTACATATTGCCTACATGTTGTTTTAAACTAATACATTCTTGTAAGCTGTAGATAATGCATGGTATAGTCAAAGATACAGATTCAAATAAGTACAAGTTACTTCATGATACAATATAACTAAGGATGCAGAGGGTAATTCATGATGAAAGATACAATACACAATGCAATCAGCTCAATGGACATCTACATGATCAACTTCAGAGAATCATGACATCACAAGGAACAAACTTCCATAGTCTTAAGAAAAAGGTTCCAAACACTTCCTACTTTGAAACATTCAGATCAAAGGGTTCCATATTCTGTAAAGATAAATCAAAGTAAGTGCAATCATTGCAAATAAATCAAGAATATTTATATTTTCTAGCACGAAGTATACTTGTGCTTTTCCAGATCAAAAGAAGAAGTACAATATAGACTCTTAGTCTTAAAAATGCAAAAATACAGATCAAGTTACAATCATTAATTGAGTAAAACTTGCATATATGCATTATTAAGGAACTCAAATCATATAGACAATGCAATTAAATAGAAAAGGCACAAATATGAGCTCAAGATGGAAAGAGTTCCAAATCGCATAATGAAGATGAGATTGCAATAAAAGGAACATTATTTCTCAAATTCCAATTTCAGAAGGCAGTGGGTTTCATTCACAGAAAGAAGAGTATATCATTAATTATTTCAGTAAGTACAACTCTTCATCAGGTTACAAGGAAAATGATCAAATTCAGAGTTCAATATTATCACATTTTAGAGGTCAAATGTTACAAAACATGATCAACCACAAGAACATCTATACAGTTGCAGTAAATGATTCTTTATGACTTTTAGTATGCATTTTCTAAGGTTCATCATAGAAGTACTAACAGAATCTCATAAGATCAAAAGGATAACTATGATTGTGTGTTCACTGTTCTAGATTTGAGGAAGTTTGGAAGTCACTTTTCTAAAATAAGCTCAGATGCAAGCTTACAACAGTCCAAGTATCCACAAGCTTTGAATAAATAAGATACAACTCAATGCATGAATCAGAGGATACTAAGTACAAAGCTTATTTTAAAAGGAAACAAGTATTTGAAATAACAAAGTTTTCAAAGTATATACTTATCCAGAAAATTAGAGCTCAAGGAGTAGATCTAAGCTCACATTGTTCAAAAGAAATCCTCGAGCCAGAAAACATGGCTATAAATCATGCAAAGGACAGAGCAAGTGGTTTCAAAATAATTTTAAACACTATCAAGGAACTATTCCAAGAAAATATGAGAAAATATGGGTAACTCAACAAAATAATGGTATCCATTTTTAAGACACAAGGTCCCTGATTTGAGCCACAGTTGACTATGTTTTAAGTCAGAGCACCAAGGTAAAAGTATAGTAGTTAGCAAAATCCACAGACCTCAATTAAAAATGGGATCACAAAAGTAACAACAAGACTCAGAAAGTACGATATTCCTACAATACTCATATGGTAACAAGATAATTACAATCGTGTCAAGGGTTTCCTAAAATATAACTCAAAGATTATGGAAAATATACAAATGAGCCAAAATAGAGATAAAGAACCCCAACTTCAAGAGATTCAATAAATTCAGCATCAAGCAATGGAAGGCATAGATCAACTTTCTAGTGGAGTAAACAATCAGAATGAAAAAAGGAAGAAGATTAATTAACAACTACACAAATATATATCATCACAGAAGTTGTTTTCTAATCAAATCACAACTCTCTAGAAAGCACCCAAAGCTCTGAAATGGCGAGTCTAAAAATCCATAGAAAGAAATGAGTATTTACCCAAGAAATCAGAGTATGTTTCTATATCATCAGTAGGTAGGAATGATGAAAATATCAAAGCACAAGAATCTAAAACAACGAAAATGTAGAATGGAATATCAGAGCACAATAATCTCAAACAAAAAAATTGAGAATGGGTCTTACCTTTAAAATGACATATATTAATGAGATAATCATTTCTAACTAGAAACCTAAGCTCTATGTTATGTTTATCAAATATAAAATCCATGAAAATATATCGAAAACTATAACAACTCGTAATACTAGGAAATGAGGCCTAAATTCCACATAAATCCTCCACTCGAACTCGAATAGAATAATGGCCGCCACCCTTCCAGAAAGAAGAAAATTCAGAGGTGAAACTGAGTAGATATACATGTCCTCAACGAGCTCTAAGAAGAGAAATCAATGGAGAATCAGAGCTCGATTCAAAGGCTACATCAAACCATAGAACTCCTGAACAAGAAATTTGAATATCATAAAGTTCCTCAAATATCACGAAGCACAATGGCTTAAAATTTTCAAACCCACAAGGAGGAAAAAGCCATACCCATCTCAGCTATGAGCTAGAACGAGCTCAAAAGCTTCCAAAAAATGGCATTTTAAGTACAATATGCAAGGGAATACTCCTCTAATAGTGAAAAGTACAAGCCATAACTCCAAAAGGGAGAAACGAACCACAGAGAACCACATAATCATTTTTATAGAGTTTTCAAGCTCGAAATCACAGACAAATGGCAATCCTGAGAAAATGTTTCAGGGCTTCAACTCCGAATGGAGATGCATGAGAAATGATCAAATTTTAGGTTATAAATAAGCATGTTCATGACTTAACCACATTCAAATATAACTCAACCTGGGTAGATGATGAATGGTACCAAATTAACCATGAAAAATCGATGGTATCGATGGTAACCCAAACCAAGTCACCAAGCTATAGATCCACAGTGGATATGATCACATTACATGAGATCAACGACCACGAAGTAATCACAAATTCATGTAGCTCGTTGTAAATGCGAACACAAATTCTTAGAGGATTGACAATGAAAGATCATCAAGGAAAGAGATGAGTGGTCAAAAACCCATCACGAAAGTCCATATAGACTCTTGAGTTATTCCAAAACCAAACAAGGGTTTAAAATGCATAGATGTGTCAATCATCGAGAAAAACCTAACTCGGTTCGAGTTAAGCCATAACCGAAAAATCAATCAAGGGTCAAGGCCTCGTGGGAGGGGACTTTTCCCTTTTCGGATTAATTATTATGTTTTTTCTATAGTTTTCCATGAATAATCAAAGGAGGGGCCCGAAACTATACAATACATGGTAAGTCAAAATGGCAATGATTTCCAACTATAAACCATGAAATAATAAAAGGAGACTGACCATATTAAAAGGGAGGGGTCGAAGTGTATAGTCAAAGATGTCAAGACTAGGGTCTAAAACCTCAAATATTTGCAAAAGGGGGAAGACCATATCATATGCCATCAAACAAGGGGCCAATGGAGGGACAATTTAAATCCAACTCATAATCACTTTAAACTTTTTAAAAGATACCTTAATATCATAAGTGGTCCTCACTTTGGGGTCAAATTTATTTTTCTAAGTTTTGAAAACAAAAGCATTATTTTCTTACACAGGGGTATCTTTTCATGTGACCACAAGAAGACATGAGTTATCAACTTTAGGGCCTCGAAGGTGGTCCCCATCACTATAAAATCATGGGTGATTATTTTTTGCAACGTGTTGCAAATAATGAAATTATTTTACTCACACATAGAGATTTATTTTTTCATGTGCATCCAAGATGGTAAGTGGATCAAATTCCAAATGTCACATCATTAGCTAGAAGACAGAGGTTGCATACATTGGAGAAGACTTGCTCATGAAGCAAGATTTATTATTAGGCAATTATTCACCCAACTTCATTAAAAATAGAATACAGTCAACCGCATTTTGACCGAGTTGTATTTTTATAAAGAAGGCTATTAAAGCCTCATTTTATTATGATGCTTATTTATTCCTTCATTTATTCATGATAAAGGATCAAAATAAGATGCATGGGCAAAAACAATTTTTAGTCTATTTTTAGTAAGGGTGGGATGAATAATTTTTCTATATATTGTGTGCATTGGCAAAGCATAAGGAGGAATTTTTGGACACGTGAGTGTTGAAGCGATTTCTTTGCTTATTTTTCCTCTTTGAATGAGAAGTATATTCTACCTTTCCAATATTTTTAGTCTTGTGTATGTCTTATTCATCTTTGTGAATTCCAAATTCCCTGTTAATCATCCTACCCAGTTTAAAATTTAATATTTTTGCATGATATTAGTGTGCATGTGTATCATAACAGTATTTTTGTGAATTTTCCCTCAGTACATTAAGTGTCTACCTTAATATTTTTATGAAAACTATTGGTTTGTGCATCCAAAATTCATTCTCAAATATTTTTGCATGTACTCAATCAAATCCCTCAATAGTTTGTGTATCACCCAAGTTCTCAATTCATTTACAAATCATCTTAATACCCTCAAAACTTAAAAAAAAAGTTTAGGATACACCAAGAAGGAACCGACCTTGATACCAAAGACTCACCTCAACAATAGGTATACCCACAGCACCTAAGGTGTTTCCATTGTATCATGCGAAAGAGAGAGATCTAGAGAAAGTTTATTAGACTTGCAACCATCTCTCTATAGGGTGCACTTTCGAGGGATAACAGTTATATGAGGATGATTATTTGTGGATGTGCCTATATTCATCTTTGATGTATTTGATGCGGTCACAAGTTTGAAGGGGGTATTGCATAATTTTCTAGGTAATTGTATCATAAAAATCAAAAGGGGGTTAGTAGACCAACCACACCATAATACTGGATGGATATAATGACGGTCACCATGGAAACTTGTGTAATGGTTGAAGTTGTGTTATTAGTTTGTTAGGAGGTCCCCATGGGGGGGTGGCCTCCAAATATTACCATGGGCTATGTGTGTAATTCTTTTCCTTTTTATTTATTGTGGAGTATGTGATTTACTTTTGTGATATAATTCATTTAATCATTGTTGCTTAATGTACCTTAATTAAGTAAATGAATAATATTTATTATTTGTGGATGTGACAAAAGGTCCCATTTATTAGAGTAGTTTATCATTTGGATCTTGTTATTTTTTTGAAATTATTTGACCTTGAGTATTGACACACCTTACCTTACCTATGAAATTCGGATTTGGGCTTAAGGGCCATTTTTGGAGGCTTGTGGGACAAGTTAAGCTTGTCCCACACCTCTTAATTTCATCTACCAACTATACCTATGGGTTGGGGGTCAAAAATAGACCCCATTATGTGTTTTGTAAGGAAAAAGGTGACATTTATTGCACTTTTCTTACATGGGTTTTAAATTATGTCCTTAGGGGGTGTGGGTTTGTGTTGAGTGTGTAAGAGGCTTGTCATTTATCTCAACCACTAATTTATTGTGCCTTGGGGTTGAGGTTTGACTTGTGAGGTGGAGTTGAGGATAAGTGATTTGGCATCCGACATGGATCCACCTCACCCTCCTCTCTTCTTTTTCTATATATGCAAGTTTAATTGTTTGTTTGGGGTTACTTCATTTTATTGTGTAGTTGTATTTTTTGAGTTAGAGAGTTTTTGGACTTGATTGTTGAATTCTTGGATCGTTTTGAGTTAAATTGAGCTTGAGGAATCTTGAAGTGTGATTCTTTGATCAATTTCTTATCGTGTAAAGGTAGAACTACACCCTTGTTTTACTTGTTTTTTTGAATGTGTGTATTTGCATGCAAGTGAATGGCTTTTGTGCTTGTTGGGATCATGGGTAGAATGCATAAGTATGGTGTATGAGAAGGATATGGGAATTTTCTATTTTAGTGAGGCATAAGAGTGTTATTCGTGTTTGAGAGGGAGTTGGGTTTGGTGCCCCGCCTTGATAAAAAAAAATTGATTGTGTTTCTTACTTGGTTCATTGGTGAAGATATAATAGAGTGTAGGGAGGCATAAGAGAATGTGGGATGCATAAAAGGATTTTGAGGGAGGAATATGAGTTGTGTTTTCGAGGGTTTTAAGGTGGGAATCTAATTCAATTTGGAGGCATAAGTGATCTCCCCATAGTTCCTTGCTCCATTGTCTTTAAGTTTTCAAGCCTTGTA
Source organism: Taxus wallichiana var. yunnanensis (assembly GCA_018340775.1). NCBI lineage: Eukaryota > Viridiplantae > Streptophyta > Pinopsida > Cupressales > Taxaceae > Taxus > Taxus wallichiana. Next base: position 772,060,659 of record CM031238.1, on the reverse strand, counting down.
TGATTTTGAAAGTTGAATTATTTTGATGTTCATATTGTGTTTTAATGTGTGTTAAATTGTTTTGAAAGTGTGTATTGTGATGCGAAGCATTGTGTTAGTTTTCGTGAGTTGTAAACATTCCTTATTGAACATTGGTTTGGGATCGAGGCCAATTAGGAGGATGGCTTCTTCTCCACATTGGAATATTTGTTGGGTAGAGAGTGTTATCTACTCCCCCATTTTTGTTGTTGTGATTGAAGTGAGGAAATGGTGGAGCTCTTGTTGAAGATTTGGGACTTAAAGCATTTGTAGAGGATAAAAAAGAAATCCTTCATTGTAGAAACTTTTATTATAGCTCCCACTTAAGGTGGAAGGATAATAGTCTTGCATTTACAAGAAATTTTTATTACATATTTATTTATCAAGTTGTAATGTATTGTTGGAAAGAAATCTATTGTATTGTAAGAAAATGAGTTATGATCAAAAGATAAAAGAAATTTAAATGTTACTTGTAGGATTTTGCATTATTGTAAGAATGAAGGAAGAACTTAGAAGTTGTAAATCATTAAGAATGTATTCTTAGAAAAATTGGAATGTAATATAGTTGTTTGTTATTTCTTTGAATAAGTGATTGTAGTTGTAATGGAAAAATGCACTAATTGATAGTGAATTAACTCACGGAAGGAATTACATTCTTTACAGGGAAAACAAAGAAATGATAATTAGAAATAAATGGAAATTCAATTCTTCATTTGATGTTGAAAGCAATCTATTGGAAAATCATCCTTATAATAGTTTCCTTATCCTATTCAAATAGAAACTTTATGTAATTAGTGATTTAAGTCTTGGAATGAATAAATGTGGTTCAGCTATCAACTAGTCACTTTAGGCATATGAATTTAAAATAAAGTTAAATTGTAAATCACCCTAGTAAAACTTAATTTTGGAAAAATTAATGAAGTAATGGTTCTATTTTTTGAAGAATAGGATGGTGACCACTGCAAAGTGGTGGTCTCCAGACACCACCTAATCAAAGCGGGAGTATCTCGAACCACCACCCAAGAAGGGAAACATTTTACGAAATCATCACCCGATAGGGTAGTAGTCACATAACCGCCGACCTACTTAAGGTGGCAGTTTCATCACTTTCGATTAAAAATAAAATTCGCAATCGTGAAAATTTGAATTGGTTTTAATTAATAGTTGAGCCTATAAAATGTAAAAAGGAAACCACCAACAAACCATAAGGGAACAAAATCATTTTTAAGCATGTCAATCCTTGAATGGGAATTTAAATGTATTAAATCTCATAGATTAAATGGAAATAGGGTTTTTCCCAAATAGATAACTCAAAATTGAAATAACTAAATAACTACTTCAGATTTAGGAAAAAATCTCTATAATCAACAAATTGAGACATTAAAGAATAATCCCTAAACTAAACTAAGCTAGATCCAAATGAGTCCTTCCATGCCTTCCCTCCTTACTTTAATGGCTTCCACTCCTCCAACCCGTAAATTAAATAAAAGAAAAGAGACCAAATCGGGAGGCTAGGGAAAGAGAAAAGTTTAATAACATCTCATAAGGATAGTTAGGGTTAATATGGAAACCTAGGATCTAGTGGCCACAATTGATTTAATCCAAGGGTTAGGAATCAATCCTACAATTATTAGGTGAGAATATATATCATGGTCTTTTACATAATTTAAGTGAATGCTAAAATGGGTGAACGTGGCCACTTAGTGCCTTAGTGTATTAAGTTAAAAAGTAAGCTGTCCTAGTGTATTTTAGTAAATGATCAAAGTGGACATTAAAGCTAATAATTTAAGGGAATAAGGTAAGTAAGGATAAGGGTTTAATAAATATGGATTTGGATGATAGTTTGTGAGGGGTAAAACCTATTTAACCAAGTGAAAGAATTAATGAACACTTTTCTAGTGGATTGCAAATGAATCGAATTTAGAAATGGGTTAATAATATTTAATTATTAATCTAGACCTGATCCACCTAGTGTAATACATTTGATTACTTGTTGGAGTTAATTAAATGTATTATAGGTCTAACACCCTTAAAACGTTATATATATATATATATATATATATATATATATATATATATATATATATATATATATATATATCCATAACTTTCTAGAGAATTATTTAAGGTTTAATATTGTTCGGAACATCAAATTTGTGGGCGTTCTGAGTCAAAATTTTCATAGTCATATTTTCATGTTATTCAAGTATAGTTGTCTTGTGGAGTCAAAAGTTTGCAAATAAAAATAAAAATTGTCTAACGTTTAGCGGGATGTATTGTTGGTAGAATCTCGCGTCCAAGTTGAACTTGAGGGGGACGTTCTCAAATAGGCCTCAAATTAATATTTAGTTGACCTAGCGAAGAGACAATTGGAGGTCGAAGGAAATAGAGGAAGGAGGAAGATTGGCACCTCTCGTCACCACAAATGACGGAGTCATGTATAACGCGAGTGGCACCTTTTTATATATTATTTCAGTTGTGTGGTGTGTACAGAATAAAATGGCATGTGGTTTCCATCCCTTGTTATGATTGAAATGAGATGGATGTGCATTTTGTATATTGAGAACACTTATATAGGAAGGCAAATGAAATGGAGTGATCGTCGACTACAAAAATCCTTCGACCGTCAGTACTTCTAACATAGATCGACCGGTGAAATCTAACATTCGCTAGAAGTGAAAGTAGGAAATGTTAAGTTCATGTATGTAGGTGAATCAATGGAAGTGTGATCATTCGGTAATGGATTCACCGTGGCGAAGGAGATTGGTCATGTGCGAAGAAGATCCGTAAAAACAAGATCCAAGCCAAGAATATGCAAACCTAAAAATATGCATAGGCATATGATTCTATTTCCATTTTCTCGAGATGTGATTTCTCACCAATAAACACTAACGGGGAATGTTAGGAAATCTAGTGTTCATATTAGTTTTTGGTATTTACCGTAGAGTAAATACTACTCATAGTTTAATTAGTAAGCTAATAAATATTGTTTAGTCGTATATATATTGTTATAACAAACAATATATTACGAATAATACATTTGTTATTTTACCTTCCTATTTAATAGGAAGTTGGTTTTCTATTTCCTTGGCTATTTAATAGCCAATATAGTGTATGAAACTACATTCTGTGAAATACAGAAATCATTATTGTTGTGTTTAATTGTTACAATCTGATCCAAATTCATCAGTTCCCTTAACCTGCGTTACCTTCAATAAAAAATTTATAATTATTAATAAAATTAATTTTCACTTTTATTTATAAAGGCAAAAAGTAATAATGAAACATCAAGAAGGTAATTTTCTAAATAAATGTGGAGAAATAAAAATATTTACTTGACCCGCATAGATCGGGTCAAATTTAAAGCCTCCAAAGAGAAACACTTTTAATTTCTTTTGTGATATAAAGGTTACTCAAGATGATTACAACAAAACAAGTATAAATTATTCTCGGTTAGGAAAGTTGAAATTTAAATTGCTTTCACACATTAAAAGAGAAATTGAGAAAATAAATTTAAAAGAACACATATTTTTAGAGGTGGCGCTATATTTGAATGCAGATGTTATACACCCTGTAATTACAGTAAGAAATGTGATTACACCGATGTAATTGGAGGGCAGTTAGATGTTGGTAGATCCTAGAATCTAGTCCATTATGAAATATGTCAAATGAGGATTCATTTATAATTGAATTGGTGATTGTACAAGAGATAATTATAAGAGTGGTGATCACGGGTTTCAACTCCTCGATTATGTTGATGGAAGATAGTCTCCTGGGGGAGCTACAAAACCGTCTTCTCGGATGTCTCCTTCCATTGGTATGATTGCCTTGTTCATGAAATTAGTTTTAATATTGAACAACCTAATGCTGGATGAGATGGCAACAATAATATCTCTTCTTGATGGATGCCATGAACACTTGTGGAATTTTAGTGAATGTGATGCCCTTTTAAATTCTTACCGATAAATAGAAGTTCCAATGAGGAAGATAACTACGGATATAAGAAAAATACGAGTGCACATTGAATCACAAGCTGCAATTCATATTTGCTTTAAAGGCAACTTAGATTTTTTAAATAAAGGGTAAAATTTTATATTTTGACCGCCTCATTCTACCCAAGAACATTGAAGGCCTGAAAGTCTAGATAAAGCATTAAACTCAACAAGAAACAAAAGAGGAACAATTACCCAACATCGAAAAGAAGAAACTAGGATAGAGAAAGAGATTTCTTGTGCTAGGATTTTTTCCTACTATGCAGTGTTTTCCAACCATATGTGACATCCTCAACAAGAAGAAATACTTCAAGAGCTTCACTTGTACAATATGAATTTATGGTTATAGGAAAAATAAGATGAACATTTTCTCAGCCACTTCACTAACTATTGGTTGAACAATTTTGTTAGCCTAAATTTGAACATTTAATTTTTCCTTGGTACCTTCAACAGAGATTTATCAAAGTGCAATTTCAGGAAACAAGTCTACAAAGTCCTCCATATCTTCTTTTGAGTATAAATTTCTCTTATCATCAACAGAGAAACGATCCAGAGGGAATTTATCTACGAAGTGGCTTTTTCATTCTTACAATTTATCATCACATAATCATCAAGGATATATACCAAAAAGAAACATCTTCTCCATCTAAAAGGAAATCCCTCATAATCAAGAGGATGGGTCCAAGTCCTTTTTTGAACTTTGAGCTCAATGTTAATAGGGAGGTTCTTTGAAGTATCAAGTTTAACCATAATTGGAATACAAGTTGTATGGGTAAAATCAGTGGTGTGGAAGTCAATGCTTAAAATATTTCCCGTAGTATTTCCAATGAGAATAAGATAGGTATGATCCAAAAATTACTGCAGTAAGGTCAGTAATCAAATCTTAACGATTAGTGAGTAAAATATTAGGTGGTGGGATTAAATGAGGGGAACTAAGGTTTCATGACAAGATATTGAGATTTACATGCGAAGATATTTTCAACTATGGTATCCTTATCATCTATTGAAATAAAGAAAACAATAAACATTCCCTATGCATAAGGGTAGATAATTAAGTTGCCTTCAAGAAGATGATCCCCATGTTTTGAGATCCATTCATGGAGGACTGGAAAGATTAGCCAAAAGCCACTAAATCTACATCTAATCTCTACGCTCTTAACATTTTGGACATGTGCTTTTTTACGTAGGGTTGGATAGACCTATTAGAGAGGAGATAAGAGCTAGGAAAAACCATATTTCACTTGTTCGTATATCTACATCTCTTTCCCTTTTTCTGGAGGGATAGTGAAAAAAGAGTGTGGTATTTCTATTGAGTGGACATGACATTCAAAAAATCAATCCTTCAAAGTGAGGTGTTGTAGGGAAGGAATGGTAAATCTAGTACTAGCAAAGATGATGTTAGGAAACCAAGTTCTTTAAAACAATCAATAACAAGAAATTTGAATAAAATAAAAACTTATATAGAAAAGGAAACTAATGTATAGATAATTATCAAACATCCAAGAGAGAAATTACAAATTTATGTGGTAAAACTCGAGCTGAGTGTTTAGGGAAACATTCATAGTTCAAGATATCATGCTTTGAATAACTCAAGATGAACACATTACATGTGAAATTTTTATGAGCTACTAATAGTATCAACAAAGGTAAATACACATAATTAACAAAGTATAGTTAGGATTCCCTATAAAAATAAAGTGGAAAAACACCATTAAAATTTCCTTCCTAAAAATACAATTTGGTGAAATTTATCTTTCTAAAAGCTGTTGATTGACTCCTTAAAATTTTCTTTGAGGGCTCTACCCCTAAAACCGTACCAAGAAAGTCTTAGTTGTGGTGGGGTGGGTTTAGGGGGTAGGTGTTATGGGTTACTCCCCCACACTCCCCCTTAGGAAGTGACCTACAAACTACATTGTAAAGGTACCAAATATTTAACTTTGTTGTCACATATCTAACAATCTCCACCTTGACAAAAATAAGCTTGATAGCTTACGCATTCAACTTATCACCTTTTTTGATGCCAAGAGAATCCAAAACCATTAAAGCTTCTATATTAATAATTGTTTTTTTGAACATATGAGCATAATTTTATGTGCTATGAACCTTTTCAAATGAGCTACTATTCCTTCATCAATAACATGTCTAACAAAATGATACTTAACTAAGATTTGATTTATTTTAGTGTGATTGATTGGATTCTTGGTAAAATAAATAGCACTTTAATAGTCACATAATACCTTAATTTTGTATTCATCTCTTCTAGACTAATCCAATAAGTCGTTTATCCAAATTTCCCAACTGATAAGCATTATAGGTACCTACATATTCTTCCTTGGTAGTTGACACAAAATTAATCCTTTGAATCTTTGACATCCAACAAATAGGTCCAACTGAAGTGTAAAAAAGTAACTAAAAGTAAATATTCTTCGTCCAAATCACTTGCAAAATATGAATCAACATATTCAAAAATAGAATTACCTCGATTATTATAGGAGATGCAATAATAACTTGTGCCTCTCTCATATTGAAACACCCACTTCACTACTAGCCAATGGTATCTTCCTTTATTTTCCATATATCTACTAATGAATCAAGCTAATTTTGAAATTTCATGACTTTTGCATACCATATTAAACATTAAATTTCATACTACACTAGAATATGGTACATGAGTTTCTTCTTCTTCTCTACGACATAAAACTAGAAAAAAGTTTGAAATGGGAAGCAAAAGAGATTCTAACTCATTTCCCCTATTTCATAGAAAATATGGTTAGTATGTTTTCCAAATTCCTATATTGTGATAACCAAAGCTTACCATTTTATTTGTTTCTATGTATCACCATGCCTAAATTTTTTTTTTTTTCAGCTCGTACATGTTTCATGTAAAATTTCCTATCAAAACGAGCCTTTAGATTGTTGATTTCTAGCATGATCATACTTGCAATAAGCATATCATTAACATAAAATATAAATATAATCAATAATTCATTGTCCAAGAACTTGAAATAAGCACAATGGTCATATTAACTCCTTTTGCATCTTCATGAAAGCATCAAACTTCATATACCATTTCCTAGGTGACTATTTTAGGTCATACAATGATTTCTTGAGCTTGTAACCATTTTTTTTACTATTTTGTATAAAACCTTCAGGTTGTTCCATATATATCCTCTTCTAAATTATCCATGAGAGAATTTTTTTTAACATTAACTACTCCAACACAAAATCAAGTGAAGAAAATAATAGTAAGAATACTCTAATTGAAACAATTTTAACAAATGGTGAAAATATTTCATGAAAATCAATACCTTCTTCATGTGAAAATCATTCTTCTACCAATATAGCCCCAAACCTTTCAAATTTATAATTGACAATTATCTTTCATCTGTAAACCCATTTGCAGCCGAAGTTTTCTTCCTTTAAAAATTTCTACTGTGCCCCATGACATGGTCTTTTCCAAGGCATCCATATCGTCATACATTTCCATTTTCCATTTTACACTATCCGCATCTTCCAATTCTTCCTAATAAACAACTAGGTTCCACATCATTAGAAATCAAAACAATTAAAATATTAGGATTATACTTATATGAAGAGGATGCGTAACTCATGTATATCTCAAAAGTAATTATGTGAAAGAGGTATTTGTGACAACTGATGTCGAAAACAATACACCACAACAAAGTTGCACTCCGATGGTAACGTCAAGATCCAAAGCAATAATAAAGATTCAAATAATGGAAAGAATATGCAAATAAGAAAACAGGTCTGCTCATGCTCATAGATCAAAAAAGGAAGTACAAATAGGGGTGTTGTGTAACCCCCATGCCTAAACAAGGAAATACCTCAATGACACCAATGATGCATATGACGTGACTGATGCATATGATGCCACTAAAGGAGGAGTTATAATTCCAAATAAGGAATGTAACTCCTATGATGCATTAACGCAAATGACAATGATAGATTCTATGATAGAATCTGACACTTGTCATTTGACTTCCTAAGACCTATGACTCTCGCGAGGTGATATAACTCACCAAGTGATGTGGACAATGACTAGAATGTCACACACACCAACTCCCCCTTCATCAAAGTCGAGGAAGAGGTCAAGGTAAGTGAGAGTAGAGAAGAAGACTCCCCTAGACAAGTAAGAAAGATTTGTCAATGGGGCCCGACAACTAAAGGCTAGATAAGGTGCCCATATACAAACAACATCTTTCTGGAAAGAAGAAGAGGAGAATAAAGAGGACTATATAGCCCAAAGAAGATGGGCGGTTGCAGCAGACCTCACCCCAAGAAGAGACCACAAGTGAAGAAATTTCACCTCAGTGAAGGGCTTGGTGAATATGTCTACAACTTGATCAATTGTCTGAACATACTATATGTCGATGATGTTTTCATGTATCAGCTCCCATATGAAGTGCATGTGAATCTCAATGTGCTTCATCCGCTGATGCTGAATTGGATTTCTACAAATTGAGATAGTGCTCATGTTATCATAGTAGATAATGGTAGGCCGCCAAAAGTGGATGTCAAACTCTGTCAAGATACCCTATAACCAAATAGCTTCTATGGTAGTGTTAAATACTCCTTTATATTATGCTTCTGTCGATGATATGCCAATGCCATTCTGAATCCTTCCGACCAACCGAAAGGACTGAACCAAGAGTGAAAGCGTAGCTTGAGGTTGACTTCCAATGATCTAGATCATCGGCCCAATCTGAGTCTGTAAATCCAACCCATTCAATTTCAATCCCTCCTAAGTAATGAATACCATATGTGTGAGTGCCATGAACATAGTGAAGAATCCATTTTTCTTCTTTTAAATGGAGCTCATGAGGCTCTTCCATAAATCTGGACACGATCCTGATAGCATACAAAAGATCTGGCCGATTTTGAGTAAGGTAGATCAGGATCCCTACCAACTGCCGATAAAGGGTACCATTAACCAAGGGGAAAGAGAAATCAGAAACCAACTTGACCCTAGAAAGAAAAGGAGTAGGTGAGGACTTGAAGTCGGACATGTGAAGCCGAGAAAGCAAATCAAGAGAGTACTTAGGTTTGTGAGATCAAAATTCCCAGTCGATTGTGAAATCTGGATCCTAAGAAAGTAATGAAGCAATCCTAAGTCAAACATGCCAAACTTGTTGGCCAATGAGATCTTCATAGAATCAATGATAGAGGAAGAGCTATCCATGATCAATAAGTCATCAACATAGAGAAAATAATAAGCATGGAGTCATCATGCAAAAGAGAATATACACATTTGCGTCGAGTGATGCAAGAAAATGAGTCCATCTTGGCATACCAAGCTCGAGGGGCTTATTTAAGGCTATAGAGAGACTTATTTAACTTGAAAATGAGGGATGGATCATGGACATAACCTGGAGGTTGTTCCATATAGATCTCTTCCTCTAGGTCCCCATAAAGGAAGGCACTCTTAACGTCCATCTGGTAGACTTCCCATCATTAGTGATAGCAATGGGAAGGTTCATTCAAATGGAAGTCATCTTCACAACCGAGCAAGGTTTTTCGAGTAATCAACCCCAGCTACCTAGGAGAAACCCTTAGCTACAAGTCGCGCTTTATACTTCTCGACTTATACATTGGCTCCATAATTTGTTCAATATATCCATCTACACCGAATGAATTTTCTTACTTTCAAAAGAGGGGTAAGATCCCAAGTTTCATTCTTTATGAGTGAGGAATACTCCTCATTTATAGAAAATCCCACTCGGGAATCACATAAGCTTCCTCGAAAGACAAAGTGGATCAAGTAGAGGCGAAGAAGGAGTGGGGTCTAACGAAACTCAAGCATGTACGTCTCTCATCTAAAGGATCTCCAACTAAATCTCTAGAACTCAGTAAATTTTCTTGGCCCAAAGAGGTCCTAAAGGTTCAATCTCAAATTTGGAAGATTCTTCACTCAAGTGAGAAGGGACATAGTCCTCATCATTACTACTATCAAAATCTAAAGAATCAGAAGTTTGAGGGTCAGGATGAGCAGGGAGAGGAGGAACTCGCTCAACAACATCATCATCTGATGAGTCAAAATTTGAATCAGTGGGATAAAGAACCTCAGTGGAAGTAAAATTCAAGGATGACTCATAAAAATTCACACTCATCTCAATATAGAGCTCATGGGTAGTAGGGTTCAACAATCAATATCCCTTCACACCATGAGGAAACACGAAAAATATACAAGGTTTGGATTGTGGATCCAATGCCTTACGTTTCTTCTTGGGAGTCTGAGCCATAGCCTTGCATCTGAAGACTTGAAAGTTCTCAACATCAGGCTTAAGTTCAAACTAGGCTCGAAAGGGTGTCATCCCTCTTACTGCCTTGTGTGGAACACGATTCTGAATGTGACAAGTACAATTCACTGCTTCAACCCATTACTATGGAGGAAGGGACTTTGAGTGAACCATACAAGTAGCCATCTTCTTTAGAGTTCAGATCTTTCTTTCCGCAACTCCATTTTGGGAAGGGTTGTAAGCAAACAGACGCTATAAAGCAATCCCCTTTGAAGTGTACAAATCCTCAAACCTATTGCTCACATACTCACCTCCATTATTGGTTTGATGAACCTTGATAGACCATTCTTCTTTTTTCTCAACAAGAGCCTTAAAGTTTTGAAAATGCTCAAAGACTTCAGACTTAAGCTTAAGAAAATATACCCAAGTATAACACAAAAATTCATCAATGAATGAAATAAGGAGATGTAAAGGGGAAAGAAAACATCACTACGAACAATATCCAAGGGACGAGTAGCTCTCCAGGATTTTTCCGTATCAAATTTTTTTTTAGGGTGCATTCCGAGGGTCCAACCCTCATAAAGACCTTTAGAAAACTTAACTCGAGGTAACCCATTGACCATTTCATTTTGGCTAAATTTTTTAAGGTAATGATAATTTAGATGCCCAAAAAACTCATGCCATAGATTTCTAACCTCATTTGCATGAGTGAGTAAGGCTTTGGACATCAAATCAGAAGAGAAGTGGGAAAAGGTATACAACCATGAACGGTGATCCACCTTTCCCTTAGCCATAGTGTAGTCAAATTTAAGCTCACAAATGATCACTAAGTTAGGACCAAATTCCACTCACATTCCTTCACCAAGGTGGGTGATTTGGTAAACCGATAGGAGATTGGTAGAGAGATTGGGAACATTCAACACTTGGTTAAATGTTCCACCTTTTATCTCTATCGATCCAAAGACAAAAAACTAACAAATGAGTGTCATCACCCAATGTGATTTGAGACATGCCACATGGTTCAATGCTATAGAATTAAACCTCTAAGAAGCCATGTGGTGTGAGGCACCGAATCAATAATCATGGTTGATGATGGAGCTGATCTAGCTACAAGGGCCTTACCTTTCCTCTTTTCATTTTTAGAGAGCATTTTTTTTAACGGATTTAGGAACACTTATTTTATTCTTCTCAAACAAATGAGTTAAGTGATCAATTTGTTTCCGAAAACAATGATGCTCATCATGGCTAGAATTCTTACAATAGGAGCATTTAAACTTTTCCTTCTTCACTTTAGGCTCAGAAATCAACGTGTTAGTGATGGGCTTGGCTGGGGGTTGGTTGGTCTTGGTTTCTTTCTTACATTGGTCCTTTGTTTCTTTCTTCTTTTCATTTTCTTTCCCTTATTTGCCACAAGGGCATGTGATTTGGATTTTAGAGTCCCCATTTGAATGAGTTTGTCCTGTTCTCGAATGAGTTGGGACAAAAACTGTCAAAGGAGGGCATTTTCCAAGCACTACCCAAGGCGGCTTTCATGGTGTGGAAATTTGAAATGAAGATAGAGTATTCAGGACCTAACCTAGAAATAATTGACAAGATCAATTAAGAGTATTTCTTTTCCACTTCACATTCCTTTAGAAATAGTCTAGTGTGGAAAAAATTTGAGAAGAAGGCCTACAAGTTTTTAAAGTCACTAGCATTTAACCCTAGTAGTTTTTTTCCAACTCATGTGTTCTCATGTCATCTTGCTTCCCAAACATATCATCAAGCATTTTCCACGCTGAATTAGGAGTCGAGGAAGTTTTGATGTGGAAGAGCAAGTCGGGAGAGATAGACATACAGAGAAGACCTAAGGCGTCATCACAACAGAACTAAACCACTTCTATTTTTCAGTTTCATCATTAGGTTTGGTCTCTAACCCCATTGTGACACGATATAACCCTTTACTTCGCAAAACCAATATAATTTTAGATTTCCATTCGAAGAAATTGAAAGGTATGAGTACCGATACTTTCGAGATATCCATAGTGAAGAGATAGAACAAGCGAATGAAGAAGGAAGGAGAGAGAAAGGAAACAACCACCCCAAAACAATATCACACCCCCAGTTAGGCGCTTTATATTTTAGTGCGCTGATTACAATCAGATGTGATTGTGTACCAAGAACTAGTCACCACTCACCTTGCAATAAGCGTAATAACACAAAAGAATTAAGACAAAAATCAAGGTTCATTGGGCACAAGAAACGCAGTGAAAACAAGAAGGGGAAGAGAAATCCTTGTGAGAAATAGCGTCTCACGTTGCATGAAATAATCCCTTTGTTATAAGACTGTAGGCGGACGCGCTCATAAGTCCACAAGCAATAAAAGGAATAGAAAAATGCTTAAGATGATTCCGATGACATCCAAAATGCTGAAATTTTTTTCCCAAAAGGCAAAAAGGCTTAAAATGTCGGTGCACACTTGCGCACATGATTAGAGGGAAAAAATAGCCAATAACGCTTTAAAAACAACCTTTTGAAAATGTCTAATTTAACTAATTTTAAGGAAAAAAGACTGGGAAAAGTGAATAAACATAGATTATGACTATTTTACTCCACTAATCTAATAATTAAAAAGAGCGTATAATTTTTAATAAAATACTTAATTAAATATTAAGGCTCCTTAAGGAAGATCAACGAAGGTTAAGAACTTTTAAAAAATAGATCTAAATTTTAATTAAATCTAACTTTATATATAAAAATGCCTAAGATTAAACACCTTTATTAAAATGTCTTTACCTTTATAATAATTAAGGCCACCTTATTTAAAACAAAGGCCACGTATATGGTCGTTAAAGGCTAAGTTTAATATTAACAGCTTTCTTCACTTTACTTTTATTTTAAAAAGTTGGCCCCTTTTATGCAATCCTACCCCACCTTTTATCATGGACCACAATTATGTAAAATCCCAATGTATTTACAAGAAACTTTATGATCCATTTGTCAATTATAAAGCCCACGCATACCAAAAAAAAAAGGACCCACCACTTTATTAAAAAGGGACCCACTTAACTATGCAACCGACACACATTAATAAACTAATGGTTTTGAAAATCAGACCAAAATTAATACGCAAAACCATGATAGGTGGGTTCAAATGACCATGATAGGTGGAGAAAAGTCTGCGTGGGGTAGCAGAGGCACGGAGAACACCAAAAATGCAACAACCCACAAGAAATGCGCAGACAATAATGCAACCAGAGCACAACAAAAACAAATAGTAGGTTTAGCACAACTCAGACAAGAAAAAGCCAAGAAAAATGCAACAACATGCAAGGTCAAGAAAGACAAGCCGTAAGCACACAAATGCAGGGTAAGAAAATGAAATACAAGTGAGAGATCATGGTTTTCAATGGTAATATGTGGAAGAACCCCACAATGCAAAAAAAAATGACCCGGTAAATAGAGATGCAATACAGTTGAATACAACAAACCTCAAGAGCTTATGCGTGGGATTGCATGTAATGGAAAGGTGCAAAAGTTATGGAATGAGGTTAAAGAACCTCAAAGCTTTGCTAACTCATCCATGCCCCATGTGATAAGAGATAAACAAGAGTAAATCCTATGCATGCATCATAACTTTGACAAAAACATCAAAACCTAGCATATATAATACTCTCTACTCTTTAGATTACTTAATTAAGAAATTGAACCTAATAAGATCAACTTAGCAATCAAAGGGGTGATTAGTTGTTTATGGTTTTCAAGCTTTCAAGAATGGAGTCTCACCATTAATGGATTCAAGGCCAATGGTTCTCTCTATTTACTCAAAACTTGGATTATGGATGCAAATGGAGGTTATTAGCTCAAGATCAATGAAGGGAGTAAGTTTAAGATCAAATGTCTTATAGCTTAAAGCTAATACAAATGGAATCCCAAAACTAGGTGTTCTTAGTGTTAATAAGATATCCTAGGTGTGAAGGTGTAAGTTGAATGGGTAGGCCTAGCCTTGTATTTATAGTTTTCCAAATGGAAGAGTTTGAACTTTGGGTGCATGTGGGACTAAAGTCTAAAAAGTACTTTAGGATTAGATTAGGATAAACATGCTTTAGGCTTAGTTAAGCTTGGTTTAGGCTAGTTAAACTTGATTAGCAAGTGATTAGAGACTTGTTGAGAGTTGGGAGGGGTTTGGATAACCAATTCGATTGATAGATACCCTACAAAGCCAATAGAAGTGGTCTAGAGAGAACTAGGAAGGTTCTCGAATGTTTGAAAGGAGGAATATTTAGATAATTAGAGAGATATTAGCCAAATAATCTATTATAGGAGGAATGTGACCAAAAGAGTGTTGTGAATGGGAATCCAATAGTGGAGCGAAGAAGGTTTGATTAACAAAGTGCCATCAATCACTTGAATTCGAGGAAATGCCAAGTGTAAGCATATTTTAGGTGTCTACAAGATAATAAACAATGCAAATAGCAGGGAGAGTGGAAGATTGCCAAAAAATAGATTTTCCAAAAAAAATCACTTTTATTTTGAAAAAACTAAATAACATCAGAAATGAACCAACCTCAAAATAATGCTTTCCCACCAAGATATGGCTGCAACTAGTGAAATATGGCAGTGAAAAATGTAAACCTGCACACATGCATAAACTCCAAAATGCAAAAACTCCAAAGAATAGTTGTTAACACAGTTAGCATGGTTCCAATAAAGCCAATGAAAAATTACATGAGGAACGATTAAAAACAAAATTGGAAGTAATCATCAATGGATAAAGAAGAGTGCACAATTTACCAAAACCTTGCGCTCGATACAATTAAAGAGGGATTCGCAAGAATTGATGTTGAAAAAATGCACCACAAACGAAGTTTCACTCGATGGTAATGTCAAGATCCAACGCAATAAGGAAGATTTGAACAATGGAAAGAATATGCAAATAAGAAAACAAGTTTGCTCATTCTCATAGATTGAAAAAGGAAGTACAAATAGGGGTGTTGTGTAACCCCCATGCCTAAACAAGGAAAGACCTCAATGATGCCACTGACACATATGACGTGACTGATGCATATGACGCCACTAAAGGAGGAGTTATAATTCCAAATAAGGAATGTAACTCCTATGACACACTGATGTAAATGACAATGACAAATTCTATGACAAAATCTGACACTTGTCATTTGACTTCCTAAGACCTATGACTCTCGCAAGGCAAGATGACTCACCAGGTGATGTGGACAATGACTAGGCATGTCACACACACCAACATTATTGAGGTGCTTTGTAATGCCCCATGTGGACACACAAAAACCATAACATAGGACTTATAAAATTTAGGCAATTTTTTTTTAAGAGAATATTTTATTAAATCCTCAACTAAGATTAGGGCTATGACTAGTGCTTAACAAATACTACTTTGTTCCCATAATTATTCATGGGTTAAGTTCCCCCTTTTATATTAAATTTTCTTTGAAAAGGGTCCCCTTGGCTGACCCCATTAACCCATGCCTATTGCTAATTTATTTAATTAAATATTTCAATTTAATAATCTATATTCACCATACCAACTATTTGTTTATTTAATAATATTCCCGTATTTCACATTATTATTTTATACCTACATGGCCCTTAAAAAAACCCTTAGGTTCCCATCTAATTAGTTTACCCTCAACATATTCATTTAAATACTTACCTATTCCCATAAAATTAAAAGTTGGAGGGTCAAATCTGAGCCCTTAGATTCTTCTAATCTCTACCCTTGATCTTAGGTAATTCCTAAAATCCCTAATCCATCCTCATGATTTCTTTTAACTTCTATTTTTTCTTTTGTGGCCTCCAATTTAAACAGGTTTTGCATGTAGGAAGATAGAGGAAGAAGTAGACCATGGAGACTAATTTTTTTGTTCCAAATACAAATCTCCGTTTGTATTTGTATGAGAATTTCATTTCCTTTTTTTTGTTTTAGATTTGTAGAGAAAGGGGAGAGATCCCCTTATAATTTCTTGTTCTTCTCAATAGGGTTTTGTAAGATCCATTCTCTTTTATTTATTTATTTTTGTTCCCTCTTACTAACAAGGGTTTCTAGTTTATGTCATATATATATATGTGTGTGTGTGTGTGTGTGTGTGTGTGTGTATACATACATATATATAGATACATACATATATATTTATACATATACATATAAATATACATTATATTTATGGTAGCAAACACACCCCCGCACATGTTTTTGGGAGAATACACGATGGCCATTCAGGAGGCGAAGGGTGAGGGTTTTGGGTGTTGTGTGGCTACAACCACACCACACAATACATTGTGGTAGGGGAGGGGGCGAGGCTGCCCCCGAGATACAAATATATATTTTTATAATTTCATAGCATCAAAACAAAAAAATATGATTTCCTTATGTTGGTACCCAAATTGATTCTCCCTCAAAAGAACAACCTCACGGTTTTGATAGGAAGCTTAGAGACAAGAAGACCGTGTTGTGTGTTGTTCTCGCAGCTGGGGAAAAGATGCAACTTGATCTTTGTCACTCGGATGTGGAGAAATGAGTAGCGCCATTAAGAGGATTTGATCTATCCGCACTACTTTATGGTTGTGCCTTTCAACCAAAGTGAGAGGACCCTTTTGTAGCCTTGTTTTTGTCGAGGAGATGGAGATGTCCTTCTTTGCAAATTTATTAAGAATACCTTGAAGAAAACATGATCAATACGAAAAAATATAACTCTCATGACTTGTCACCCTAAATAATGGATATTTTTTTCGAGCAAGGTTCAAAGTGCTACTAAATACAATGAAGAATTCATTACTTCGTATGTTTTGGTAACATAGATTATGAATTTGTACACACACAGTCAAACATGGGTAGTATGGGTACAGTGGTTGTTTTAAAATGAATTTTGGTGGGATGTGAGGTAGAGTGGATTTTTGACTCGCCGATCTTTGAGATATTTTACACAAATGGAATCCTTGACCAACGAATGCTTCAGAGAAAATAGAATGTTCCTTTAACTAGAAAGTGTGCTTCAATGGAGGCCTAGATCAGCATGCTTTCACACAAACTTTAAGAATCCAAAATGAAGGCTCAAATTTGAAAAGCTTAACTGAACATTATCAACCTTTGTTTTATCATACCTAAGATACCCTCAAAGGCTAACAAACAATCTTAATCATCATGCTAGTTGTAAAGTGATTTTAAATTTGTTTATTTCAATATCAAATAAAATCTCTTTTGATAAATGAAATTGCAAATACCGCCAAACTATCACAAAGCTAAGATCTTGTGTCATTCACAAATATTTCAATGTAAGATTGCAATGGGAACAAGAAAAACTATTTGTAGACATTTAGAGATGAACCAGACACAAGTTTGCTCAAAGTCAACACAGATTAACTCAATTTTGATTAAATTCATTAGGAAAGTAAATTTTCTAGAAAATCTCGAGTCTTGTCAATGGATGTACACTCAAAACCACGTTAACATGATAAAATTTAACACAAAAATAAATAAACAGGTTCCTCTGATAATGTCTCAGAAAGATGGGCTCTGTCAAAATTTTCTCTCAGGAATTAGCTTCCCACCTCTAATACTCCAACCATTTGCATGATAAATTATTGCAATTTATAACATTTCATTTACAACAACATTTTCCCCCCAAAACCAGAAACATTCAAAGCACCATTGTGTGTTACGAGCTTGATCATGATTCCCATAATAAGATTTGCAAAAAATTTGTCAGGTGTGTAGAGGTAAAATCTCTCCAAATATTTCCAGCATTCAATTTTTCACGTGGTAAGTCATTCTTCATCTCACTTGCCAACTAATTCCTTCTCCAATCTGTTAAATCTGGTTCTTTGCGTGCCAAGGATGGAAAGCCTGGAAAATCATATCGAACCCGATAGTCAAATCACATCTTAATGGTAAAAGACATTTTCAGATCTTCCCCAACAAATCAAGATATCAATAGGTTTCTTGCGTGCCAAAGACAAATTAGAAAATCAGATCGAATCTGACAGTAAGATTACATCTTAATGCTAAAATATGTGTTCAGACCTTCCACACCAAACTAGGATATCAAATTAATGTTCCTCTTCATTTGGCATGTAGGAGACACCAAGAAATGACAAAAACCATAAAAATTTACATCCCCAGGAGCTTTAGAGTAGAAATGGTGGAAAATCAAATACAAATGCACTGTATTGTAGTTGATCTCTCTTTTGAATTTGGACCATCCACGTGGGAGATCTGAGTTAAAATGGGCCTAGGGGTTCCTTTTTACTTTTACACCTTTTGGAAAAAATGTAAAAATTTTCAATTTGCTCCGCCCCTCCGCCTATGAAAAATGGGCTTGACACGTGTCCTAATGTGGGTCCTAGAGGAACCACGGCTAAATTTTGTTGTTTTGCCTATTTTTGGAAAAGGGAAAATTTTCCAAATTTTCCCCTAGAGTCTCCCTCCCGCCTTTTGACTTTTCAAATTGCCACACGTCTCAATGACACATCTTGAGATGGTCCCCAAAAGAAGAGAACCCAAACAACTGTGGGCTCAACACGTGTCTCGGTTGTGAGAGAGTGTTAAAAATCTTGAGAGTTCTGTGGAAGGTGCCACGTGTCCAAGGTCTGAGACAGTCTTCTTCGGCCGTTGAAAAGTCCAGGAAAAAGAAGAGTGAGCGGAAACCTCTAAGTGTCCTCTTGGTGCTTCTTTAGAATTAAACTCAAGGGTCAATCCCCAAACATGCGCGGTCCCTCCACGTGTCTTAGGTCTTTTAGGAATTTTCTTGGAAAGTCTAAGGAAGGAAGACCTAATGGAAACCTCCACTTGTCCCTCTATTGCATTTGTTAAGGTGGGACCCTGAGGTAGATCTTCAAATGAGCACCAACCCACCATGTGTCCATGACTCGCCAAAACTATATCAACTACATGAAATTTTTTTCTAAGTCTAGGCAAAGCAGTGGAACCTTACATGTGTCCCCCGGCACAACTCCAAGGCCAAACAAAAAGGTGAATCTTCAAATGAGCGCCATTCCTCCATGTGGACAAGTTTTGGGTTAAAATGATCCATAAAGTTTTAGAGTGCCCCACCGAGCCACATCCAACCAAAAAGGGCCATGTTTCCACTAATGTAGAGATTTAAATTTGATGGGAGAAACACACCCATCAACCGTAAAATGCAAGGAAACCATTGTTTGAGCCTAGAAATGAAATTTTCTTCAAGGACAGAGAATCTAGAAATTTTGTAAGGTTCACACATGATCCTCTGAGCTACATTCAATCATGTTTCCTCAGGTATTTGGGACAAAAATGGTAGGGAAAACAACACACGACTGCAGAAAATGGAAGGAAATGAAGAGCTCGAGTTTTACGCCCAATTTACAGACACCTTCAGATGGACATAGAAACGAAGAATTCTATTTGGATTTTTAAGTGACCTTTGACCAAAGAGGAACTAATCATGGCAACCAAATGGAGGACATAGTCTTCAAGCACCAGCTCAAGGAGATTAAAAATGTGACAGAGGCTACAAAATGAGGGATTTTAATGGCATATAGGGCAAGACTAATTTGAGCACCAACATCATCTCCAACTTGGGTATGGTCACTCCCTGTGTGTGCCACAAGAACGAAATAACAGACCAAGTGCCAAAAACATCCTTTGGGAAAAGGAGTCAACTTGTATACTAGAAAACCGAATCATCTCCCAAAAATGAACCGAGAAACCTAGCAAAACCAGGTCACCAAGGACCAAAACAAGTAAAAACACAAAAGATAGAAAGCAAGCAACAAAATGTACATTGTACAAATGATGCTGCCTTTTTTTTTGGGAATCAATCTAGGAAACATTTCAAGTTCCAACCATTAATAGACAATTCAAGCAATTCCCCATCCAAGTCTTTTAAGAAGAAGGTATGTTCACCAATCCGAATGTCAATTTAGTAAGGAACCATCCACGGTGCATCAAATTTATCATGGTTGCCCTTGTCTTCATGCTTGCTATCCCATAAATGCACAAGATCTCCATTGCTAAAAGCTCTAGGTGTTACCTTTTTGTCAAATAAATTCTTCAAAATTTTCTCTTAACTTTACATGCCTTTAGTGGGATGCCCTCCTTTCTTCATCAAGTTCAACAATCTGGTTAATGTGAGCATCATATGGACTAACTTCTTGATCTTTTAGTTGTTGAATGAACTGATATGAGGACAATTACATATGCTGGGTAAGCATAGCTTGAGTTCCATACACCAATTCAAATAGACTTTTTCAAGTAGCTCCTTTAACAGTAATTCTATCATCCCAAACAACAAACTTCAACTGGTCACCCAACTTCCTTTTGTTTAGCTCCAACATTGTCCTGGTGATTTTTAATAGAATTTTATTGTTGGACTCTGCTTTTCCATTTCCTTGGGGGTTATAGTTGGAGGCATATGTCAAATTGATCCCATATTATTTACACATTGCCACCAAAGGTTTAGCTTTGAAGCTCATGGCATTATTAGCAACAGCTTTTACTGGCACTCCAAACTTGCAAATAATATGGTTCAGCATGAAGTAGATGACAATTTTGTGTGTTACTCTCTTGGTGGGGATTTCCTCCACCCACTTAGTGAAGTAATCAGTGGCTACAAGAATCCACTTATAGACAACACTTGAAGGGTCTGAAATCTGACCAATGAAATCCATTCCCCGTTTCTTAAACGAGGCTTCAATTGATACAGATCGCAAAGGAAGGAGCTTGAAGCTTTCAAAGATTCCGAAAAATGTTGGCAACTCAAACATCTTCTAACCAACAAAGTTGTATCCTTGAAAAGAGTTGGCCACCAATAACCAACCCTCGGGATCTTGCGTCACCGTGACTTCTCCAAAAAAATTCCCCCACAAAACTCCTCTATGAAGATCAGCAATTATCTTGGGGCTTCATCTTCGATAATGCACCTTAAGAGATCTCCCTCGGGTTCTTCCAAGCCAACCCAAAATCAATAATGCCATATTTCTAGGAAGCCAACTTAAGATCTCTTTTCTAATTTTTACTCAAATACTCATGGCAGTATAGATGTATGAGATTAAAAATTATATCTTTGTACCATTCATAACTCACCAAATTTTCAAGGACATCCACACTTCCTTCTTCTACTTCATCCACCTCAACAGTTTTACAGTTGCTCTCTCCCATAAGTTTAGCTAAGCCCAAACCCCTTACCAATTTCATTTTTTGGATATCCATGTCATACTCCTGCAACTTGTTCACCCATCTACATCTTTTTCTTGAGACCTCTGTCTTTGACAAGACATCTTTCACCATGGTGTGGGGAACATAAGCAACAACTTTAGAGCTCAAAATGTAAGGTCTGAAAACCTTTGTTTCTTTTACCAAGGAAAATGTTTGCTTCTCCATAATGGTGTACTTTAACTCAGCCCCTTGTAATGCCTTACTAAAAAAGGCAATTGGCCTCTCAGCCCCTTCATCATCCTTCTATAACAAGATAGATGAAATGGTGTTCTCGAAGCAAAAGTAAATATTTGAAAAGCCTTCTTATAATGGGATTGCTAAAACAGGGGTATGCTTTAATGCTTCGTGATCCCAATGAAAGCCTAAATGGCGAGTCTCTTTCCATTTATTAACTTGGTCCTTCTTTAGAATGCAAGTAATTGGAATGGTCAACTCGTAAAAGTTTTCTATGAATATTTTGATAATGTTTATTTTCCCAAAGAAGGACCTAATTCCCTTATTGGTTCTTAGAATTGGGACCTTGTTGATGGCCTATACCCTCTCAAGATCAATCATGACACAATGTGACCAAGCGGTTTGGATTTGCACTCCTAAATGGCACTTCTTTGGATTGAGTGAAATGTCATACTCTCTTCATCTTATCAGCATTTTTTCCAGTGCGCAAGTGATCACTTCTCTTTCGGAAAACACACCACATCATCTTGGTAAATAACAATTAAATCATTAATGTAACCAGCAAAAGCAACCTCCATTGCTCTTTGAAAGGTTGCTCCAAAGCATTCATAAAACCAAAGTGGATTCTAACATAGAAATAAGTTCCCAACGAGTGGTAAAGGTTGTCTTAATTCTTTCTGATTCCTTCACAACAACTTGATTGTAGCCAGAGAAACCATCCAAGGTAGAAAACAACTCAGAACCAGTCACTAGTTGCAACATGTTATCCATGTTTGGTAAAGGATAATTATCCTTCATCGATGCTTTGTTTAGATTTGGAAAATGCATGCACAACATGATATAATCATTCTTTTTCCCAACTAGCACTAAGTTTGCAACCCAAGAAGAATACCTTGTTGGTTGAATGATCCCTCCATCCCTTAGTTTCTTTAGCTCTTCTTGCATTTTAAGAGATAGGAGTGGATTGATCAGCCTCTGTTTCTACCTAAATGGCTTTGCATTAGACTCCAAAGGAATTTCATGTTGAAACAGATCCTCTCTATATGCCTTCAACTCAGAATAAGACCAAGCCAAACAATCCTGATAATTCTTCAACAATTGGACATAGGACTGTTTTTCCTCCTTGTTTAGATTACTTCCCAACTAGATCTTCCTTGGTTTCTCCTTTGTACCTAGGTCATGCTCCTCAACATCCCTTGAGGCTGTTATATGCCTGTTAATAATGCAATCAACATTATCAAAGTTTTATTCAAGAGCAACCAGTCCTCTAGGAATGGTATTAGTTTTCAGTTAGATGATGTCTTTTCCAAAAAAATTCTTTACCCTCTGATTGCACACACCATTGGCTCCCAATCAATACATTGATTATCAAACTGCCCTTTTTTGTAGAAATATTTTGACCCAAGCTTCATCATCAAAAAAATTCCAATGTTTAATGTTGTCAGGGAAAGATGGCCTTGTTAGTACTTCAACATCATATTCACAATATGGGGACATTGCACAACTATCAAACCGAGATCCCAAAACTACAAGTTTTTTTTCCATAACATTGAACTTCCTTTCATGATGCACAATGTTAAATGAATCAAACATCTCAATCAAGTCCCAAAGTGCACGCTGTTACTATTTCATTCTCTCGATTCTTAGTAGCATACATTTTTATGATTTTTTTAACAGCTTAGTTCTAAATCTCCCTTAAAAATGATCTGTCTTTAACATAGTATTTCCAATAAATTATCAAGCCTAACAAAGAATGCTTCATGCTCAAGAATGTTGTTAGTACACTCAAAGTTAAGTTTTAAAGAAAAAACAAACTTTTCTAAGCTTGGATAAATCGAGAACTACACCGCACCATTTCAAAATTTGGAGCAAGATCCATCAAATAGCAAAGTCCAAGGAGAGCCTACTTCTTCCGGACTCTTACATTGATCCATTTTGTTCTCTTTCCCATTAGTGAATCCAATAAAGTTATCAACATCAACACTTGTGTAAAACACTTCATAAGATGCATTGTTGGGATCTTCAATAAGGTGCAACATCTTCTTTTTCCATACAAATTGACAATGCTGCCCTCAATTGGGATGGTGGCATAGGACATATCCATTTGAACACTCCCACCAACAGCCCCATTTTCTAGACAAAAGCACACCCCACTTGGTTGGGCAATCAACAATAACAACATCAAGTTTCAAGTTCCTACCTATATAAGTTGCAAGTTGTACCCCCAAACCTTTCACACATCCTACCACCGGCACCTCCATGGAATCCAATTTCCCATATGTTTTTGTTACATTAATATCCACTTCATTCATGAATTCCAAAGGCATGACATTGCATGATGCTCCCGAATCAAACATACAATTGTGTAGCAATCTATCCTTAATGATCATATTGGTGAAGAATAGATCTACATTTAGTTGAGAATCTTCCAAGGATGTTCCCAAATCAACCTCGGGTGATTCACCTAGTTCTCTCAATGCAGGTGGTTTTTCTAGCTCTTCAATGATTGGAGGAGTCTCCACAATGTTTACATTTCTACCAAGCATACTCTTCTCTACTTCTAATCCCAAGTACTCAAATTCCCTCTTCTTGTGCTCAAGAATCTTAAGCAACTCAAAAATTAGAACACTAACTTTTATTTGACTCAAAACTTGGGCAATGTCATATGGAACACACTTTGGCAAGGCAGCATTGGAAGGGAGATTAACACATTCATTAGATGGCATGGGATTTTTGACAGTTTGAGCATGAGGAGAAGTATGTATCTTGTTTGGGACAACAAGGCCTTTGGAAGGTGTATCTTTCTTAGGAGCCTCTTTAGGAATATTTGAAAGCAATGGAGCTTTAGGTTTAGCTTGATGCCCTGCTCCTTTGACAACTCTACTCCTAGTATTATAATCTTTCTCTTGAGTAACAACAACGTTCATCAATAACTGCCTATCCTCCTTAGATAGGATTCCTCCATCATACTTATTTATCATTAAAGCTCTTAAATATTCAAATTAATTATTGGGAAATTCAAAATCTTGTATAGTATACATTTCTAAAGTATGAGAGGGAGGAAGAAGAGGTACCCAGTGAATGTAATCCAAAAATCAGCAGCAGTTCTAGCACTTATTACTTCATTGAATTTGCTCCCTGTTGTGATCTTATAGAGCACTCCATCATGCATGCATCATCATCAGTGTTATCATCATCAGATTCCTTTTCTAATTGTTGATTTACTTCACATGGAGCATGGGGCATGAAACATCTATCACACCAATCGCTTACATCTCGCTTCTTCAACAACAACAACTCTCGGCGCCAAAGGATCAGGCACCATTATGTTTTCCCTAGGTTGGGGATGTCTATTTGCACATCCCATGGGTCCCTTTCCTTTGTCATCAAATCTCTACTCATTTCTAGGGTGGTTAGTAAATATTTATTGGCCTTGTTGCTTATGTTGGCCTTGTGAACTCTACCGAATTCCTTTCTCTACTCGGGCTAATTTGTATGAGATTTCCTTGACAACCCCTACCAAGGTTTTCACAACCCCCAAATCAGTAGCCTTACTTGCTTGAGGTCTTTCTAGGTTAAATAGTTTCACGCCTTCCATCTAAGGAGGTTTTCCAATCACTTTGATGTTATTCTAAATTTTTAGAGCCATGGTAAAGGCCTACCTCAAATTGGTAGGATTTTGTCCCTCAAATAGTAAGCAACTTTCTTATCAAATGCATCTGAATACTTTATAAGACAAGATTCATCACATGGCCTTAAACTTATAGGAAATCTCCTCAATGTTTTATTAAATCTAGTGTTGAAGTCATGCACTGATTCATTGGGATTCTTTTTAATATTCTCAAATTTTGACAAAAGAAACCTAGGATCCGTTTGTCACCATACTGCAATCTAAATGCATTATTCATTTCGGTCCAAGAATCAATGGAATTATCTAGCAAAGCTTTATACCAGTCCCTTGTATATTCTTCCAAAGTGTGGATAAACAATTTGATATATACATCTGTTTCACTCGGAAATGCTTCGTTCCTTATAGAAACAGATAAGGTTAGGGTTAGGAGGAATACCTGTAGAATGTCGAGATGATGTGCGCATACCGTAGAGAAAGATCAGGCTGACTGCGAAGAACTCCTTTTTGTCTTGGAAGGACTACCTGCAAATAAGAACACAAGACCACAAGATTTTGATTAGATAATAAATGAGGGAACTGCCTTGGGCCCAGGAAGTATGAAACTTCCTTTCGAAGGTGGTCAGTTCCCCTGCTAATATGAATTAACACAAAATACTGTAGAGTACCAATTAAATTGTTTCGTGGAACTGGGTAGGGAAAAGGCTGTTTTTCTTGGTTTTGATCAAAGGAACCGATGCCGGTTACCTATAACCGATGGCGGTCACTGATAACCGATACCGGTTGGTTCTAGGATCTTCTGGGCTGGTTGTGGTGTTTGTAATGGCTGGTTTTTGGATAGTATTGAGAAATGGGATGGTTAGAAGCTAAGGAATGATAGTTAGAGGCAATGGTACGTTAGATAATGGGTTCTGGAACGGATTTGGGAAGATTACAATTCCAAAAGCACAAGAAATGTTATAATGGAGGACATGCAAGATATAACTTACTGGTTTTTTTTTATGAAGGTGCAAGTTGATCTCCTTTGCTGCCAACTCTTCTGGTTTCTTTACTCGTCTCTGCTTGGTCAAGTGAAGTTCTGGACTCTGCTAATCGCTTTGGACTCTCCTTTGATTCAAAAATCCTTCGACCGATCTCCAAAATGAAATTCTGATCCGTTGTTTTGGTTTGGGAAGCCCATTTACAGGGAACCGATTGCGGTTGCGTAACCGACGGCGGTCGAGTAGGAACCGGCATCGGTTAGGAAAAAGTAGGCTATTTTTAGTAAAATAGCCCACCTTCCCTGCTTTTCTCCCGAGAGATCAGTTGCGGGCTTGGTCAAGTGGCTAGAAGGTCGGCTTTGGGTGCGAGTAAGGAGGCATTAGTTATGGATGTGAGTCTAGACCAAGTCATGGGTCCTAATTAGGTTAGTTTAGGGTTAGGGCTAGGTCATGGTGAGGTGGCCAAGTGAGGTGGTAGGTAAGGCGATGTGGATTTATCAATTACAAGGTAATTAATAAATAATTGTGTGAAGTTTAGGTAATGAGGTTAGGTTGCGAAATGGGATGCGGGTCACAAGGGGTCGTGAGACACGAATTTGGTGTCTACATTAGCCCCTTATTGTCGTGTAGCTTGTTCTGTAAAGCTGCGCGGACAATAATATGAAGTGGTTTCTCATGTTAAAGATATAGGTAATCCCCCTCAAATCTATCACAGATTGAGTGAACGGGAAATCAGGGATAGGGTTGATAAAGGGTATATGTGGTAGAGAGGATGGTAAGGTGATGGTGTAGGTCCAGGAAGCGGATTTATGTTGAAATGCAATAGTACGACTAGGGTACATGATTTGTGAGCAAACCAAAATGTATAGGCAAAGGTCGATAGTTTATCCAAACAAGGGTGATATAATCCTGGTATCCAAGGCATAGGAAGTAGCTCCAGGGTATATAACAGGTAAGGTACAGGAACGTTTAGGCATGTTCGGCAGTACCAAATGGTTGGTTTGGTTGAGATAAACGTCACGGTCTAGGTCTAGGCAAAGTTGGTCGACAGATCAAGTCAAGGACCCTAATCATGCTAAAACACGAACAAATGAGCTCGATGGAACACAAGGTATAGGATGGATGGATAAAATAAAACGTTGATTGTGGGTATAGTATGGAAGTGATGCGGCCTTGGGTCGGGCCAAGTTGTTGGGTGGTGGCCTTGGGTCGGGCCAATTAGGTAGGTTGAGGCCTTGGGTCGGGCCAATTGGTAGGGCGAGGCCTTGGGTCGGGCCAAATAGGTAGGTTAAGGCCTTGGTCGGGCCAATTGGTAGGCGAGAGCCTCGGGTCGGCCACTTGGTAGGTTGAGGCCTTGGGTCGGGCCAATTGGTAGGGTGAGGCCTTGGGTCGGGCCACTGGTAGGTTGAGGCCTTGGGTCGGGCCACCGGTGGTAGGGTGAGGCCTTGGGTCGAGCCAAATAGGTAGGTTGAGGCCTTGGGTCGGGCCAATTGGTAGGTTGAGGCCTCGGGTCGGGCCAACTAGGTAGGTTGAGGCCTTGGGTCGGGCCAAATAGGTAGGGCGAGGCCTTGGGTCGGGCAAATAGGTTATGGCGAGGCCTATAGATTATGGTGGGTAGCAGAACTGCGAGGTGTACGTGAGCGCCCTGACACAGCGGTGATTACAGCAGAGAGGGATCGTCTGCAGCGTTTGGTTCAGCAGCTCCA
Source organism: Taxus wallichiana var. yunnanensis (assembly GCA_018340775.1). Taxonomy (NCBI): domain Eukaryota; kingdom Viridiplantae; phylum Streptophyta; class Pinopsida; order Cupressales; family Taxaceae; genus Taxus; species Taxus wallichiana. Next base: position 772,032,698 of record CM031238.1, on the reverse strand, counting down.
AACGCAGGTGAATGAGACAAGAGGATTGTTAGTGGTTGCGGAGTCACGGGCGGCGAGACTAGAGGCTGGAGTTCTCCATGCGAGAGGGCGTATTCATATGTTACAGGAGAGATTGGCAGATCAGTGGGCGGTACCAATAGCCGCGGTACCTTTGAGGACAGAGAGGCCCGGCGAGAGGGGTCGACGATCACGATCATCACCTAGTTCGGGATGAGTTGTGATGGTCTGAGTATATGTTAGCGAGGTATGAGAATAAATAAGGATGCCGACCTGCGTGTCGATGATAGAGAAGATGTATTTGTTTAACATCTAAATAAAATTGAGTATGTATGTTGATTTGAGTTATGATAATAATAAGATTGTCGGTGTTTTGATTTTCGGTGTTTCGAAAAAGGATAAAGAGAAATGTGATAAAAATAAAAATACACAAAAATATTTATATTCACCACACAAGATAGGTTATGGTAGGGGATGGTCGAGCTAACCTTGGGAGACCCCATGTCTCCGAAGTGCTGCCTACATAGCCCATTGCACAAAGCAAGGAAGGGCCTCAGACCGATGTAGTTCTCCCTTAGGATCAGGGAGAGGCGAATTCAGGCAATTTGGTACGGTTTAGGCAATTGGTTGGTTGGTAAGAATATTGATATTAATATTGGTAAGGTAAGGTTGTTGGTGTCGGTAATGAATTGGTGATGTTGTAAAAGGTATAAGGGAAGTGAAAGTTAGCCTACCCAAGTAGAAGGGAACCATGTCCTGATTAAGATCAACACACAATCCTAGATGCGAGGCAAAGCGGAAAGAGTGCTCCGTAGGTGAAAAGAGCTAAACAAACCACACAACGTAGAATGAGCTTGAAGCCCTAGTGTACCGTACATGTATTTGAGAAGTCAATAGGTGAAAAGAGTTGTATGATCACAATATATCGGGTGTACGTTACGTCCCTTGAGTTGGAACAAATGGTGAGGTGAGGTGGATGATATAACCGAGGTACGCAGAACTTATTACAAAGTGAGTGCT